>LNKV01000030.1:260033-606427 GCA_001465935.1 Clarireedia homoeocarpa | reverse complement strand
AGGAAGGAGTAGTCAAAATACTGCTTGAAGCACAAGCCGATGTAAATGCACAAGGTGGCTATTATGGCAATGCACTTCAAGCAGCTTGTGCTAGGGGCCAGGAAGGAGTAGTCAAAATACTGCTTGAAGCACAAGCCGATGTAAATGCACAAGGTGGCTATTATGGTGGCTATTATGGCACTGCACTTCACGCAGCTTGTGCTTGGGGCAAGGAAGAATTAGTCAAAATACTGCTTGAAGCACAAGCCGATGTAAATGCGCAAGGTGGTCGTTATGGCACTGCACTTCAAGCAGCTTGTGCTAAAGGCGATGAAGTTTTTGTCAAGATGCTGCTTGAAGCACAAGCCGATGTAAATGCGCAAGGTGGTCTTTATGGCAATGCACTTCGTGCAGCTCGTACTGAAGGCCATGAAGTTATTGTCAAGATGCTGCTTGATTCAGGAAAACTCGACGCCAATTCAAGAAATCACCTTCGTCGTAGACTGTTAACTTTGGCTGCTGAAAGAGGATACGATGATATCAAGAGGAGGTTGCTCAAAAGGGCTAGTAGAAATATTTCGGGCTAGTGTAGGAAATAGTAGAAATTGTACAAAGTAGAGCCGATTGGAATATACTTATATTACACTACCAATGTGTGCCAAATGCCAAGAAATTTACAGGCCGTAGTATGTGCAAATGACCGTGCATAGCGGGTAGTAGATTATCTAAACACTAAGAAGTGCATCTTGAGGATGTCCTTGTGGATTGAGTGAATAGTCACCTTTGACCTGCCGAGGATGACAGATTCCAGACATGATATGTGGCATGTGCGACAAAGTCTCAACACGTTTTGGGACATGGAGGTTGGAATCTTGAAGGTAAAGACCGTACAGTATTGTTACAGCAAGCGACTTTTGCCTACGGGACAAACAATCGTTGTTCACTTTTTCGTCTCTCGTGGACTTGCTTCCATTCATAAAACATCTTTTACGCAATCCCGTGAACTTCGAGTCTCTGAAATTAGTTATGAGAGTATAAACATCTTGATATTGATTATGTTGGGATGTTACTAGAAGAGCTGGTGGTGTTGTCTTTCATAATCATACAACTCAATACTGCGAGTTTATTCTTCGGTCTCACGGGAGGGCATCGCCACGGGATAGCATTATTACAGAAGTGCTTCACTTGTATGGCAATTCCCATATGGGATATCTAATTTGGCAATCAGTACAGTGAGATTAACAGCAGGAAAGAACTTGTCCGTTCTCTGAAAACATTGATGTGGAGCTCCTAGAGCAACTTGCCAATGAAGTTGATAAGGGTAAATACGCGGTACTCATGAGAAAATACCGTCGATGAATGGTGTTGTGTTATTGAGTTCTATACATCCAGGTAAGATTGAGTTAATTGGCGGTTTCACTTGGCCGTGAACGATGATGAACTCATCCGGCTGTGGTCAGATTTGCTCTACACATGGAATAAATTTCAGAGGAAGGTCCCGCATATCATAGATAGCATGTTGAATAAAGGAGTAACAACCTGCTAGAGCAGTTATTTTAAACCTTATAAGTGAGCCATATAGAAAATAGTCATTGCTTGAGCTCATGCTTGAGTCCTTGATGTGATATTCTTTGTGAACATGGACTCAGAGACATAGTAATAAGGCGTCACTATGAAGACATGTGATCTTGCTAGAGATTTCATGTTCTTGTATGCCACATCCAAAAGAGTGTGGATAATGGATGCAGTGCAATGTTAATTCCACTAGTAGATGCCATTGTGTTTATCATATCACTGTCATGCATCGATGCACTACAAAGATACATGGACTGCCCGCTCGCCCGCTCATATATTCTTGTGAATCGACCGCACTTGTTTATCACAGAATAGTTCATGATCGCTCTTGGATCCCCTTAGATCTCACCGAGGTAACTTGGCCAGCCACTATATTCACCTGCTATAGAAAGTTCGTGGCATTCCAGCTAGGACCAATTCATGATACAACTTTTGTAGGTAGAGGAGGAACATGTGTAATCGCGGTCCGCAACCAAGTTTCATCAAGGGTCCAGCGGTCAGTCGGACCGATAATTCATCCGTGACTTTTGAGAACTAGTGTTGACTGGCCCGGCATCGGGCTGCACATTGTCAAACTTCCGGGTGATGCAGATATTGTTGTCTGTGTAGGAGGGAGGACTTGAGGGAACTCCTCGGCACAAATTATACAGTACCTATGCCACAGAACATGTTTGCAGAAGCTTTAAAATTCTGAGACGAGAATGTGACATGGTGAGTCAGTCTATGACTATGACGTCCTACTACTTGCAGAAATGTTTGGTAGTCAGGTGATCAGCCTCCATCTTCTGTCCCTCCTCCCACTTTGATGGCCCTAGTCTCACATCGCTTAGGTAACCCAAAACCCACCTCAGTCCTCTGTTATTGTTTTGATTGGGCTTCAACACTTCGTTTGCAGTTTTTGCCTGATAAGTTAGATTTTTGACCCCTCCATCTTCCACTTCCAAAAGTATCTTCCAACAATAATACCAGAACCCTTTTTCATTGGAGACAAGAAATCAAATCGCATCTTCAGATATCCCCTTTGTGTTTACATTTTATTGATCGTCCACCGATAAATCATCATGGCTGAATTAACTCAAGATCCAAAGCCTGCTAGCTCTGAGCCCACGCTTGCTGAGACAGAGACTAAGCTTGCCACTGAACCGGCGTCAACCAAAGAAGAGACTGAGAAGACACCAGCCGAGGGATCTGTATGTTTATTTGATTAACCTTCGCAGAACAACCTTGTTCTTAAATTCGCAATATATTTGTGTAGTTGGCTGACGGTTAGCATAGACTTTGACCGAAAAGGCCACTAATGTCGCAACCGCCGCTGCCACAACTGTGACGTCGACCGCTAGCGGTGTTGCCGACAATGTCTTCTCGATGTTCGGTGGTGGAGCCAAGAAGGAAAAGAAGGAAGACGAGGACCGAGGCGACAACTCCGGATCTGCAAAGGCACAAAAGGCTGCTGCTGCGGAAGAGAACCCAGAGGTACGGGTGCGCCGAAACATACGGTGATATGCAGGGGCTGACGAATGTTGTAGGATGAAGCACCAGAGTCTGAGGATGTTCACTTTGAGCCAGTCATCCGCCTCACCGAGAAGGTTGATGTCAAGACCAACGAGGAACTGGAGGAGCAAACTTTCAAGATGCGCGCCAAACTTTTCAAGTTTGTGAACGACACAAAAGAATGGAAAGAGCGTGGAACTGGTGATGTGCGTTTCTTGAAACACAAGGAGAACGGCAAGACTCGTTTGGTTATGCGCCGAGACAAGACCTTGAAGGTCTGCGCCAATCACTATGGTATGTTCCGAATATGTGCAAGTGACATCTAAACACTGTTCTAATTATTCGTTAGTTGTCCCTGATATGAAATTATCTCCCAACGTGGGAAGTGACAGAAGTTGGGTCTGGAACGCTGCCGCAGATGTCAGCGAGGGCGAGCCAGAAGCACAAACCTTGGCCATTCGTTTCGCCAACCCTGAGAGTAAGTCTATTATTGTATTACCCGAGTCTTCTCAGGATCATGTCTAACATATGTCACAGACGCAAATCTCTTCAAAGAGGCTTTCATCAAGGCACAGCAAGATAACGAAGCCTTTTTCAAGGCTTAAACGCTCAATCTTCCCGTATTTAAAACAAATTCCCAACACAACCCCCACTCGATAGCACCTAATGCGACGCAGCACGGATGACATGATGCGATGAAGCCATGATCATACTTACAGCACACTCTACTTTCCCCATACTACGTTCCACATTTACACATGTTGTCGAGAACCTCTATTGTACTGGTCCTTGGACCTGAGCCTCGACATTATGGCGGTCTTGGTCTTTTGAGGATTATATCATGGTTATGATGATCGCGGAGGATAGGGAGGCTTTGATTAGTACTCGATTTCGAGACTATGGCATAACATTGTAGTTAGACTAAATACCAGTCCCTCATTCGTCCTCGAGAGTGCATTAACATCCATGAATAATACCATAGACATCATCAAAATTCGATGTAATAACCTAATCGCCGAGTATATATTTTACCCGGCGAAATTTCACTTACTATTCAGCGTGAGCTATTGTGTGCATAGGCGGTGAATTTTGTGAGCAATCGATTTTCGGGAAATTCAATCTAATCCGATCAACCCTTAAAAGCCAGCGCAACCAAACAACCAATCTTTGTAGTCGAGGATAACCACTTCGGCAACACTATTTCACTGTTCGATGGATTGATTTTCTAATCGTTGCCTACTTGACACAATCTATAGATTGATCCACGTGATTCTATATCACTACTGCCTGTGGCACCTGTTTCCTTGATCCGCGGCGAAGCTAGGATACCTACCCCACTAAAATCACGATCAACGAACGAAGAGCGCGTCGCAGATAGCTAGAACCTCAATCCAGATCCTGGAATTATATTAACGCAATCAACATCCTCAACTACCGTCATCATGGTCGCGGATGTAAGTATTATTCAAAGCAGATTGCTTCTCTATCATTTTTGCGGGTTGAGGGAGAATGGCAACTGATTGCGGCACAGCTCAAGAGAACCGTCAAGCTCATCACTGAGCAACGCAATATGTACGTCGCGCGTGAATTCCAGCTTCCGCCAACATAATATAATACTCGGAAGGACTTGAACTAATAATCATGTCATAGCGACAAGCCTTCGATTCAGGAGGGGTTTCCTATGAAGACCTGGAACATCGAAATCTACCTACTAGATGAAGCGGGCAATGAGAAGCCTGCAAACTGTTTCACCAAGGCAGTCTACAATCTTCACCCTTCTTTCGAAAACCCAATTCAGAGTATGTCAGGCTCTCTGTACGCAATCTCAATATCTGACTTTCGATCTTTCTAGCCTTCACCGAACCACCTTTTCGCTGCGAGAACGAAGGATGGGGTGAGTTCGACATGACGATTGATCTCTTCACAACCGAAAAGGGTGGCAAGAATACCATCGCGCACGATCTGAACTTCGCAAAGCCACGATATGAGGCTAAGCATGTTGTCCATTTTAAAAATCCCAGCCGGGAACTCATCAACCTACTGCGAGAGACGGGCCCAGTTCCAGGTGACGAGAATGGGGCCAGTAGAAAGAAAGGCGATGCTGATAAGAAACGGAAGAGGACTAATCAGATTGATATGGAGAAGTTGGCCGAGGGGCTCGTCAAGCTCCAGGAGGATGATCTATTGCATGTGGTGCAGATGATTCATGACAATAAGACGGAAGATACATACACCAAGAACGATATCGACCGTAAGCATCACTGGATCGCAAATTACTGAGGATTTCAAACTAATATACGGGCAGAGGGGGAGTTTCATGTCGACCTATACACATTACCCGAATCCTTGGTGAAGATGCTCTGGGATTACGTCAATACTCCTGGGCGAAGCGTATAGCGAGATTTGTTAGCAGAGATGAATGCTACTCAATTCTTAACTCGAAAGAAGATTCCCTATCATCATATCGGTATGAGGGCGGTTCGAGGCTATGCATACAATGATACGATACGACATCTACGTCCGGAAGTCTTTACAATATGACATACGATTTTGCCACCCATGCACACACTTTACGTCTAATTCGGACCACCACATTTTTCAATCGGCTTCTGCAATGAATCTTACCAGGCGTTCGCACGTTGTTTCGTTTCCTCTCTATTTTTCATTATGGATGGCACAATTTGGCAAGTAAGTAAGAATGTAAAAGAGAAAACGGGCATGCGAAGTTAACATCTGCACTATGTCTATCCATGAAATCTTCCCTATCTTTTCTTCTCTTACGCGCTTTGATTTCATTCTCGCAGTAACAAGGGTTAAAAAGGGAAATCTATGCGAGCGAGCGAATCCGAGTTTTTTGTTTTTGTTTTTTGTTTCGGGCGGGCAATATTATGGGCGTCAATTGGGATGCGTGCGTGCGTGCGTAGTTGGTGGATACCTATCTACTTGGCTCATTGATATGTATATTGGAAGATAGCATAGTGGGATGGGAAGGGAGATGGATAGTTTGATCGCAATATCCGGAAAAGATTGAAAGAATGAGATGAGATGAGTGATATTGAACGTGGTTGACTGGATCACTCTTGATTTTTAACCTCTCTTGGTTTGCTGATTGAGTGAGAGCTTTAGTGAGGATAAAAGTGAGCGTTGCGATACATTGTGATGTGTTGCGGAATTTGATCTACATAACGTCTTGAAGCTGTCTGGATGGGATTGAACATATATGATGTGATGCCGGTGTGAGGTCGTATCGTGTGATCTCTAATGAAAGAGAAGCTAATGCTTGAGTCTATACTCGTGTATGTTATATGTGTGTGGTTTTTATCGCTAGTGATAGTTTATGAACAAACAAACGGGTATCTTCATTTCCCTCCCATAAAACGCCTATATATAACCATATATCACATCCTCGCTATGCAATCCAATGTTATGGTGTATTTTCCAAACCCCAAACCGGGAATCAATCTGTCCCACTTTCTAGTCCTATTCCTCGTCGCCAAAACTCAACTTGATCTTCTTTCCCTTCTTCGCGGTGCTCTTGCTCTTTTTCTTCTCCTCGGGTTTATCTTTACTGCTCCCGCGCTTTTCTGTCTTTTCGGTTTTCGTCGTCGCGGTATCTATCTCCTCCTTTTCCTCCTCCTCCTCAGCACCCACAACTCTCCCTACCTTTCTCTTCCTCCCCGCTCCTATCCCCGCCACTTTTTCCCTTTCTTTCCCCTCTCCCTCATTCTGTCCCTCTTTCTCTCCCTCCTCTTTCCCTTCCCCTTCCCCCTCCCCCTCCCTCCTCGTCTTCTCCCGCTCCTCCCACTCCCCCCTCGTCAACGTCTCCCCGCTCCCCTCGTCAAAAACCACCGGCTCGCTCTCCCGCTCCTCATCCTCGTCTCGCGCTCGCTGCGGCCGCGCGCGCGTGAACTCGTGCCGCCCGTCGGAGGTGGATTGCGCGGCTTGCAGGCGCTGCAGGAAGGGTGGGAGAGTGCTGTCGTAGGAGAGGTTTTTGGAGTTGATTTTGGGGGTGGTCATTGTCTTTTTGGGGGAAGGGGGAGGTGCGTTTGGTTCTTGGAATGGATGGGTGGAAGGAGTTTGGGGGTTTTTGAGGGAGCTTTTGGGGTTTTGGGCGCTGAGATTGGAATTTGCTTGTGAGGGTGAGAGGGGTTTCAATTGAGTTGTTCTGTTGATATAATGTTCGTATTTGGATGGTTAAGGTCCTCATATAAAATTGGCCTGTGTAGTGGAAGTTGGTGCTGCGGCTGCGGTACCGAAATATTCTAGTGCATCGGCCGGGAAGCGCTAAGTTTACTTGGGCAGCTCGAGGGCACAACTTGGACTTCTTTTTGTATTTATTGTTGAGACTCGGCGAGCACGGAAGCTGTTCCTTCGGCTGATTATCCGGATAAGAACTCGGGAAAGTCTTTGTTTTGATGTTAAGGTTCGGAATTGACGTCGAGAGTGCGTTTATATGGCTGTGGATCTGATATACTCGGTAGGATGGTTTCTTCCGATGCCCTCTGCTCAAGTTGGGATTGGTCAAGATGGGGTGAGCACTTCATTATAAGGTCCTGCTGTAAGTATATGTATGGCTACAGCTTGTTGTTTAATGGGTGTCCCCATCCCCATCTCTTGCTTCTTGAACACGTGCTAGCACTAGTTCTAGCAGAGCAGATCATTCAGGGGAACGAACATTTGTCCTTTTGAACTGCCATAGCCGTATTTATCCAGAGCTCATCCACTCAGAGCGTTTGTTCAAGCGAGACTCATGCAGAATTTATTCCTCAGGTTTGTGCTTTCTGCCTTCTGCCTCCTTCTTTGCCTTCTTCGTGTTCTTCGCCTTCTTCGTGTTCTTCAGAGTCCACTGCTTATCACCCGGTTGTCATCCACTAGAGCCACTGGAGCCACTCAAATTCAGGATCTTATCGCTACACATCGCCCCCCAGATCCCCTAAACTAACTCTAAAATATCTATAAAATTCTTAAATTTCTTAAAATCCAACGCCACGAAGCTCGGAATACCCTTCTAAATTCCCAAAACTTCTCTCTTAAGCTTCTCGAAACGTTCCACGAGTGCACACTCTTCCCCCATTAAGCAACGGAATTGATTTTATACGGAATAGATTTTATACGGAATTTTGGCCTTTTTCCCGCTTTTTCACCTTTCCATTCTGTGGTACACACTTGTATTCCCACCGCACCCACCAAACCCACCCCAGTCGTTCTAGCCCATTGACAACGATACCTCCAAATAATCATTTTTCTTCCTCCTTCTCCATACAATCCTTCCCCCAAATCCCTTTTCATGTCATAATATTCATCCCCCCCAATTGCTTTCATCGTCCCAAGCATACGGAATCTGGTTTTCTTCCTTCCTTTAAATGCTGGCGGCGGCTCTACCCATCCAGACGCGTCATCGCAAGCTGTTTCTATCGTCGAGGACATACTCCTCCTGCCGCTCGTTAGAAAAGTGCAATCGTCCCTTTTCCTGCAGATAACGAAAACTTGCTCTGCCAAAATACGAAACGGCCTCGGGGGTTCGCACATCTTTTTCGATTCGAACAACCTCGAATATTCCAATTTCCTCTCATCTCGAAAAATTTATTTTTTTGTAATAATAAAAAGCATCATTCACGAACATACTATAACTATACTGGGGTAGTAGAGTGAGTGGTGGTGTGTCCTTATAACTCGAATTTGGAATCGATATAGAATTTCCCCCCTATCCGAACATTTTGTCCACCATCGAACTCGACACTATCAATAACAATCGATATGGGGTTCGTTCAAAGAGTCATGAAGCGTATACCTTCAGCGCCTCAGTTGCCTTTAGGCGACGAGAAGAAGGGAAAGACAAAGATCACATCTAGATTGGCGTTCTTCAGGCGGCCGCTCCGATTAAAGGGCAATTCCAGCATTTCGATACCTCTCGGCGTTGTTTTATTATTTCCATGTATCGTCGTTGTATTGATTTTGGTGCTTTTCATCCGACATCCTAAATCAGGTGTTGGGATTCTAATGCCAGCTGGAGCACCACCAGCTATTAGGTACGTTGTTGGATTTCCATCCATCTGCTGCTATCGTTAGAGTGCCAAGACTGACACTACTTTTTTTTTTCTACAGGAGGATCAGTGAACAACATGATAAGGTATTTGTGACAGGATGCGCGGAACCTGACACAAGTCAACCGAGAGCAAATGCAGCATTCGTGGTGCTGGCAAGAAACAAGGAGTTGGAAGGTGTTATTCAATCCGTGAAGTCGATCGAAAGACATTTCAACAGATGGTATCACTACCCATATGTTTTCCTCAACGACCAGGATTTCAACTCGACGTTCAAAGAGGTCATTCAAAACTACACAAGTGCACCATGCGAGTTCGGAACCATCGACCCTTCGATGTGGGGATTCCCAGATTGGATCGATCCTAAAGTTGCCAAGGAAGGTATCGCAAAACAAGGAGATGCTGCTATTATGTATGGTGGTATGGAGAGTTATCATGCTATGTGCAGATTCTACTCTGGGTATGCGAACGGCCATAAATTTGCCTTGTGGATAGTTCGAGGAGTGCTAACAGACGTTCTAGATTCTTTTATAAACATGAGCTTTTGGCTAAATATGAGTGGTACTGGCGTCTAGAGCCAGAGATCAAGTATTTCTGTGATATTACATAGTATGTCTTGGTTCAGTGGGCACTCTGCAGATCAAACTGACAAATCTCTAGTGATCCATTCCTCAAGATGATCGAAGCGAACAAGACATATGGGTTCACAATTGCCGTAAAGGAGCTGAAGGAGACCGTTCCGAACATTTTCCGTTACGCATCCGCATACAAACGAGTCAATAATATTACGTCGCAAGGACTGTGGGAAATGTTCGTGGAGCCTCCGCCAGAGGTGCCAAAGGAGGTGCCAGAGGATGATCCAGCTTACAAGGCACCGTTACCTGAGGAAATCCTTCGAGGTGATCCAAATCATGCTTCGATACCAGAAATTGATCCTGAGGCTATGGAAGGAGAGAAATACAACATGTGCCATTTCTGGTCGAACTTCGAAATTGCTAGACTCAGTTGGTTCAGAAGTAAGCCGTACGAAGACTTCTTCCAGATGATGGATCGCAGTGGAGGGTTCTGGATGGAGAGAGTGAGTTTGACCATCATAGCAATAACTGGGCTGGAACTAACGATTATCTAGTGGGGTGATGCACCTATCCACTCTTTGGCAGCTGGGGCCCTCCTTGCTCCTCGAGATATCCACTACTTCCGTGATTTCGGTTACAGACATACAACAATTCAGCATTGCCCAGCAAACGCCCCTGCGCGCCAACAAAAGCGAGAACCGTACCTCGAAATGACCACCCTGGATGAGAAGAAACGAAAGGAAGAGGACGAGTACTGGGACGACTGGGATCCTGTGAAGGAGAATGGCGTTGGGTGTAGGTGTAGATGTGACACGGATATTGTAGATGTGGAAGGTAAACAAGGAAGTTGTTTGGCTGAATGGGTAGATGTTGCTGGTGGCTGGGCAAGCCCGTGAAGAAGGCAATAAAAGTCGTGGAAGAAATGAACAAAGAAACGGATGGATGTGAAATAATGCAATGGAAGGGAGGCTGGGGAAGGCATGGATGGGTGGTTGGGCAAAGGGTGAAATGGGAAAGACTTGGGAGTGTAAAGGATGTGATGTTGCATATTATCTTTTTTTTTTTACTGTTTATTATTCATCACGAAATTACCAGACCTCAACTAGATCCCTTATTGGCTGAAGATGTGGAAAGTAAATGCTCTTAAGAGGGCTAAGCTGGTTCCGATGCGGTAGCAAGTGCTACAATGTTTGGTTAGATTGGACACATAATCCGCAGCTATAGTTCTACCGTTATCATGATTAGGGGAAAGACCCCACTATGCCAAATGATAATCCAAGTCCAAGATCACAATGGGATATGTAGCTGGCGCTTAAATTTTGGCATCAGAGATGATGTGATTTTGTTTGCATCGTGTACTTGTTACTCAAGCCGTTGAAGCGACTGTTGTTTTCGTGGAACTGTTGGAACTGATGGATTCTGAATTCTGAAAAAGAAAAGTGCAAACGAGACGATTGCGCTCCTCGCTCATGACTTGTACCATTCGTCATAACTTTTTGATTTGGTTGCTATTAGTTGTATTGTACTTCTATTACATTCTCATTCTCTCTTAAAAATCTTCGTTTCCCACCCGCCCCTTTGGCTCATTTCCATGCTTGTTCCTCCTTCTTTGATACCCCTCTGTGTAGCTGACTCTATCGCTAAAAACCGCGCCGTTATCGAGTCCCTAAGGCCCCCCGCCCGCTCTCGCATAGGATCCTATCCTGACCTCCCCTCCCCTACCCTCATCCTCAAGCAACTCCTCCATCCGCACCTTACTGGCCTCTATATTAAACCTCGGGTTCAGGAACAAGTCGGTCGGTCGGTCGGGTAATCTCCTGCTTGCTCATCGGACACGTTCCTGTCCTGGACCACTCCAGCCATCGGAAGATACATTTCCTTCCTAAAAAAAATTATGCCTGCAACTGGCTTGTATCACGTCTTCTCACTCCCTCCCCTTCCTCCTCTGCGTTTTCTTCCTTCAATGAACTGGGTTTTTTCTCGTAGATGGCTGATGCTCCTCTAAATATATAGCGCACGTCCTGTGCTTGAAGTCAAGGGTCTCTTCCGCTTATGTGTAGGGGTGGAGGTGAGGGTACTAACCTTGGGGTCCTTGACCGGTGGTACCGGTCGTCATCGTGGCGGCTTATCCTATCTCATTATTACTGTGGTTTCCTTCGCTCCCGGAAACGCTGTCATGTTGTGCTTCGGTGTTATGTTGACTTCTAGCGTTATCTTCCTTGTCGTTGTGGTTGTTGCTATCGTCGTTGAAACCGGATTGTGCTTGTCCTTCCGCTAAGGCTAATTCACTCACTCTGGTGTTCTTCAGCTTCCCTTTTTTGTTCAGCAACTAGAGCAAGTGCGTGTTCGTTGATCCATTCCTCATCGCTGGACTACGGCCGTAATAGATGTTAGTGCGGGCTGTCTGTTAGCAGTGGTTCGGGGTATAAATGCGGTCTGTTGTCAAAGGATTGGATTGGATTAATTGAATAGAACTATGCATAACTGTGATCTTCATCCTCATTCATATTTGATGGATGATTGGGCTATCATTGGCGCACCTCGTTCTCTTCATGCCCATCTCATTCATATCCACCCCGGCTGGAATCACATTCATATCGGCAACGAGCCGGCCGAGGTCCAGATGCGCTGCGGCGAAGACTGGATGTCGCTGATGTAGGACTGCGGTCGTGGAGATCCGTGGGTGAGAGTGGCGAGTGAGATACGGGGCAAAGAAGCGGCGCGGAGTAGGTTTTAGGTTTTCTTGGATGTAGTTCGTAGGCATTGTGGAATTTGTCTTTGGATGTGTGATCTGGTACTGGGTAAGGTGATTGGCGTTTGGTGAGTGACTGGTTTAGGTGGATGACCGGCATTGGTGAGTTAACGCCGAATGAACATCCAAGCGAGATGATTAGGATAGCTCAAATGATTATGGTATTGAAAGTGGTGAGTGATATCGATTGTACGAATCCAATCAAGTGATTGGGATATAAATCCATTTATCGAAGGATGGACTGATTGATTTGTCACGTGTGAAGATAGGAAGGAAGAACAACGCAAGGTGTGAGAGAGCAATCCAGGCAGGCAGGTGACAGGAGTGGGAGGCAAGCAAACGGCCTAGTAGCTAAGATACCAGGTACGAAGGACCCAGGCGCAACCTAGGTGTGAGCTAAGTACAGGGCATGTGCTCAAACCACTTCAATTTCTCTTCTTCATAGGTTCGTACAATCCTACTTCAACTCCCCGGGATTCTCTTCTCCACCTGTCACCCAAGGGAATGTGGATACTCTTTAATAATCTCTACTAGTCTATACAACCCTCCTGCACCTCCCTCCATCTCTTGAGAAGAAAATTGTAGTATATGTACAGTTTTGGTCCATAAAATCAGGCCATCAGTGTTATGTGCTTTAATCTTCTTAGATGCAATGGCATGGGAACATACTATAGATAGACAAAAGTTCCCTGGGAATCTCCTAACCTTGTACTATTAATCTCCATAACGTTCAACATCATCTGTGTTTCTTGTCTCTGCTGCCCCAGCCTTCGTAACGGTCAAAGGTGGAACAACTACTTGTGTAAATGCCCCAGCCCAGAGCAATATCGTTGAAACTAGGGGACTTGCAGTAAACAAGCTCAAGCCTAACACAGTAATCAAAACACTTGCAGATAGCCAGAGCCAAAACCAAGACTTATACCGGAGGCCTACTGGCCCGGTGCGAATGGTTGTAGCGGCAACTAGATAGGTCGATAGAATGGACAGTAACTTATGGATTGAGATATATTTCCAGACAGCGAGTTGGCGGATTTGGCCGACCAGCCCAGGAAGAATACACTTGCGACCACAGAACAAAGTGTTATGACGCTTGCCGTTTCTCCATGACTAAACCATGCTAAGAATCCACTCACATTGCATCGTGCTCTGGATGTTTCGAAATGGCTCATAGCAAGTGCAAATAGTGATGGCAATATTGGCAAGTGTTGAAGACCAGGTGTAGGCAGTGTCAACCTTAGAGGAGGATCAACCGGGATGGATGGTGCAACATCTAACGCCACTGCGACTGAATTGTTAAGAGCAATAGTTTAAGATCATGACTTCAGTACCTACTGTTCTCTTCGTTTAAACTAGATGGCTGATCAGTCCCCAAATCATGCCCGTTGGTTGATGTAGAAGCTGCATGTGGAATTCGTCGTCTAATACCTAATGACAATATCAGCGCTATTATTCCCAAATATAGGCGTCCTTGAGAAACCTACCGTTCGATTCCAAGAGCTTGTAGTTAGTGGGAAGACTTGTTTTTGATGCAACATCGTCCTGTTTTCTTTGTTGTACTGTAGAGCTTTACATAGTTTTACGACAGAGGTTTCCAATCTCTCTACTCTATCATCAATAGCATTGCCAAGACCGTCCGGTGTCTTACTAAACTGCTCTCCCATTGTGGTCCAAATGTTCGTTCCGATCCCTTCCCCAAGCTCCATTACGGCCTCTAATCTTGCGAGACATTTCTGTAATTCCTCTATTCTGTTGGAGAGAGGCACTTGTCTCGAAAATGGATCCATTACTTCGTTTTCCAGATCCGCTAGCTCTGATGTCCACCAAAGTATCATGTCCTGAGACATGAGATACTTGCAGGCCCTTATTTCCTGTGGCATGTGCCACGCTGTCACCTTTGCGAGAGCCTCCATGTCCGTGCTACAAAAGGCTCTGTCCACGGCATAGCAGGCTTCATGAAAAAGTAAAATAGCGTAACCAGCAATCGGGCATCCCCGAGTTAGCAGTCTAATGTCAACATCTTCTCCAGCTGCAGTTGCTGTGTTGTCCCAGTCGTGTAGCCCAGTTCCAGGGTATTCGAGATCACACCACTTATACCATTGAGCGACTAGATTGTGCCTCCTCGATGCGCTGGCTGCCTCCTGCCCTTCGATCATGTCCTCTTCGTAGTAAAATATAATGTTGCTGATTTTCCAGGCTGCAGAGTCTATTAAGTTCTCTTCATCAATAACGGAGTCTCCCTCGCCGGAGCGAGAAGCAGTTGTATCTGGCATAGTGAAATCTATGATGTAAAGTCTTCCTTTTTCAACAAGGGAATTTGATGTTGAGAAGAGGCGAATCGGCATCGAGAGACTACATATATATTTAACAGTAGAATATTACATCAAGCATAGCCGCCTTCTGCCCAAATTTATGCCCTTTAAAAAATTTCCCGATATAGCTGTATATTTTCTCTCACCAAATAAAAAGCATTTGGAATTGTGGCACAGTGTTATGATAAAATGCATCAAACACACATCGTCTCAGATTTAGTTACGCGGCTGGGCTTGAGCGCTCACAACCCTGAGCTAGTTGCTAATATGCCTTGCCATTTTAGTCGCTTCGCTCTTACACTAGCATATTTGGACCTGGTTTGGATGTAGTATTATATACTGCTATTTAGATCCCTCTTTACAAAGATTTAGTATTGACTTCAAAGCTTCACAAAAGAGAGCCTAGCCGTTAATGCAATTCGGGGAGCTTAATTACAAGATTGCCAAACCTCGGATTGTAAGAGAATAACCTAGACAGAAGGCAGACGCAGGAGATAGAAACAAGTAACCAACCAGCCTAGTAGCTGCGATACTGTACCGGGTTCTTACAAAGAACCTATATTATACGCAACCCAGGCAGGAGCTAAGTACTTTGTACTGGGTACGAACTCCAACCACTTCAATTTCTCTTTTATATTTCTCTTCTTTATAACTGACTAACTTCCGTACGTATATTTACCACAACACTACATCTACATCTCGAGATTCCTACCATACCTGCTCCCATCCGACTCCAAGTCAGCGGGAAATTTTCTCGCTTCAACTACCTACCGCACTAACGTATATTTCGACCGATAAGATGAGCAGTCTGTAGTAGTACTAGTATAACTTAGTGACTACCTGCCGAGTGATTCCATGTACAAAACACAAAGTAAACAATTATATAAGTTAATCACAATAGTTTTCTTCTACTTGCAAATGAAAGGGAGACAAAAGCAGCTCAGCTATTGTACAGTACAGTGTAAGCAATAGTGTACACCGTGTAAATTAGCGCTGTTTGGAAAGATCCCAAAACAAATTGTACTACTAGTGCGTACAGAGGGCTAGCAAATGTATAAGTAGTAGTGCATATAAATGGCTATATATAGGCAGTGTACTATTTGTATGCCAAGAAATAGGTGCACTACTGCACGGGCGCACTATGGCCTACACTGGGCAGCTATTAAACCACCTCTCACCAGTAAATAATATTCATCTATAACTTTTATCTCTACACATGAAAATAAGTAAATATAATTCGAACGCGAGCAACTGTAGCTCGTGTATCTATCTCTTGGTCTTCCTTAAACGCCAACCCCTAGTCGACTTCTCCGGATCACATCCGTCTGGACATCGACACGTTCCCAATGTACCTAAAAAGAAATCATGGCATAGCGATACATTTTTAAACTTCGCCATTGAGTCCTAAAACTCATGCCCATTTTCCAAGTAACGCCATCAAGCCTGCTCCAAGACACATGCACCCAAACGCAAAGAGAAGCATCTTCATTGACGCTTTTCGCATCTCCGGATTGAACATGAATTCGTGAGCCATCAATTCCACCAAACCTGTATAGATGAGAATACCTGCACTAATAGAGTCGAACACACCATTGATGATCATGGTTTTTTGGCTTCCGGGAGCGAAAGTGCTGCGCACACCTAGACCTATGGCGATGGCGATGGGTGTGGTGACACCATATGCTGAGCCTAGAGCCCATGGTAACCAACGTTTTGATTTCGGCCATTGAGTGGTAGCGAGACGGGATCCAAGACCAAGGCCTTCAAATGTTTGATGGAAGACAAGAACAATGTAGAGGACGGTGAATTCAGACCCAGTAACCGCAAGTGTAAGACCAATAAAGATTGAGTGGAATATAACACCGAATTCAAGGATAAATATAGCGGTCATTTGAGCAGCGAAATGATCATCATCAATTACATGTTCTCGTTGGTGACCCAAATGGTCTTCACCTCCTGGTGGATATGATAGATCATCCGGTCGTCCGGGAATACTGGTCCGCGATTTTGATGGGCCATCTTCTACCATGACCACTTGGTTGTGATTCAGTGTCTCAGCAGACCTCTCGGCAGCTTCCATGTAGCTGTTCTCTGTCGATGGTTGAGGTGATGCTAAGAAAGTTGTAAGTATGGTGTTGACATCAATACACACGAAGTTACTAAGCAGCAAAAGTAAAGCAAGAGCTTTTATCGTAACTATGGAGGGGAAGACCAAGGTTGAAATAGAGTAAAATATGCTTACCATCTTTGAATGGTGTCATTGGGCCAAGTTTCTCACCTTGTCTCATGATACTTTTTGATGGATCGGCAGCTTCGAGATCGTGGCTATTCTCCCCAAATACATCGAATCTGGATGCCATGAGTTCGATGAAGAACATTGTGAAAATCGTCATTAGTGCAATTCCTGCAGCCCAGTCATATTCCGTAATCGGACCCGTTAAGCATGGCGAAGTGAGGTTACTTGAAGCCGGAGCCAGTAGCTATTGAGTGTTAGACGATGTCGAGCTGAGACAATTCTAACGAGTGACAGTGGAGAAAGTAGACTTACGTGTATGAAAGCTGTTGCAATAATCACACCAGAGCCTAGATTCAGGATTGCGGTTAGCATCTGAAAAGAAATGTTTCACAGTAGACTACGAGGGAGACATTGAATACGATGTTGGACATAGGTCAACCATCGGCGGGTTGGCGATATGTCTCCATATCCAACAATTGAGAACAGCGCATTGTACGTACCAAAGTACTTCGTAATAAAGAACGCCAACGGCGGAACCTTCATGCGTTTTGTCCTTGCAGCAGCAATTGGAAGTAATGCACCTGTTGACAATATTAGCTCAGACATTCCCTACGCAGACGGAGCCTTTACGCCGCAACGCGCGAAACATACCCAACATAGACCCAACTCCGATCACAAATATCGAGGAAATCCTCTCGCCTATTCGCCCATCGTAGTCATTTCCGGATCCGCACTCCACCTCAACTGTGTATGTCGACATACTCAACGCCCACGAATCCTTTCACCGCAGCCACCCCTATTGTTCCTCCTTCTCTTCTCCAGATCAACGCGCTGAATAGTCCTTTGGCGCTCTTGTATCTATATACCGATCAAGAATTTTTTTTTGTCGTCGTTAATCGTGTAGGGCCGGTTTCAGCTTATGCAGTGGATCGACTTCAATACTGAAAGCTCTTTCGAAGCTAAGACCTTATGGAGTCGAGCTTTTCGGTGATAGCGCGGAGGAGGAGCACGAAGGTAATGAGATGAGATGGATAGATATGAAAGTTGACAGGTCCGAAGGGAAGCCGAGGGCTAAAGTGTCTCGTAGCTAATCGTCGATTTCGTCAGTGGGTAAATCCTTTCAGCATGAGGGGAAAATTGGAGATTTAAATATGGATACGATTGGTAATGGAAAATGGAAAATACCTTGTGAGGCAGAAAACTAGCGGGGGCGGCCACTCGAGGAAGGGTTGCAACGATATAAATATAACGATAGCAACAAAGCGTCATTGGGGTCGTGCAGTACAAGGGAACCAACCAAACACACTGCACACACAAGTTTGTTCTGTATGGAAGAAGAAGAGGAAGAGGAAGAGGAAGAGGAGGAAGAAGAAGAAGAAGAAGAAGAAGAAGAAGAAAAAGCAGAAGGGTCGAGCCGGGGAAAAGGAATTATTCACAGCAAACTCCGTCTTTCATAAGAGATATGAAAAAGTAAGCCGAAAGACAAATATTTGGCCCGGCGGGCAGCGGAATAACATCATTATGCCCAGTTCGGCTCGTGCGAAAAGAGAAAGGGGAGGGCTGTTGTGCTTGTGTGCTTATGTGCTTGTGCGCTTGTCTTGCGACGGCCCAGAGCGAGAGTGAAAGTGAGTGCAAAGAGTGCGATGAGCAAAATGAGCACCTTGATGGATACCCGCGATACCTTGGCATGGAACTCTTTTTTGGAGCTGCGAATTATGTAAGTAAGACGCGATCTAACCGACAACGGCCATGTGGAAAGATAGTACAAAGTGTGAAGACATGCGGCGATTCTGATTGGGCCGCAAAAGAACAGCCCCCTTGAGTTAGCCTTGGTTGGTTGCTGGGAGGGTCTTGTGCATGTGAGAAGAGGCATCCCGCGTGGACCCATCTGCCGGAACCATTTTTGGTGAGAGGGCGGACGAACAGAGACATACGAAATTACGACGGCAGACCGAGACTGGCTTGACTGGATGGATGATGGCGAGACCGTTGCTTTCTCACCGCCTGCAGCGGAATACCTATTTGTCGCTCGCTGCCAATGTGACCCAAAGGATACAAAGTGTCTTGTTTTCGGATGCTTATCATGCGTACGGAGTACAGTACACTCAACTACAGCTGTGCTAGCGAGGGATTGAGGCTGGTACACGCGCAACACGACGATCCCTCAGCTATGTTGTGTCGTTGCGGAGGTCCCGATGTAGAACATTGTTCCATCGACTTCTTCGTCCCCAGTGCTTACGCTGTATCTGCATAGAAGCTGCGTCTGCATAGAAACTGCGAGTCCTTCGTGCTTTCAAAGTAAAATGACGTTGAGATTGCGCCGCGGCTCGCGACCTTTGACGTACGAACGTTTGGAGCACAAAGCGGTCCGCTGCATGCGCTGCCAAGCCTCATGATCATCACCGAGCTTGCTTACGCCTCCCGGTCCGCTAACTCAAGTCTACACCCATGCAGCCATTCAGAAAATCGCCGCGCCGCTTCTAGCCCAGGTTGGTCGGAAAAATAAATAAATCATCACGTGCAAGGTGGGATGAAATCCAATCAGGTTCGGACTCCTCCCGGTGGCTCCTTTGAGTTGAGGAGCTGAAGTTATCTTACTACTACGCTGTGCCTTTAGCGTTTAATTGCTGTTGTTGCACTACCAAACTGAGACCTTTCCCGGTCCGCACGACATTACATTTGGCAACCTCGTTAACACTATACCCAAGGATGAGGTTCTGATGTAGCTACCCAGCTACCCAGCTAACCACTGCATCCAAATACCTAGCTGGCCTCCGTTCGCGGTTTGCTCACAGCATCATGCATCCACCCGCCGACTTGGTTGACTGGACCTCAGAGTACTTTTCCGCCTGTTTTCGTTGACGTGTAACGCGGGGTGCATCATCTCGGATATCATAGCGACGAAGCCCGATATCGCTCAAAATCAGTTCCTCAAAAATCTGATCATCATCTGAGTTCTCGAGGTTGTGATAGTCGTCGAAGAAGCACGACTGGATGAATGCACACCACTCAGAAGATCAGACCATTCAATAGAGCACAGCATCTTCCACCCGAAAGTCTCGGAGACCATCCCACTCATCAAATCCTTCCTGTGAATCCGGCGATGCTAACTCTAGAGCTCTGATAGTGGTACCGCCGGTTGCGCATCAGCTGTGAGATGACCCACATCTCAGATGACATGGCTTGCAGTCGTACCAACCCACTGGTTGAATTCGTTTCATGCAAGGAGTGCAGCTGCCTGGCAAGAGTTTTGCCATCTGATTTCTTCTAGATCCATTCTATTACTCGAGCCCGATCATGAAGAATACTGCAGCTCCAACCCCAGCGCTCTGAACGGCTGATCTCTCCTCTTCATATCGATCGACGTCCCCAACGTAAACAGTAACTCCTTAATCCTCCCTTCCCACAACAACCTCGCCTTCATGTTCTGATCCAATCTCGCCTTCAACACACCCGCTACCTCCTCTGGTTTCTTATCCTTCTTTAAATCCACTTCATCCAGCTTCCAAGCAAGTTTTGCAGCCATACTTCTCTCCCTCGGTTTCTCAACCGGAACTTTCATCTTCCAGAACTCACACCCCACTACCAAATCACTTTCATAGCTGTAAACATTAAAGTCCAACCTCGAACACAACGACAAGTTCTTCCCAGCCTTAACAGCATAAGTCGAGCTTATATTTCCCATCAGCGGATTCAGCGTCAGCGTCGCCGTAAGCGGGACCCCTTTATGCGCCGGCAATGTTGCAAATCTCCCACCAACACTCACGCCTCCCGATTTATTCAGCGTCCCATAATACACCTCAGCCCCCGCACTAAAACGTCCATAAAGCCGATCATCCATCCTAGACACCACCGGCTCCGTGACCTCCTTCCTCGGATCCGGTCCGAAATTGTATAATCCCCTTAGACCCAACAACCCCCCATCCGTCGAATACAGCGTTTCCGCACTATACTTCCCTGTATCGTATTGATGCAGCGCCAAAATCGTCCCTCCATTCCGCAACCGACTATCGCTCACAGCCGTAAGTCGTATCTGCTGCGTGGGTGTCATGCGGCGTAGATATAATGCTTCGAGCGTGCTCTGTGGTAGGTAAAGACGGCCGTAGAGTAGAGTATTCTTGCGGTCGATGCGGTGTCCGCCGTGCCATTGCTCCCACATCCATGGCTCGTCGACTTTTCGCAGCTCTTGTATCTGTCTGTAACCTCTGATAATCTCATGGAGATCAATCTTCGCACTCTGCGACACTGTCCCGAGCGGTAATGAGGAGTAGAGGTAGGAGAGTGAGCCATCGACTGCACCGAAGCTACCTAGCGCATATGAGGTTGCGAAATTGGGAGAGCTGAGTGAGGAGAGATTGAATTGCAGACCGCCTGGCGTTTGAAAATCGAGTAGACCTGTACCATTTCCTGTTAGTAAAATGCGCAAACCCTAGGAACAGTATAGCTTGGTAGTTCAGCACCTTTCGCAGTGGCAGTTAACTGCGAATAGGAATTCTCGTAGTTCCATCCCGTTGCATTGTAAAATGCATGTTGCACATAATCCATGAATTCCAACATCTCCACTTCAGCTCCTCGCCAGCTCCTTTATTCATCAAATCATAAGGGTATTGTGTGCTCAACCGTTGAAGTATCTCACCCTCATAAATATTTCATATGATCTTCCACAAACAGGTACAAGTAAACACACACAAAACGCCACGGAACAACCCCACTCCGCTCCGAACAAAAAAAAATAGCTCCCCTCTGCTCCAGACCCCTGCCATCTAGCGCGAAATCTTATCACTAAAAACTTTATCGGGCCAATGTAAAATAAATTTATCTAGCAACTTACATCGACGAGAATATCAAATCTCTGCAAAACCCTCCCAATTCACCACAGCCCTCTCTCTCGATCCGTTCAATCCAAAATAATCATAAACAATGCCTAAATCCAAGCGCGCGCGCGTCGTCCACCTCTCGAAAGTCGACAAAAAAGGCAAGGAACTCTCGCTCAAACTCTTCGCCAATGTGCGCGAATCGCTCGATAGCTACCAGCACTGCTTTGTGTTCTCGGTCGATAATATGCGGAATACGTATTTGAAGGATGTGAGGAATGAGTTGAATGATTGTCGGTTCGTGCTATCTATTCGATTTCCAGTTTTCCTACACCCGATGTCAACCGATCTGCGGTCATATTTTCGCAAACGAGTTTTGAGTCCTCAAGCAAGAGAAGGGGAAGCAAAATTTCAGAATTGAAAAAAAAAGAGAGGGATTTTATAGAACGCCTAGCTTCACCAAAACATAAGCTAACACATCGTCCTCCCCCTCTAGATTATTCTTTGGCAAAACAAAAGTAATGGCCAAAGCCCTTGGCACCGACCCCGCCGACGAGCACCAACCCAACACACACATTCTCTCCAAACACCTCGTCGGCAACGTCGGGCTCCTATTCACCAACCGCACCCCCTCCTCCATTATCGAGTACTTCTCCGAGCTCTCCAAGACCGATTTCGCCCGCAGCGGCACCCTCGCCTCGCGCACCTTTACGATCCCCGCCGGCACTGTGTACAGCACGGGCGGCGAGATCCCGGCTGAAGACGACGTGCCAATGGCGCATAGTCTAGAGCCGGAACTACGCCGCTTAAACGTGCCGACCTCCTTGGTGAAGGGGAAGATTACCCTGCAGAATGAGTATACTGTTTGTGAGGAGGGGAAGGTTCTCGATAGCAGGCAAACAAGACTGTTAAAGTTGTTTGGTGTGGAGTCGGCGGATTTCACGGTGCGATTAGTTGCGTAAGTGCTCCCCAGTGCGCTCTACTGCGGCGCATAATGGAGTAGACAGACTGAGGCTAACACGGAGAGTAGATACTGGAGTGCAGCAACACAGGAGGTAACAGAGATACCTGCCGAAACGGCCATGGAAGAGTAAAAAGTTGAAGCGAGAAGAAAGAGCTAGAAAAGGATTCCATTCCATCGTTGTCGTTTTTGTCCTAAACTATAGTACAGTCTCAAAAAGGTTACGCAGGCGTTTACCGGCGCTACTTTTCTCGTGTCATGGAATACTTTAAAATTAAAACAACCCCAAGCAAGCAAATTTCCCTGTTAATGTGCCATGAGCGATCCATCTTACCACTATGATATACGTGTGCCGACCTCCTTTCCTCCGCCCATTCGTTCGTGATCGTACAATAAGAAAGGAAACCAAAAAAAAAGCTGTTCACTAGCTAGATGGCAAATTGCTAAAAGCACAGAGTCATATGGTCGGATGGCACATTTTCTTACCCCTGACCTTACCTCGCAAGATCAAAAGTACATCGAATATGCCAAGAGCGACCGACCAGCCACGCCATACCAACCCGATTCAGTGAGAACCTCCAAATATGTGCTGCAGAGGTTTGTAAAGCTTGATTGCAAAATGAATCCGAAATTGCTGCAAAGTGATCTGGTTACCAGACTGAAGTGAAGGCAGAGGGCATTCATATTTTTGAAGTTTCAGGTCCTGTCGAGCTGCGTGCAAGTAGAATAGTCGATGACGATACTACCTTTGGCAAGAAGTGGTGAAAAGTGAATCGTGAACGAACCTCTTACCCCTGGTGAAAAAGGGAAGGAAGATTTGAAGATTCGAAAAACCCACCACAAGACTGTAAACCCACCAGCAGTCCTGTTGTACCTAATACCTTCGTAGCTTGCGAGGATCTTCCTCGTAGCCATTGCTGTTTTCATAAGGCCTCTTACGTGAGTCGTCTTCGCGTGGTCGGTTTCCATATCCACCATCTCGGTCACGGTCACGGTATCCGTCTCTAGGTCTTACCGGCTCCATGTTACTGCCACTGCCGCCACGTGGTGGACCTCCGTCGCGATCACCATAGCCGCGGTTGTTGTTGCCTCGATATCCGCCGGATCTGTCATCATATGAGCGCCCTCCACGAGAGTCATACCCACCAGCTGGTGGCCCAGATCCATTGCGATCCGAGCCACCAAAGCCTCCCCCACCTCTGCCATAGCCACCGCCCCCAAATCCTCCTCGACCTCCGCCGCCTGGACCAGCTGGTGCGTTGGGAGGAGCGTAGCCGTTGGATGATCCGTACCCACCACCACGTTCACCTCGGTTGCCGAATCCTCCACCTCCTTGATATCCAACCCCACCTCGTCCGCCGCCATATCCGCCGCGTTCAAAACCACCTCTAAAACCACCACGTCCTCTGCCTCCGTCAAATCCGCCTCGGAACCCACCACGGAACCCACCTGGTCCTCCGGGAGGGCCCCCGAAACCGCCAGGACCCATTGGTCGTGGAGGAATGGCCTTTGTATATCCACGTCCTCCAAGTCCTCCTCCAAAGCGGCGAGGCAACCAGCCTTTCACTGTTCGGCCTCTCTCAACGTCTACTTTCACCGGACGATCCAAAATTTTGTGTTGTTCTAAAGACTCTAGGGCAGCTATTCAACGAAGCGCGAGCAAAACGCATTTGTCAGTTATTTACCAATATTTCATATACCTTGGCGTCGGCAAGAGGGTGGAAAGAGCAGAAGAGAAAAAAAAAAGACAGGGTGTGGATTGACTGCATCTGTGCGAAGAGAGCGTGCGATAATGCTGTCGGTGTATGGATAGTATGGGGGTGTAGTTGGGTTTACCTCTCATGTCCTTCTCTCTTTCGAAAACTACAAATGCGTATCCGCGATGCGGCTTGGCCTTCTTTTTAGGCTTTTCATGTTGGTGAGTATCGGTGACTATCCGGATCTGCAGATTTTCAAAATTAGTGTGAAATATGATATACGCTTCGACAGTACGCACCCTTTCGATAGGTCCGAATCGTCCAAACTCGCGCTCCAAATCCTTCTCTTTTGCCTTGTAGTGTAAGCGACTGACAATAAGTGTTTTGAAAGCATCTCCTCTAATGTTAGGATCCTCGTGTGGTTTGACTATGAGATTGAACTGTTAGCAGAGCCTCAGAATCAATGGAATATTGATTAAAATCGGGAGGTTTTGATGTGAACATGAAAGGCCGCCCTTACACAACAACGGGGCTTCCTTGATAAGCTTCTCGTGGGCCGCTTTTTTCTCCTGCTTTATGCGGTCTTTCCTCTGGAGCCAACTCTCTGTTGGCACATATACATCCGTTTCTTTATATTCTTGAAGTGCTGGAAGATACGCAGCTAGGCCAGTGATATGAGGAGTTTTGCGTTGTTCGGGCGCGTGGTCTGACGGTGCAGCCCATCGCAAAGGAGGTCGAGGAGCGAAGAGTGCCAGAAGATTTGGTGGGAGCTTGTCTGTCATTGCGACTTTTGTTTAGTTCCAAGCTTCTTGAGGTCCTAAAATCGCCGTCTATATGATAGATGTGAACGAATGTTGACGGATCAATTGATGGAACGAACAGTTGAGAAAACTGTGTCGCGTCGCAAAAGCGAGGTCCTGATAGTAACCTGAAATCAATCTTGAGCTTAAAATTATTTTCACGTGACGTTAAAAGTAGCCGGACAATTTTGCTTTCGTAAAGTGCCAATTAAGAGCCGTAATCTTCACGTCCAACACAATCGGCAAGATGAGGATTACAGGGCTAAGGAAAACCACCACCAGTCAAGTAGGCATATGCATTTCATGAGGGTGCTGTTGAATTCAATCTGACATTGACCCTAGAATGGGCTTGGTGCTTTCATACTCCAATGCACTCGCCTCGACTTTCATTACTGCGACTGGGCTGGTAGCTCGAGAGGCATGAAGCATGTTTGTCCGAATATGTTTACTCTTGCTATCTTGCTAACTTCTTCGCCAGTTCTTTCCTGAAACACTCCCTCTCCAAGTTCGCAGCAGCAAATCCTCAAATCGAAATGACTATATCCCCACGACCTGCAAAGCATCCTGTTATAATTGGGCACTATGCTAATGGCCGTGAGAAGGCCATCTGTGTCAGAAATCTAGAGAAAGATCAGATTCTGCAAAAGGCAGAGCTGCTGCGAGATGCTAGCGGGGAAAAGCTGAAGAGAGTCAAGAAACCTGTTCGTAGTATCAATGAGAGTGTTAGAGGCATCTGGAGTCCTTACCACAGTGGTGGTATTAAGGTATGAGAAACGACGAGTGAGGAACACAAAGGATTTTGGTATTATACACAAAGGGCATTGTTGGCGTTGGGGGACCGACCGGAAGCCATTGATTGTATATCTCGCTGGTATAAAATGTACAGAATTCCAATGAATGAAACAGCAAGCATGGAAGAGCCATCTACCTGAACCTTTTTATGCTGCACACAGAAGTTCCCAAGCATGTCTCCGTGCAAATACATCTGAGAAGCACTATTTTGAGTATGTTTAAAATCCTCAAGTGTATCCTTCTACATTTATCGTTGTTCTTACATACACCACCAAAAGACTCAAACGCCAATTGCACCCATACGACTAATAGGAAGTGATGGTTCATAGATTCATCATTTTCTGATACTTTTATACTAATGTTGGGGTCCCTTATATGGTAACCTCTCAGTCGTGAATCATGAAGTTTTGCCGACCCTTTACAGGCGGCTGTTGATGATGTCAACAAAGGCCGGCTTCAATGAAGCACCTCCAACCAAGAAACCATCAATGTCTGCTTGCTTGCTCAAATCTTTGCAGTTCTTCTCGTTCACACTTCCACCATAGATAATTCTGGTCTCCTCTGCTGCCTTGTCGCTAACCTCCTTCTTCAACCAGGAACGAATGGCAGCGTGAACTTCTTGAGCCTGCTCGGTGGATGCAACCTTTCCTGTACCAATAGCCCAGATTGGTTCGTATGCGATAACGATCTTCGACCAGTCGTTAATCTTCTCCTTGACAGCATTCAATTGTGCAGTAACGACTTCAATGGTCTTGTTGGCCTCCCTTTGCTCAAGGGTCTCTCCGCAGCAGAAAATTACACCAATTCCACCATCGATGGCAGCCTTTGTCTTGGATGCTACGAATACATCATCCTCTTGTAGAACGACACGGCGCTCAGAGTGCCCAAGGAGTGTCCAGGTGATATTACTATCTTTGAGCTGCTCCACGGAGATTTCACCAGTGAAAGCACCGTTTGGCTTGTCGAAGACGTTTTGTGCTGCAACCTCGAGGCCGGTTCTCAGGTGCTCACGGGTGAGGAGGAGGTAAAGGGCAGGTGGTGCAATGACGACCTCTGTTTGGAAGGTATGTTAGCATAATTTCAAAGTACTCGTCAGTTTGTTGATGAAAGGTAAGCTGATGAAAATACCCTCCAGTGTCAACGAACGGAGCTCCGGCAGAGAAAAGAGAAAGAGCACCAACCAGCATTAGGGTCCAATTTGGCATCGTTCAAGTGTCCAACGATCTTCTTGATGGTGTCAACAGACCCATTCCTGGAATCGAACGCAAGATTAGCTGAAATTCCTTCGCATGGTGGGGGAAGAGAGGGGAGAACGTAAACAAACTTACATCTTGAAGTTACCTCCTACGAAGAATTGACGAGGCATGGTTGCGAGTTTTCTTGTGGAACGGGAAATGATTGGTATAGGTGAAGTTCGAATATGTGATTCAAGAGGATGAGCGATGGATGAATTATGTTTCTTGAGGAGAAGAGAAGCAGAGAGAGTTCTGATGGTTGTACAGATTATATCCAACTTCTCATGATAATCGGCACGACTCGGAGTGGGGTGAAACTTTCTGGACCTGACTCTGCAAAAGCCCCCGCCAAAATCGTCATTGGACCCAGAAATTTCCAGCTCATCTTCGCAGCTCACGCTTCACGCTCAACCTTTTATTCTGCCGAGCTACATACAGTACGAGCGAGTACAACGAGTACGAGTGTACAACAACGGCGAATCCAAGCTCCACGCGGGAAACGGCAATATTCTTAGGAGAAGGAGAAGGACAACTACATTGATAAAGAACGCGTTCGGCAGCTGTTTATCATCCAAACTCTTGACAATTGGCCAGCAATTTTGTCCAAGCCCGAGATTGGCGTCCGTATTCTTGCCGATTCGCCAGCGACTCTCTATCTAAAGCCGTGAACCTCTCAATGGCCTCTCAATGGCCTCTCAATGGCCCAGGATACATTACTCGGAAGCACCGCTTGCACGATTCGGGATGCTTGGGCAGCAATGTGCTTAATGAAGCAATGCCACCTGGCGAATCAAGCTCGCAATGCTACATGCACGCAAACTCTACTGTAACTTACATATAGGCTGGACTTTGCATATTAGCAGTTCACATTTCACTTGCTTGCTACAGAACTCGACGATATCTTCAAATATCAGACATTGAATACTGAATCTTTTATACTGTGTTAATCTACTTTCCATCTGATCGTACTGTGCGGCCGTTAAGTCGTCGAATCATCAAACGCGTCTGGGGGATAAAATGCATACATTCTGTCCATCCAACCCCAGTAACAAAAATAACCAAGGAGCTCTCTGAAATCAGATCATACAACAACCATTACTAGCTCGGCCAAAAAAATGACTACACACCCCTAGGAGAGAGAGACAAGACATTGTACACACTAGAAAAACAGGACTGAGAGGAGCTCACATCAATCAACCACATCCTTATGCATTTGCTACCAGGAGTCGCCGCTGCCGTAGCTAGAAGCATAGCGTACACGCGTTGGGTTTCGCGGTGGGTGTCGCGGCGTGAATGGATGGCGAATTTGAGGACGAAGACCAGTATATTCGATTCTGGGCCTTCCAATCTCACCACGCATATAGTTCTCGGCGTCAGATAGCCGAGTTCTGTAAACGTCGTCTCGTGGAGGTGGATAGAAGTCATCCTCCCACACGTCGTCAAGACGTCGCTCTGCATACACTGGCTCTCCATATCGGGGTCGTCGCTCTGACGAACGGCGCTCCAGGGGGTAACGAGGCGCATCTAAGACTGGAGCCTCTTCATATTGACGAGGTGGATATCGACTTGGAGTTCTGTATTGACGCTCATCACGGCCAGCGATAGTTAATGCACCCGGCTCATCGAGTTGTGCTAGCAATTTGCTTCTCTCCATCTCTATTTCTCTACCGGCTTGGACGCCTTGAGCGAAAGTTTCTGAATGCGTAAGCACTGGAGGCGCTACGATTGGAGCTGCAACAGGTGACATTGGAATTTCAGCGACGTATCGAGGCTGTGCGCTGCTGTTTCGTGGAGTCCCAGCAAAATGCGACTGTTCGGAAGAATCTCGTTTCGGGTAGTGGTATTCTTTGTGATGCTCACGATGTCTGCTATGGCTGCGACCACGTCGTCTACCACGCGAATTGAATCTTCTTGAGCGTTCGTCCGATCGTGAGCTGATGGTAGTTGCCAAAGAGCTGCTTATAATTGAAGCAGCACTCGAATTAGTATCGCTATCAACGTCGGATGCAGAGTCTGAATCCGAATGGAAGCTGCCCCTTCTTCGTCTTCTGTTACTGGGCCTGCGGTTATTTGGAGGAGGTCCATGGTTTGGAATAGGTCCACCATGTGGACCATCCTGAAGGGGCGGCCCAGGTGGATTCGGGTTACCTGGACCATTCGTTGGAGGATGTATAATCATTGGTGGGCCTTCTTGCGGCATAGGCCCAGGTGGCGGTCTGTTCATTGCTGCTGCTCTTTCGCGTTTATTTCTGTCAATAGCTGCGGCTACCCCAGAGGCATCCACGTCTTCTTTGACACTGCGCTTTACAATCACAGTAATAAGAACTGTTTCTCTGACTTTGTGTACACTCTTCTCCCTTCTGTCCAGTTGAATAAGGGACCAGGTGAAGTTGTGGTTAACCTCTTCGGTATTCAGTTTGTCCAAGAGACTATTCACCTGGGTTTGTTGGAATGGATACAGAGCTGCCTTCTTATCTGCCACGGCCTGGCTAGACGCTTGCAATTTTTTAAGTTGTATAGCAATATCTTCTTGGGTAAGAGGCTCTTTAGTAATACTAACTTTAGCCCAGGTAGACTTTTCTTTTCCGACCGGTGGGACTTTCCGTATCGAATACACCTCATACGCTGTCAGCTTCTTCCTGAAGAATGCTTCATCGGTTTTTGGCTCGGGAGTTTCTGTGCAATCGAATGTAAATGTCGACTGGACAACGCGCTGTCGCACTGGCATTTGCATTTGCTGAGGACCCATTCCACCAGGAGGTGGACCTCCAGGACCTCCGGGACCAGGCATGCCTTGTGGACCATTGGGCGGTCCTCCTGGGGGCATGAAGTTTGGTGGAGGTGGAGGTTGACCCGGATGACCTTGTGGAGGTCTTAAATGCGACGGAGGTGGAGGTGGAGGTGGATGTTGACCCGGATGGCCTTGTGGAGGTCTGCCTTGCACTAATCTTTCGTTAGCAATGTCAAGGCACAGTGGAGTGGTCTTGTGAATCTATTTACTATTGTGGGGAGGTCGACTCATTTTGGTAGGGACAACTGTGTTGCGAGTATTTTTGTGAAAGTGCAAGAGCTATGCTAGCCAAAGTGATTTTTATGGCAGTGGTGAGGAAGAGGTGAATTGCGAGGTTGGCGGACGGTGAGGCTATAACTAGACGTGACGGCTTAAGCCGCACTTAGTTCCTCGTGTTAAGATATGGAGTATAGTGAGGCTTGCGAGTACGTTAACTGCGAGTGGCAGGTGTGAAGATTTATCTTCAGACAAAATTATAAAGTGCATATGGAGGTCTATCTGGTGTGTTGAAATGGAGGGGAACAAAATAAGGTGGGGTGGGGTTGCACAATTACAGAGTTAGTCACCGAGTACTGTTTTGTGCAACAGAGGAATGTGTGAATAACGGTTTCCGCGACTCATTCCGAATGAACACAGTTGATCCTAGACAGCCGGATATGATTCGAAACCAAGGTAGGTGCCGCTCTGCGCCCGAATTGACTTTGTCATGCGATCAGGCTCTGCTCATGCACGCCTCGAGGAACCAACGAACAAGGCTATGTCTTAGTTCTGCGCAGGCAACCATGGGTGTTTCGCAAAAAACCGAGGCTCTATCCGTCAAACTATAGACAATCAGTTACTAACGGGGCATACTAGTAGGCAGACTAGAAGGAAGTAGGGGAGGACTCTAGACGGGTCACCTTTTCGATAGACCTAGGTCTTGGAAGGCATTTACCTCCTCAGCAATCCTATCGGGTACACCACGAGAAGCCACACCTGGAAAGCGCCCCTGCTATCTCAAAATCTACGTACAAAAGCAATTTTACAAGGCTGCAAGTGTCGCACAGGCGTAAGTTCCGTCGCATTTACGATCGTATGGCAAAAGAACTTTCTGTCTCGGCAGCAAAAGAATCACACACCGCATCAAGGAGATACACTTCGACGACTTGGCAAATGGGACACGGATTCACAGACACAGTGAACCATTGAAGCTTTACAGAAATCGTCATATTACGGCATGGGAATAGCAGCCGTGAGAACATTCGCAGCGGTTGAAGAGTAAGGCAAATTGCGAACTATGTTGCGAACTGTCTGCCTGCTTTCAACAACAAACCACAAGAGGCCACAAGGCGCCGACTTCTCCGATCATTCCACTCACCGAACTTTCAGGACGCTCACCGAAGAATGAGGAATCCTGCAATAGAATGATCATCCGTAAAGCCTCATTTAATTTTCATAAATGAAGATTTAGTTCGGGCGTTGAGAATTTCAATTGACAAATCAGCGGACAATCGAATTTACCACGCGAGGATTATTGTACTGAAATTCAACCAAAAAGAATGAATCCCAAGTCAAGCTGATCTTGAGCCGTCCTGAGATGCCAGACTGATAGTGATAAGTTTGACTTTGCAGCTGCATATGCATACCAGTCAAACTTGTCACCAGAACGGCTACGGCCTGTCTATGCGAAGAATGTACGCTCTTCAGTAGTGCATAAGAGAAACCATGATTTCGATGCTGATAGCTTTCGGGATTAAGGGTTGTTACGAAGCATAAGCCTACGAAAAGGGTTAGCCCCCCGGTCGAAGGATTGTGGCTTGGACAAAGCATTGAGAATTATGCCAGGTCTATCTAATAGATACTGATTCAGTACAGCCTTCATGCATGCACACGCAATTACATATACATACAAAGGAAAAACTGTGCGATCGCTGGGAACACTGCATATATTATGCTAACATACTAACAGCGAAAATGCGAATCATTTTCCTGCATCGGCACAAATTATCCTATGCACAGTACTGACATGCTGTCCTGCGGTCTGCATATCAATCAGGAGATTTAAACCAAAAAAAAAAAAAAAAAAAAAAAAAAAAAAAAAAAAGTCTACCCCGCAATCAATTAAGGCATTTATTGCGGGATTGTTTACGTGCTCGTCTGATTGGAGTTGTCTTGACCAACCACTCCCACCACAATTCGACCGGAACTTCTCATCGTCAATGCTTGGTCGCATTCATTGCGATTCCCGACTTTTACAACCGTCCTACCATCTGCGTCGAACTTGATTTTCAGACGACCGGAGCATAAGGGTATTTTTCCTGTCCGGCGTCTGGACCATCTGGGGGCTTTTGGGTCGTCAGAGCAGGGCGTACATAGTTGCACTATGCATAGATCGACGATGATACCACGATGGCGTATCTCTACGCCCTGGCACAGAGATGTAGTTTATCTATGCGGGGTATGACTCGGTGTTCAAATTGCTTGCTTCTGCAGATGCAACCGCATCATTTGACTGGGCTGGAGTCGGTGAAGGTTATGTTACGCATAGTTACTGCTTCACGAAACACGTGGAAAGAAAGTATCGGCAAGTTTAAAGTCGGGTCAAGCCAGCGGATACGGGGCGCGGGGCGTGCGGGGCGTGCAGGGCTTGCCAGTCCTAGAGCTAGTACTCATATGCCCCAGGCAATAGCTGTTGATTCTCAAATCTCATAGGAAGCCAGATGATGTTCCGTGAACGACCCTTGCAAATACCAGCAGCAACATGGTGGATCGCAGTGTTTGTCCCAGATACAAGCGTGACATGAGGGACCGATATTATTGGATCGTTTATGATTCTAATTAATACTATTATTAAGGTACAGTTCAGCCAAATTAGTCATGCAGGTACTAAAGCACAAGACTTCTCCTACCAGGTGCAAGCCTCCGAATTTGTGCCCCAAGCATATAAGTCCAGTTACCTCTAATACTATTGACGGTTTCAGTCGGTGACAGAGGCGGGAACGACGACATATTCGACTTCTTAAAAACTCCTGTCGAAAGCAACCTGATACAGGCATCCAAAGAAGCAATGCCTTGCACAAGAGATTCATCAGTGTATTCACGAAAGCCTTTTACCGTTCCCTATGGTGGCTCCCGGGCTTCTAGTCTCACATCTGGTGGTCAGAAAGAGCACGAGGAAGATACCGAGACGGTGATCTCCTCCAACAAGTTCCGGTTTTGAGCATCATTTCCAGCGAGGCTCAAGATGGTGAAAAGGCTACCGAAGCCGAAGCGGAGGAAGATTTCGATAAGGCGCCACAGGCTGGAGCTGTTCACCGAAATCAAAAGTCAAAAGCAAAAAGCAAGAAGGGGTAGAAAGATGAAGAGACCAAAACAAGGACCTGAGGAATCTAGCTAGGTTGAAGTACTACAACAGAGCTATCGCACCGTTGAAGATGAAATCAGCACCATTACTGACTCTCTTGTAGCCGCCTGTTCTATTGGTAGGTAATGGGCCGAACTTCGCCAGTATGTGCAAGGACTCTGGCGCCAAGTGACTTTCAATGGGCCACACTGCGTGGTAGCTGGTACGAAATATAACATAGTTACAGCATAGAAACGATCAAATAAAGGAATCTACAATTCTTTTTGGAATTTCCCGGCCGTGATTCATTTCTGACGATCATGTAGCCACAGCCTCATTCTCCCTTTGAGTTTTTCGATCTGCAACGGAAGTCGGGCGTGCGGCGTTCCATGCTAAGCATGGCGCTTACGATGCATTTGAGCGCCCGGTCAATGGCATCATGCCGTGCTCCACCAAGGCTGCACCAAGGCTTAAACAAACCAGCAAATTCCACGTCGCAGTATCACTACAACCCTTCATCGCGGAATCAATATCAGACTCTCCGGTCCGAAGCAGACTACAGTCTGTGTAACAAAGTACACAGCTACCTCAATTATCCAATGAGAAGGGAAGATTACAAAACAATCAACGATTACGAAAACAATATCAAGTTAGGAACATGACATCACGATATAAGGACTTGATGGAAAACGATCCAAAACATCTTTCTGACAGGGTACTAACATGTTTTCGTGTCACAAGTTTTTTCGTAGACATTGATCTCCTGCTCGTAAAGACTCAAACTCGGCAAGCTCCCCTTTACAGTGCGCACAAACGGCTTCTCTGGATGTTAGGGTGTTCTGCGATGGTATCGCCATACAGGATGTGATTTGGGGTTTGCCAAGGGGGAATAGGAGATCATTGGAAGGTTGGTTGAGGTTACTGGACAGTTGCGGGTGCTGGAGGAGTGTAGAAAAGATACTGCGAAAGATTTAGTTGAAGGTCACCATGGTTGGAAGACTTTTTAAATTCTATAACAGAATTCCGTGATGAACAGTCGGCATGACTTATCTACAACAATGATTTATGGTGTTAGATTATTATTGATATTGATAATGGTGCAGATAACCGGACTGAACAAAGATGCCCTTTATTTGAGTAAGTCGTTCCATCCTCGAGTTCCATCAGCAGAGCCCGAATGCACCAGAAGTTTAGCACCAGACTGGTTAGGTTTGCCAGACAGTGAGACATCTTTGGGTCTCTTGATACCTGTCTCCCTCCCCCAACTCGTATTTGAGATTCTGTTCTATGATATAGAGAATAAAACAGGCTGATTCGTATACACTGTGAAGGATCCCGAGCTTGGTAGATAGTTCCTGAGGCCCGCTGTGTGCTGTCCAAAAGACGCCGTACAAGATTGTTGAGCCATACTATGGATAACAACATGGCCATATTACCGACGGAGAAGTTGTGCGTCACCAATATGCGGATCGCATGTATGAGGAACGTGCAGAGAGGATAAAGAACACGGGGACCGCCAACGGCGAGGACTCGAGGGCCGTATTGTTTGATTTCCCACACAAGTTGTAGTTCCTTGCCAATTTATTTCCCCCTATTGTTCTCACGTGGCCATGGCTACCACTAGCTCGAACCTTAACTCCGTACTCATATATGTAACATTCCGTCCCCGTGGCAGCATCGATCAAGGAGGTGTATATGCGAAGCTGAGTGTTTCGTTGAAACTAGATTTAGAGGGATATCAAAGTCTAGAATGGTTTCGCGACCTTCCTGCTCTCGCTCAGGCCCGTCTCCGGATCTTTGTATTCCTTCCAGCTAACTGGGTACATCGCGTTACCAGCCTCGCTCGTCGCCATAATGACACCTAATTCATTCCTCGCAGTACTCAAGTAATAATTCGATTGATCACCCAAGGAGATCTATATGAAGCAGGATGTAGTCAGCAATTGGCCTTCAATCCATAGGGGTTGGCAGGAACAAAGAACAAAATACTCACCACCACCGCTCTAACAATATCCCCAGGCCTGAAGCTCTCGAATATCTTAACTTTATCTTTCTCCGTAGCTCTAACATCCTGTACTCTAATCAAGCCCTGCCATTCTCCATCTAGCACGGTCTCACCCACAACTAATATCGCAACCGTAGCTTGTCGCGGTGTGATTCTCGTCACTCGACACAACACAACACTATTGACCTCCGGTAGTATCTCGGCCTTTCCATCTGTTGCTGAAAGCGATCGCTCGATTGACACCGTAGAAAGCTGAGCAGGCGCCGCAGGAGTGATCTTCGTAGGACGTTTCTGCGGCCCGCTCGGTTTGGGTGGCTGTACGGTTTTGATAGGGCCAAGAATCGACGCGTATAGACTCGAAGAGAAGATGTGCGTTCCTGGACCAGGAAGAAATTCAGCCGTAGATCCAAGCAATTGGCCCGGGACAGCCACGAGTGGCGGTTGCGACATTGCTACCTTTTGCTTGTTGTGGAAGAAACAAGTGGAGAGGTTTGCGAATGGAGATGAATTGGTGGTTCAGAGCTAGAAAAAGTTTTGGCGCCCCCACGAATTCGCCCCCCACGCCCATTTTTTGTGCCCTACCACGCCTCAGCACGCCTACCTCACCTGCACATCCTTGCATTGACCCCGCATTGCCGCTGCTGCCCCGCTTCCAAGCTTCAGAGCTTCGAATCTACTCGCACACGCATGTTGGTACCTAGAAGGTTTGTGGTGTGATAAAAGGGGAACTATTTCTTCCGTCGTGGCTTGTGTCCTTCGTTCTTTCCTGCTCTCTTGTAAATTCTCTGTTTTCACTACGAGAATACCAAGATCTACTCATTTCTACTTCGTCCATTTACTTTGCACACGATTAAAGCAATTGCCAATCCACGAAGCTATACTAGACAATGGCTGCTAAACATTTCATCAACGACCCGACACATCTCGTCAACACAGCCCTTCATGCCCTTACCTTAACGAATCCCTCTATTGCTCTCGACGCAGAAAACAAGATCGTGTATCGAAGACCAGGCCATGGATCTCAAGTATCAATCATATCTGGTGGCGGAAGTGGCCACGAGCCGTCCTTTGGCGCTTTTGTTGGAGATGGATTGCTTGCAGCTTCAGTAGCAGGAACCATCTTTGCGTCTCCTTCTGCCGAACAAATCCGCCGCGCCGTCATGTCGCGTGTCGATACCTCGAAAGGAATCCTTGTTACAGTGATGAATTATACTGGCGACGTGTTGAACTTTGGCATGGCAGTTGAAAAGGCCAAGGCTGCGGGCATCAAAATCGAGATGCTAGTAGTTGGAGACGATGTTGGTGTTGGCAGGGAGAAGGCAGGAAAAGTTGGCAGAAGAGGTATTGCCGGAACGGTGCTTGTCCACAAGATTACGGGAGCGTTGGCCGCCACTGGAGCGAGTTTGAAAGATGTCTACGAAGTAGGAAAGTTGACAGCGGAGAATATCGTCAGTGTAGGAGCCTCATTGGATCATGTCCATGTACCTGGACGAGCACCGCCAGATCCAAATTCTGCTGAGAGTTTGAAGTATGAGGAATTAGAGATTGGAATGGGAATTCATAACGAGCCTGGAAGTGGGAGAGCAAAGGTTGAGTTGCCGGAGTTGGTCAAGAGAATGCTTACGCAGCTTTTGGACCAGAACGACAAAGATCGAGCATTCCTGAACGTGAACTCAAATGAGGTCGTTTTATTAATCAACAACCTTGGCGGTGTCAGTGTGTTGGAGTTGGGCGGAATTACAGCTGAGGTGGTGGGTCAGCTGGAGAAGACCTACAACATCAAGCCTGTCAGGATTCTTGCTGGTACCTATATGACTAGCTTGAATGGCTTGGGGTTCAGCATCTCAATACTCAACGTCGTCAATACAAATATCGGCGGTCCAAGCATGTTACAATTACTAGATGCTCCTTTCGAAGCCTCTGGTTGGACTGCACCTATCAAGAAGGAGACATGGGAGGCCAAAAATACAGAGACCAGAAGCGGCTCTGCAAAGAGTGAAGAAGAAATCGGACCTAGCGGACTCAAGTTGAATGCAGATACGACAAAGGCCGTTTTGACGGCTGGACTCAAGCGATTGATCGCAGCGGAGCCGGACGTTACTCGATATGACACGGTAGTTGGAGATGGTGATTGCGGAATTGGTCTTAAGAGAGGTGCTGAGGGTAAGTGTCTCGTCAACCTTTAGGTATTCATACGCTGACTCATACTAGCTGTCCTGGCCTTGATCTCCAAGGAAGGCTTGTCCGGAGACCTTGTTGTAGACCTCAGTAAAATCGTTCAAGTTGTTGAAAACGCCATGGACGGCACATCAGGCGCTCTATATGCTATTTTCCTCAACTCATTATTGACCGCGCTCAGAGAAAATGCTTCCGCTGGAGAAGCAACGCCGGAAGTCTGGGCCAAGGCATTGAAATTGGCGTCCGAAGCTTTATCACGCTACACACCTGCGAAGGTAGGAGATCGTACTTTGGTGGATGCTTTGCATCCATTCGTGGAGACATTGAACAAGACGGGAGATTTCAAGAAAGCAGCAGAAGCATCAAAGAAAGGAGCCAAGAGTACTATTGGAATGAAGGCCAGCTTGGGAAGAACAGTCTACATTGGAGGTACAGGGTTTGAACAGGTGCCAGATCCAGGAGCATGGGGTCTTAGTGAATTCTTTGAAGGTCTGGCTGGATTGGGAGATTCGGATTATGAGATGGTCTAGGTAATGCGGCTCGTGAATGATGGGACTTCAGTTCTTCGTAGCGATGATTTATATATCGAGCTATGATAATGTATTCTATGCACAAATCAAAATATCAGCTCAAGCTAATGACTGGATGAACTTAATTGCAAGAAGTGTATTGAAAGCAATCAGGAAAAAATTAGAGTGTTGTTGTTTTGGATCTTCAAGGTAGGTTGATACCATTAAGGGTTAAAAAGCTATGATTCGTTCATCATATTGCTTGAGTTTCATGAAAAGGCGAGAGAAAAGACGGATAACTAACCTGTAAGGAGAGCTTGACGCATGATCTTTACAATCACAATATCAAGTCACCTGCATCTACCACAAACTCCAAAAGTAACCTGGGAGAAGGCCCGGTATATTTAATAATTTCCTATTCTGGGTAAATGTTCCCTATTTGGCATGCACTGTCCCGTACGTTGCGTCGGTTCCAAAGCGAAACTTTTGGTATGACATTTCCGTCGACCTTTGACGCCCATTGCTTTTGCATTTATCTCTTCTGGCCCAAATTCTATGATGCTCTGAATTCACCGCCCCTAATCTGTCTCTTCAATTGTCGTCCAGCTCTCATGAAATATGGCTGTTGACCGCTCAACTGAGGAGGACGAGAATGACTGAGTCTCCTCTCAAAAACCTAAAAGTTTCGATGTATGAGCATTATCTCCAGAGTAATAGTCAAGATTAGAACCTCAAGACCCATTCGAGTCCGTTGGACGCCGATAAATATCCCCCTCTGATGTTGCCCTTGCTCAAGATATCGAACATTCAAGGAAACAAATACTCACATCTTACTGATAAATCTATCCTTATTAACCGGTCTTCCCTGTCCTCCACCACTCAACCTAGGCTTCTCTGTCCACATCTCCTTTACATTTTCGAGAACCATATTACAATGGCGATCGAAGGCTTTGACGCGCGCAAGCAATTTTCGATTGTTACGGCACGAGATGAGGACCTGCGTGTGGGAGCGGACGGCTACCTGTAGAAGCGATAACGGACCGGATGTGAATTCATGCTCCTCAATCTGAGCCACTTCAAACTCGCTGATTGGATGTTAGTATGCGTGGTAAAGGATGCGATCGTAGAAGGCAGGTAGACAGAAGGTAGACAACATACGTAAGCTCGTTGCGAGGCTTGGCAAGAAGTTCTCTAAGTGCATTATCAGTATACAGGTCAAAATAATAAGAAGGTCGGCAAGAGGTCTCACTGTATCTTTGCGTCCGCCATGATTGTGATGTTCTGATTTCGAAGACGCAGATAATCACTAATAGGCACGTCGTTAAAGGTTTCCAGCACCAAAAATTGCTATGCGCGACCCGCGAGCTCTATGTTGGGTTTAGCGTTAAACCTTAAATTTTGCGGGCGGCCGTAACCGAACCTGCTCCGAGGCAAATGAGAAATTCATTTGGGCTTTCTCCGCATTCCCCTTCCAAATCCCTTATCTGATACTCCCGGTGATTGTCGTTCTTGATGTTTACAAGATCATTGGGTTGTAGAGTTGGAGCGGGGTTCCGCTCTTACGGCTTAAGTATGCCACTGAGAGCTAAGATAATCAATCCAGCGATGGTGGGGAGAGCTCAGGTATGTTTGGGAATTTTACTAGGTCTACTGTTTTCGTTAGAGGTACTGATTCATCGGTGTAGATGAGTACAGCGTCGGAGGAACAGCAGGATACGATCAGGGAGTTGGAAGGAGACGAGAAGGAGGATGTGTTGTTCAATACTTTATATGGTGTGAGGACGATCGAACTTAATAGACCGGCAAAATTACACTCCCTCAATGGATCGATGATTCGGAAAATTGTACCAAGACTACGGGAATGGGCAAAGTCTGATATGGCGAACGTGATTATTATCAAAGGAGCAAGCCCAAGAGAACCAGGACCCAAAGGACTGCCGCCCAAAGCTTTCTGTGCTGGTGGAGATGTGACGGCTCTCGCTACAGCTAACAAGGAAGGGTTAGAAGGTCAACAAAGATCGAGTGATTATTTTGCACTTGAATACAAGCTGGATCACCTTATCGCAACATACACCAAGCCGTACATTGCTTTCCTGGACGGCATTACAATGGGTGGTGGAGTAGGGCTTAGTATACATGCTCCTTTCCGGATAGCTACGGAAAGAACCCTTTTTGCTATGCCAGAGACTACAATTGGTTTTTTCCCTGATGTTGGAGCATCTTTCTTCCTTCCTAGGATGGCGGGAGCGATCGGAACTTATCTTGCTTTGACCAGCGAGAGATTGAAAGGCGTGAATGCGTTCTATGCAGGTATTGCAACACATTACATCCATTCGACCTCTCTACCCGGACTGGAAAAGCGTTTAGCCGAACTTCGATTTAAGGACTACCACAGTTTGGAGGAGAGGGCGAAGCTGATCAATTCTACTATCGAGGAGTATTGCACTGGATTGCCGCACGATGAGCCTATACTGATCAGCGGCGAGTTACGAAATGCAATTGACCGATGTTTTGGCCAAGAAAGTGTGGCCGACATAATTACAGCTTTGAAGGCCGAGGAAGGAGAAACCAAGGAGTGGGCGGAGAAAACTCTTGAGACCCTGCACAAACGATCACCTACAAGTGTCCATGTGGCACTGCATCAAATGCGCCTTGGTATGAACTGGTCAATAGCCGAGACATTCCAGCGGGAACATCAAATTGCTACTAAGTTTATGCATCATCCGGACTTTACGGAAGGTGTAGATGCACTTCTTATCCGGAAAACTGGCGATCCCCAGTGGCAACCCAAAACGCTGGAAGAAATCGAGCCCGGATCCAGAATCGCCGAACCCTTCTTCGCCGTTGAGGGCAAAGAAAGATTGCGACTATTGAATGACCGTGATTATCGTGAGTATCCGTTCAGCTTCGGTGCACCCACGGAAGAGGAAGTTGAAAGGGTTGTGAAGCATGGTCCAAAATCTACCTTCCAGGTGATCAACCACTTCTTGCAATTGACCGAAGGCAAGCAAGGTGTGAAGGAGGTCGTCACAGAAATCCTCAACAGGAAAACGACGAAATCGGATAACGGAAAACTCACATGGAGATAATGTGTGCGTTCAGCAAGAGCCCTTTTATGAGAGCCCTGTACCATGTATTAAATGTATGTATGAAAGGGTATTTATGTGGCCGGATGATTGTACAGGACCTTGTCGCCTTACACAAGATTTGGCGATACCAACAGATTAGCGGTCGCAATGAGAAAATAAGAAATATACTCAAAAAGTTGTGCTGGGAAGATATCATCATGTGATGGAAAGGGGAGTCGAGCTGTAGTAGCCTATCAGATCAAAAGGGGGCTTTGAGTCATTAATTAAGCGCGGTATCATGAGGATCCTGCCTTGCCGAAAATATTTAAAGATCAGAGGTCCCCGCAAAGACGAAAACGAAAACGAGAGGTTCCTTGAATTTTTGTGTGCTGTTTTGATGGTTTTTGAGACGTCCTTCCCTCCCGATTACGTTTGGCGACTGGTTGTTCCACTGACGCAATTCGGTTCATGTTTGTTGCCTCACTTCCCAAAATTGCTGCCTTGTTGCTTCACGCTAATGTACGCTGTCCCTGGCCACCTAACCGTTCTGGACTAGCACCATCTTCAACTATTCGCGATACTGAATCCCGAAGCTCTCAGGCTCTGCCATTCTTCTGTACCACCAATACAGTATTGAGGTACTCGTACTCGATACTCCAACCACAACATCGACGTTTTGCTATGGGAGCTTTCATGATACTTATCACCTGACGGCTTCAATTCCTCTCTGGTCTAAATTGTAGACTTTATATCTCATGGTTTATATACATGCAAGCTGCCAATAATAACATAAATCAACCACGCTTCCACGAGCTCACGTTAGCGCCCAAATTCACTTTGCGAAAGTTCTTCAACGCGTCAACTAATACACGGTCACACGCGACCTCTAACCACCACAAATTCTTCACGTTCTCGCCCGGTTTCCACTCGATGACTTTATAATCACTCCTAGAACCCGACAGGACTTTCTCGGCAGCTCGATACCCTTACTGACTGGGTGTTGAAGTCAGAGAAAGGTTCCAATGGCTTCACCGGCTGGGGTACAAATGGCAGGCCCTCAGTCTCAGAATCAACAACCTCAAGCTGCTCCAGTGGTCAACAACAGCAATGTCAGCGAAGACGGTGTATCAATTAGACCTATGAGACGTAGGTACATTGCTACGGAAGGAGTATCTAAGGACAATGCTTACTCTAGGAATTTCTATAGTCAAGGTACTTTACACTTTCGACGATGAATGCAAGACAAACTGTTTGGCACGATGGCCCCATGTACTCCAAATTCAAACAGTTGCTATGGACGATACGAACTCGATTGGTGTAATAGAACTGTATACATGTCTTCAAGCAGTTATCGAATGTAGCCCCGAACTTGTTCCTCGACTTGGACGAGACTTTACTGTTTATGCCTACGACTTTTCGGAGTACGACAATCCATTAGTGGGACAAGGGATGCTTTCCAAAGCTTTGACAACTCCACCACCACCAACCCCAAACCCTACGAATGGGCAACCACAAAAGCTTGTTACCGGGCGAGTTTGCAAAAATATATTAGGAATATTTGCAAATGGTGTAAAGGAAACTTTGGAGGTCAAACTCAGGTTCACTCCTGTGCTAACGACAATCCCAAACGAGTATGCAAATGCAGCTGGAAATGTGGGCCAGGGTATATCTCCAAACTTTGACCAGAATGAATGGAACGCCTTTATGCAATCAAACCAAACCGCACCGCAAATGTCCAACCGAACAGCGACCCCGGTCCTGGCCCCGAATAATAAGAGAGATGGAACGAGCATGGAAGTTATGAACCAGCTTCTAAGTCCCAGCCTCCAGCCGGTTCAGCCCGCACAACAGGCACAGCAAGCACAGCCGGCTCAACCAGTTCAGCCAATCCACCCCGCGCAGCCCTCTATGAATTCTTATAACCAACAAGTATTTGCCCCTTCGCCGACAATTCAACCTTCAGGCCCAACGCAGCATGCAGAAAAGGAGCCAATATCACGCCCATTGTCCAGAACTATTGTACCCAAGAAACGACGAGGACGGCCACCTAAGAAGGCTAGCACGGCTGGGGGTCATACATCTGGCTATGAGGACGGAACTGATGGAGACGATGGCCCAATGCCAAAGAAGCGGGCAAAGATTATGCAAGCTGACTGGAACCGCAAGTCATCATTCGGTACAGGATCCGATTCTTTGAGAGTTACAGCGAGCACTGCGGGATCGATACGCTCATTTCGCCCACTTTCCATGAATGGTACTCAAGGACCGGGCAATCATTTGCAGGAGGTTCCAAGGGCACCTACCCCGGTACCCATCTTACCGCAATTATCTGTCCAGAGACCGCAGTCGCAAAGCGGTTTGCGGCAAGGTTCGGTTTCTCAAACGAGCCCTCCAGAAGACCAGCTATCACCCTACCCTCAACTCGAGCCCTCGCTTCCCCCGGAAGATCAACTTAGGCTCTCAATTGAGTCTGCAAATCCATCGCCCGAACGTATGATGAGCCCTGCCGTAACACCTCAGGATATTGCCTCATCACCACCTGTTTTAAGACCTGCAACGCCTATAGGATCTAGTCCACCATGCCCTTCTAGTCCGTCCTTACCACCTATGCCTAGATTTGATTCTGGCTTTATGAGTGGCTCCCTAGATGATCTTTTTGGCGAAGAAGACGAAACACTGCGGCCAATCGACGAAGAAGACATCGAAGTAGCCAAGAAGTATACAAAAAGGCGTCCCCAGCGCAAACCACAGCCAGTTGTCCCAGCTCCTTGTGAACTTCAAATAGAAGAAGAGACGCCTGGTCCAATGGAATTACTGCCTACCAGAATGCCAATATTCGAGCCTCATAAGCAGAAAATTCTACCGGCCCTTCTCGCGAAATCGCGACGCGGCAGTATCATTTCTGAAGATGGACAAACTCTTCCGCCATTACGACATGATACTCATGCGAGCTCTACTCGACCACCGCCAAACCAATCCGCTCCTATGACTCATCCGCCTCCGAGTTTGCATCTCCCTACACCACCCACCAGTGAACACCCACAAACTCATGTGCAGCAGATGCATGTCCCAACTGTGCCACAGCCTAGAGCAGCATCGAAGGCCATGACCAGGACTGCGTCCACGGGATGCCTACCTATTTCAAATGTCCCTGCCAGTGATTCGATTCTACCCCGAACTTTTAATCGATCACAAACCTGGTCTGAAATGCCTAATCACATGAGTGAAGCGCCAGATACAACCACACAACTCCGTCAAGCTGACATTAAAAAAGCGGCGATTAGACAGAAGTTGGAGGCTGCAATTGCAAATGGCAGAATGCCACCGTATTGCGAAAACTGCGGTGCTATTGAAACACCAACTTGGCGTAAAGCATGGTCACAAGAACACCAGGGTGCTCCAGGCTACCATGACTATTCCGAGGAACCTGGTAGAGTTACATCCATTACTATTCAGGCAAGAGATGCAGAGGGCAAGCCTACTTCCTACCTTCTTATCAAGAAGGCATTGGGTCCGGACGAGGATGTGAAACAGTTCAAGGAGTTCACTCTTTGCAACCGTAAGTTAAACGCATACTTGAATAATCTTCGTTCATGCTAACCAAAGCAGCTTGCGGAATCTGGATGTCAAAATATAAATCTCAGCGACCTGAGGAGAGATGGGCCAGAGGTAACCAGGACGGTGATTCCAAGAAGAAGCCTAGAAGTCGCCCTAGCAAGACCAAGAAAACTGCAGGCGCGCCAGCGTCAGAGGCAAACTTCCCTCAGTCTGAGGGACCTACCGGATTGGACCGACTTTCGCCCATAGATCTCGATCCTGTGGAGCCAGTTGAGCAAGCCGAACCAAAAGATGGCACATCTACCGAGCCCGCTGAAAATCGCAGATCTACTAGCGTACGCCCTGCCAAGCGTTTGAATGCGATGACTTCTGGTGCTGCATCAGCAGCATTGACGAGAGCCTTGCAATCGAGTCCAGCGAGATGGACAAAAAATAGTTCTGCCGACGTAGCGGAAGAACCCGATACTACACGAAGAGTTTTATTTCCTTCTCCAAGAAAGGATGGGTCACCTAAGGTCTTGGGAGAAGTAACCACAAATGCTGTACAGGTCGTCGTCGACTTCCATAGCACCAAGGATGGAGCAGTTGAAACGCTAGATAAGGAGAATACCTTCCCCAATTTCTCTGCTGAGGATGACGCAGAGCTCATGAGACTATTCGAGGAAGAACTTGCTCGTCCGACGACACCGGATCAAAAGACTCCGGTCGCAAACCTTTTTAAGACGCCTACAAGAGCTACACCAAATCATCGACCTATTACCAGGAGTTTATCTAAGTCTACCAAGTCTGTCAGATCACCTAATCGACATCTTCTGCCACCGAAAACTCCCAGCCGAACACCAGGGTCAGCATCTCGACGTCGATCGCCCCGCGGGAACGCTGTCTTTGAGTCACCATTCACCGCTCAGCTCAATCAGCTAATGTCAGATGCCGGTGTCCGATTGGATTCTCCATCGCGACACTTGGATTTCAGCAATCTACCCGATCTTCCAAATTTAGATAATGGCTCTTATAACCTTCAGCAATATGACGAAGATTTCTTTTCAACAGATGTACCAATGCCTAGCTCACCACCAAGGTTGTTCCATTCGCTCAGCAACCCGTCCGGTGGTAATCTTGACTGGGACAACTTCGGGCTCGACACAAATCTTCAACAGGATGAAAAGGAGAAGAGTGGTGGGGTTAAAAAAGAACCTTCCGACGAGGAAGGTATGAATGAGACGGCGTGATATTGATTATCACGTCAAATACGAAATCTTTTCCTTATAGTACTTCCATGAATCATGAATGAAAACATAGTGTGGTGTTGTTTTGGGTTATACTCTTTTGGGAATATATCAAATGGATAGTGGCATGCAGGATAAGCACATGGAAAACAGGAGTTGGGATTCGAAGAGCGATTTGTATATCTGTTCAATATTATTTATGATAGTAGAAAGCAGATGAATAGTAGGTAGTTATAGTACAGTATAGTTAGTTACAATAGATTTATGACATTCGTGACATCCTCTAAGAAGCTTGCTTGTGATTATTAAAATAGTTGCATGATTTACGAGCTTGAAAATGTATAGATAGTTTATCCGTGTGTAAGACCTTCTCTATTGCTCTGCCCATTGCTCGTCTGTCTCTGTTGTTTTCCTTTTCCTTGTCAATTCTTTTCTCGTCTTGCGTAAAGGTACACTACATAGCTATTTGCCTACCGTCGATACCTGCACACAACTTCTGGGCGACTTTCGCCATTAATTTCCTGTGTATAGATTCATTCAGTTTCCGTTGATTCTTTATACATCCCTCGGCGTTTCTATCTTCATAATGTTTCTCCTCTCTTCCATGTATTTTTGTGACTCTCCGCTCGCTCGAAGTATACAGTTCTCCTAGTTGTCCCCATACCAAATCTCGTTATACCGGTGTGTCGCGTCGACTAGTGCGTTCATTGCTTTGAAATCTGGCAGAGGGGTGGAGAAAAAGTTAGCTTGTGTTGTTCTCAATTGTTGTTCCCCTGCTCCTCTTGCTCTGCCTGGTTTTGGTTGTGTTGCAGAAGTCTCGAGGATTGCGACACGATTTGTAGGAGAGTAGGGGAATAGAGAGTTATACATACCGAAATTATTGCCAAAATCCGTAGCACGGAGTACTTTGATAGAGAGATCTTGGTTTACCTTCCCGACGATTTCGACCGCGTTGCCAACTTGAAGGTGTGCGTCCTGGTCGTTGCGATGCAGGTTAGTGGAAATGAAAGGACAGAGAATGAAAGTAGACAAAACTTACCCGTCCTAACAATATCCTCACCTCACCATCACAGTCAATCTTGGCCTCCTCACCGCGCAGCAAAATCACTTTTCCTACCATGCGTACTGTGCGGTTGGGGAATTGATCGAGGTAGGAGGTGGTGATGCGGGGAGTGGTGGGGGTTTCTGACATTGTGGCGGTGGGTTGCGCGCAAAGATCGATTTGGAATTTCGAGTAGAAGGAAGGAAGGCTGTTACAGTAGATTTGAGGTCGTTTTCCGGATTGGAGTTGGAATGGCGGTTAGTGGTTTGCTGCGGGTAGAAGCTTGGTGATTACTGGTATCAATGGGGAAGTTGTTGTGACGCGTAAAGTGAAAACGCGAAGGCAAGTGACGCGCAGGACGCTAAGATAAGATAGAAGTTTTGGGCTGAATTGCATTTAAATTGGTGTAGATTCGTTCGCTTAACCAAATATCAAAGGGGGCGCGCGAGGTTTGAAGACATCAATCCCTGAACCTTTTATATATACTTCATTATTTCTCTACCTCAGATGGTTGGTTTTCCTTGTCATCCCTTTGATTCTTTGGTCCGAAACCCTACAGCGCCGATGTTCTCTAGAATTTAGAGGAAAATAACAAACCTCACGTTGCAGCTCAAGGAAGCCGGACAGCAAGGCACCTTATCTTGAGAAGGTCTGACGCATGATCTCTAGTCTACTTTTGCCGGGTACTGTTTGAGTATCTCGCAGCACGACTGCGATCACGCATTCAGCTTTCGTCCCAGCTGTCTGGGACACGCCGGAGCGCGGGGCCTGTTACATAATGCCTTGGCGCGCATCACTTGATTCGCCACGCTGCACTACTCAATGTGTCTGTCTGTATGTAGCCGACAGATACATAGTTATACAAGTATGATAGTGTGTTACTTGCATGCTGTGTACGTCCCACTTGTCATTCAGAAACAATTTTACATTCGGCCAAGAGCCCAAGACCCTAAAATCTACCACTTGCTGTATGTACGTAAGATAAACGAGCTAAGGAAACTGCAGATAAGGTCCAGCCTCAACATTACACGAAAATCCAAGGTCTTCTAAGTCCAATATCATTCCATAAGACCATTCAGTTGCAAAAACTTTGGTTTTCATAGGGCTCCTCCGCTATGAAGCTCATCAATTGCAAAAGTCGGCCTTTGGCTATCGAAGAGTTTTTCGGCTCGGCGATACCCCCTTACGCGATCCTATCGCATACTTGGGAGGAGCAAGAAGTCACATATCAACAATTTGGCAACGTCGAGACAAGAACCTCCATAAATGGGTGGCGTAAGGTCCAAAAGTCCTGCGAGTTGGCCAGCGAGGAAGGCCATAAATATATATGGATTGACTCATGCTGCATCGATAAAACTAGCAGCGCGGAGCTTAGCGAGGCGATTAACAGCATGTTCGAGTGGTACCTTCGGGCTGTGGTTTGCTTTGCTTATTTGTCGGACTACGATACATCATCAGCTACTACAGCCTATTTTTGCAACGCTCGCTGGTTCGTCAGGGGCTGGACGCTTCAGGAGCTTATCGCCCCCACTAAGATGTTCTTCTACGATAGGAATTGGTGTTTGATTGGCTCCAAGACGGATTTATGTCCCGAACTAAGCAAAATTACCGGCATCGACGTGGAAGTCCTATTTCCTCCTGCCAATACAAACGTGAGAGATCTACTGGACGACTTACCGGTTGGGTTGCGAATGTCATGGGCGTCTAAAAGGGTAACTACCAGGATTGAAGACCAGTCGTACTGCCTACTAGGTATCTTTGGCATCAACATGCCCATGCTCTATGGCGAAGGTGAAGGTGCATTCATACGACTCCAGGAAGAAATCGTGAGAATGAACAATGATATGACACTATTCGCATGGACCCAGGCAAGCCCAAACGAACTTGCCTATGCTCAGCGGGGTGCTGTGCCGCAAGATTACCAGTCGAAACCCTTGGAATATAGGGGGGTTTTTGCGAAAAGGCCAGCAGAGTTTTCTTTACTGAGCGGCATTGTCCCAGATTCCCCTTCAAAATTCAAACTGGATTATGCAATGACAAATAAGGGACTTCGCATACGAACTTCCTTGAGACCTACTACCGCGGATGATTTACTCGCCATGCCCATTTATTGTCATTTTAGGAATGACCGCGAGAAGAATCTGGGGATCTTGTTGAAGCACCAAGGAGGAGGTGTATACGTGCGTGCTCGTCCACACGTTCTAAACGCCTTCTCAACATGGGTAGGCGATGCTGCTACTCCTTCGGAAATCTTCATTGTTAGGTCAATCACAGCAACAGCTGCTTCGAAATTATCTTCCGTGCATCGGAACGCTTTCCATTTCCGATTTGACTTTCCTCGGCAACACCTTCCTTTGGTCGAAACCAAGCCGCGGCACTTGTGGGATGCAGAAAATGAACTATTTATTACTGATGGTATACAGAATTTCGTTGCATTCCATCGCTTCGAAGGGAAAGACATGACCACAAAGGGGTCTAGGACAAGTGTTTCCGTCACATATAGCTGTATTATCGCCTGTGGCTACAGTGGCAGCGCCAAGACCCCTTGGGTGGCCGTTGGCTCGGACGGCGACGATCTGTACAGAGCGGCAATTTCGAATACCTTGACAGAAGTCGCTCGAATTGGAGTTTCCAGAGGTGCATTGAAGAACGGTTTGAGGACAGTGACTCAAAATGTCAGCCAGAGATATGGTATTCTTGGTAAGATAAAATTGGACTGCCAGCAGAAAGTATTTCGGGGTGAGCCGGTGATAGGTGTTACTATCAGCCTTCCGAGCTCCTTTTTCGGTATATCTTTTCACTGAGATATTTAAAATGTAGAAATAATTGAAGAAATTGTTATGTCTTTACTTGAGTAACTGCCATAGCACATCGACTCTCTCTGGGAATCCAAGGCTTGGTGTTTGCGTTGAATTTGTCTTTTATTGGATATGCCTGAAATTCCCATACATTAACATCAGCACGGCGAACTCCAGAATTGATTCTCATTAAATCAGAGTTCTCTCGAACGATAAAGAACTCAATAAGAGTAGCCCAAACAGGGTTTGAAAACTGAATTGGACAGACTTTGAGAGGCCCAGCTCCAAGAGGATAGATCCACAGATTACCTTGACAACGGCTTTCCAAAACACTCCCAACTTAATCAAGTTCAAAGAATTTCTCTGGCAGTCTGAAAAGAGAAGACGAGTATCGAATTGTCTCTCCCAAAAAGACCTAACACCAGAGAATGCAGCAAGAATATCGGACTTATGGCTCAAATTTCGGTGCGTGTACTCTTCCACTAGCATTCTATATCCTCCGTCGTAGGAGAAATCCTTCCCATGATCCTTCTCAAAATTGTTCCCATCTGATGATAAGACTGATGTCTCTTTCTTCCAACTTATCGCAAAAATTTTCCACCTTCTTCGATGCAGATCGTGCCACATTTCCAGTATACTCGCCGATCACAGATTGTCAGACATCTTCGGGATATCTCCTAACTTCTCACGTGACTTGATGGCGCCTATGATTGTATTTGGAAGCTGATGAAAGCCAACACTGCCAGAAACTTCAAGCCGCTGCACATTTCCTTCTCTAAGAGTCAACTCTGGTAGCTTGGTCCACCAAACGTAACTCAATACGACGTATCAGAATTCCTGGGGTGCGGAGACGATACACATTACTCGCACGTCGAAAAGCCGAAAATCAGTAGGAAGCAGTGTTGGACTTAGTATTTTCAGTATTTTGCATACGCCTCACTATAGTGATACATATAGATTCTTAAGGATATATGCCCGGTGAGGAGTATTGGATTCTATACCACTGATAATACTCAGTTTCAGTTGAAACCCACTAATATTAGCAATATACTGAAACACTGGAATGCTCGATAGAATGTAAAGCTTTTAGCTGGTTGCATTTAGCTGGTTGCCAGTACCAGTACTTCTTAAGGGAGAAAGCAGGCCGGAGAGAGAGAAAGCAGGCCGAGGGGAGAGGGGAGGAGCAGGGCTCCTTTCCCTAGCTTCACAGTTACCTAATAAGGAAGTTCAAATTCCTGAACTCTTAGGAATGTACTACATTCCGGTATTTCAGTATATCCTCAATATTACTAATCTTGGCGAATACCTACGTATGTAAGTGATATCGAATTCCTATGTACATACGTAGGTATATAAGCCTCAATATCAGCCACCGTATCACTGATCGTACACTAAGTCGTACACTGGTAGGAAGGCCAGTTTTTGATACTGTGCCTGTATCAAGACAGCGGCCGCCGTGTTCTGATAGATATCTCTGAATGAGCTCCTTCAGTTTATCGGTCTGGAGCCGTGAATCAAGCAGCAGCAAACCACCGGGCCTAGCCTCAAGAGTGATCTTGACATTTTGATACATACCACCCGCCTCATCTACGCCCCAGAAAGGTAGTCCAGAAGCCAACTCGAATTCTAGGACCCCTTTCTGTGACCGTAATTCTCCAGACCCCTGGTCAAGCCCTTGCCATTGATAGCTCACGTCATACATGTATTTATCCAGAGTAATAGAAGGATCTGCAGCATGTAACTTATCTAAAACTGCATGAGCAACCATCGGCAAAAATTACTCTATGTTCTTTGTTCAAACAGAAGTAATGATGCAAATCATGAACAACTAACTTCCGATGACACTTGGAGCACACAGCAAAGTTTGAACTTCGACGTTTAACTCTATCCAGCAGTCGATGGGCAGTCGCCGTAGCCTTGCGGCGGTACTGTAAAAGTATCTCAAGCCAACGAGGATCCTCAAGAGTCGACATTGCAACACGCCTTAAAGCGGCTTTGCAGTATTAAATTCAAGAACGCGTGCCTCCGCCAGAAGAACTGCGTCGAGTGGAGTGAGCTCATTGCTCGTGCCTGTCGTAATTAAATCCAATACTCATTCAACCTCAGGGTTAGTCGTTGGTATTCGACATAGTTATGACCTCACGTGGGGGTTACATGCACATACGTTGCAGCCATATGCAGGAGCATAAGACAGTGTTCCTATTTCCAATCGCAAAGTACTGCTTGTGTTGACATTATTATCGGCTCCAAGCGATAAGAACTCAATGTTCCAACCCCATTTCCTCAACTGACTCCATATAAGGACGAATATCAACAGACAACTCATCTTAGATATGGATTACTTCAACGGAGGCATGTCCGGATCACATAGACCTATAGGAGCATATCCTAGAACAGTCAGAGACGCAGACAACACGCACGAGTCCCAAGACAAACAACATCAAGAAGAAAATCTGCACCAATTCCAGCACAGATAAACCTGCCTCTTAGCGAAGCGAGGGCCAATCGCCATCGCATTCTGATTGCATTTTCCTGCCGCTTCACACATCTCTATTCCAGTCGAAGGTGCCAAATTCAAACCCAACACTTGCATCAATCACCAGGCTCATACTTGTTTGTGTATCTCAAGCTCGAGTCATCCCGGCTTATATTCATGACAAGGAGATACGAAAACAATACATAAATAAATACCTCCACTAATAGAGCAACATACAGAGTAGCTGAGGAAAAATCAAGTAAAGCCAAACGGATGTCAAGCAGTGGCGACCCCGCATCGTTTATCACCAAAACCCTCCTCTTCTCTCCAACCAAAAAAAAGAAGAGAAAAGTTATCCGATATTTAAGGTTCCCCAAAGCGCCGCTTGGACACCTGTCATGCATGCAGTGAAAACTCATTTCGGTTTGCAAGCTCCGCGGAAACGTCAAATGTTTATTAGAGCGCCCTTTCCTACCCGCTTCTCCTACGATTGGACTCATTTATTACTACGGAACTTACCTGTTTTATGCGGCCTGGTACGGAAGGTGCCATATGGTGTCTGAGAAGAGGAGTGACTGGATAGTGGTGAGGGGTTGGATGCGACTCGTATTTTTGGGGGGTGTTTGTATGCTATACATATATGTGGTTATAATAGGATGGATGGCTGAAACGGGTAGTATGCTGTTTACGATTTGCGAGCTGCGATTTGTGGCTGTAAAACGATCGACTTCTTTTCTAACCTTTTCGGTGGAATCCGTCATGAATTGAGGTTAACTGAGAAGGAATAAGTCGGTGTTCTTATCACTGTGAATTGCGTCCTGCCCCGGGAGCGACTACTGACTCCTCGGTCATCAAATCCCGTCTTCGGGAGACAAATGCTTGGCAATGAGAACTGTCCAGATTTTGGGACATGATCATCCGTTTGCAACCAGGACAAAATAAATACCCTTGCGCATTGCGAAACACAACCCGAGAAGTCGATCTGTTCAGCGCTAGAGAATAATGGCTGCCCCATGCCGTTCACTGGATCTCTGGCCGTCGTCTGTTGCGCAATTAGGACTTGCATAAGTTCACGGTGAGATGCAGTTCTTGCTAGTAGGAAGCGTGGGAAAGAGTCGACTTGAGGTCGGTTGCGAGGAGATTGCTGTGAGAATCGAGACTAGCAGATGCGATTTTTCTTCGTGGAGTCGCTCTCCTGTGTTGCGGTATGGTACGCGGCTCATACTTGTGTTCTGTGAACGTATCTGCTCGTCTGTGCTGTTATTCCCCCATGACCCTATGAGAAGCCCGTATGATTATATCTACAAGCCCCACCCTGGCCTCTCTGCCATGAACAATCCATTGTCAAGCATCCTAATAGTATCAAATCCAGATCTTCCAACTCCCTTCACAGCTTCCCCTAGATGCAGAATCGCAAGACCCTACTCTTGGCTGTAGTCTCGGAAATTATTGAAAGTTGAAACGCGGTCTAATGGCTTGGATCCATATATAGGTGCAGATAGGAAGTCGTCACCAAGAATACCGCCCATCGAAATAATGAAGAGGCACAAATCCGTGGCTCGGAACAAGTAGTCTCTGTCCCGCGTGAGTCGCGCTACACCCTCTAGTGCTCCAAGGCTATTAAACATCCTGCGATCTTGTTATATTACGCCATCAGTGCTTGAATCGTAACTCTTTCCGTTTCCACGATGGCCCGAATACCTGTTCTTTCTGTAGATCCCATATCCGTCATAGTGTTGGGCCAATTGCCCTAGCTTGTGACCACGGTCTGTTGCCCACGCATCTACTAAATGATAGCTGTGCTATGGCGTCAGTTTTGGTGGTCATGTGACCATTTCCGCCGGTCATGCTCATCTATATATCGTAGCTCCGTGGGATCCTGCTGTGCGGAAAGAGTTAGATACTGGAGGGCGATCCATACGACTAGTGACGGCAGGCAATGCCGTCTTGTGCTCTGTTCCTCTCATGCGAAAGTGTAGTGGAATGCGGTAGGGCATCGATGATGCTTGTGGCGTCAAGTATGCGAGACAATGCTGTATTCGTTCAGGTGGCAAAATAGCAGAGTCGAAGCTTTAGACAGGTTGTGTATTGATCAAGCTGTATCCATTGCTCATGTTTAGTGATGGAGATTTGCCAAGTTGTCACGAGACGTATGCGCAAGAGTACTGAATGAAGGGTAGTAGTCAACAATGCACAAGGCGCACAGAAATTGTTTGCACAGAGATAAGGAAGGAGAAAACGAAGATATAACTTAATTAAATCAATGCTAGACACAAAATTGTAGACATTTCAAACTTCTCGTGACTTTCCTACCGGTCGTATCACAAGTACCTGTCATCGTGAACACCTCCCAAAGGATTGATATTCATCGCTGCTCTAGGGAAGGTTTCTGTGGCTGAAGTTGTTGATGGTTGAGGAAGCAGACGGCAGAGGCAGACGCTGTTTGTAATACTTGGTCGGGAAAACGTTTCTCCGATCCGATGGTTTGACAACTCGCCACTCAGTCTTCGCGTTCGCTGATCAATCGTCGATGAGTAGTGCATAGAGTACAGCCGGGCAGCGAATTCCGTCATTACACCACAGCATGGGGAAAGTCAACGTCAATGTAGGGCTGAAGGTTGTACTTGCGATTGTGTGGGCTCCTGTCTGGGCTCCTGTCTGGGCTCCCAAATCTCATATGACTTGGGCTTTACTTGTCGAGCTATGTGGTGACCGAAAAGATTCGGCAGGAGTTGGGGGAAGGGAATGGGTGAGTGCTCCGAGAGTATATGGGGAAGAAAGCGGACGAATCAAGTATGGCTCCGGCGGTGGGTGATCGCGATCGAGTTACCCGGCCCGAGTCCAGCCAAAACTTTAATTTCTCGGCCATGCAGGAATATGCAGACATGCGCCATGATGCGCAATATTTGCAAACCTCGGAGCATTTGCTCCTGTGCCAGCCCAAAAACAAAAGAACGATTCCCGGGAAAGGCCTTCTCATTGGTTGTTGTTTGCGACGACACACCTACTTATGGCACTTATGGCCCAGAGAGGCATTTCGTGGCGACAAGAAGATTTTCAGATATTTGGACATCAAGTCTCGATCTCGTAACCAGGGCCCGACCCTCAATATCACTTGAACTACTAGAAAAATCTGTATCTACTTATGTACAACTCTACTGTTTAGCGGTTAGCGGCTAGCCGCTAACCGACCTACTATACTACTTTGTATAGTCTTCGACTCAAAAAGGTCGTTGAAATGAAAAATCAGTCAATCAATCTCGATCTCGTATCATTTACGAATGTCTTCATTTGTTCGTTTACTCCCGACTCTCTTCCTCCCCACATGCACATGCACATGCACATGCACATCCTGGCTGCTTGCTTTTTACCTGGAATTGTCGTTTCCTCAGCTGGCTAGCGTGCGGTTTGTGCAGGATGATGATGCGTTCTTCCTTTTCCTTTCAAGGACTCAGAGTTTGTCTGAGCGTTCAAGCTTGGCTCGCACCCGAGAACAAAAGGCGCAAATGTAGCTCAATGATTGGCTGGTTGAGCTCTTATGGGATTCTCAAAATCCCATCTTCTCCTCGGTGGGGTAAGTTAGAAGCTTCCCGGTCAAACCATATCAACAACTACTATAGTACATCAACAACCACGTACGTAGTTATTCCCCAGTAGAATGGGTACCTCCTGCCTAATAGGTTATTGGTAACCGGTGGATGGGCGTCAAATAGACACGCTTTACACGGTCTCTAACCTACCCGACATGGGACGATCCTATGCCTTTGTTCAGTCCTTTGCCTCCTCTTTTCCTGAAACCCGCGAATCGGTAGCTAGAATCTCCAGACAAGACCGTTAGGCAGATGTGGAAACAGGTATTCTGTAGAAACTAGAGGGGTAGGCAGTTAACAATACCTCAGAAAGAAGTGGATAACTATAGCAGCTTATACACTTCACAAAAGAATGAAGCACCATGTAAGTGATTGGACAGATGGGCTGTGGTGTAACGTGTCGGCGACCCTCTTGGAATTGGGAAGAGCTACATAGAAAAAAGAAATCGGGCGATTGCAGGCTCGGAGATAAGCAAGGAACGGTTATTGGACGGGACCTTTCTCTACGAATCTTCAAAAGGAGAATAGTATACGCGTTTAACTGATATAAGAAACTTGGAATGATGCTGGTACTTGTATTCGACGCAGGTGGATCTGCTAAACTGTAAGTAGGATTTGCCTTTGATTTGCATTGCGGCTGGCAAACGCTTACGCTTTCCCAAGAGGCAAGAAGGGAAAGAAGACGTTATTACCCGAAGAGACAGTACTGGGATCCGATCACTGTAGATTTCCATTATACTCCTACCAAGTACTTAGTACTTGGTAGAAATCTGCGTTTTCACGATTGCATATGAGTCTGGGAAGACAGTCGGCACTCGTCCTAGGGGGGGCGAAAAGTCGATGAGATGGAAAGACAAATCGCTATACATGGATGATAGATGGAATCATATCGAACCTGCCCTGAGTATTATATTTTACTAATTCCAAGTTGTCTGCTCACTACCCAAACCGGCTATTGCCCCTTGGCAATCTCTACCCCTCTTGCCTAGCAAGCAACGGCTCCGTAGCACGCACCATACGAGGGAGGAGAAAATAAGAATAAGAATAAAAACAAGAATAAAATAAAAATAAAGCAAAACATTATACCGAGGTCTCCTAACCTCATGTATAAGGAGAAGAGATGTATATGTCAAAACGGCTCGACTTGGATTTCGTCATATTCTCTCCCGCAAACTAGAAAGCTCGTGCATACGTGCGGGAGAAGTAAAAGAAGCCTGGCTAATCGTAGGTTCCAGTTATTTAAATCTTCAAATCATAAAATCTTAATTTCTAACTTATCTGCTACACACATATTGCACATTACATATCAACACACATCTATACGTATCTAGTTCCGTCTGCAGAATTACCTATATCATAAGAGATCCAGTTCATCAAAGATCCGAAAGCTCTGAAAGCTCTTTTGCCGGCTACATCTGTTTACTGTATACAAACACTCTATCGAAGACAAACACCAGATTCGAAAATAAAGAAAGCATCAAGTTGCTTTTTCCTGGACCGCCCCCAATACCGACACCTATCTGTTCGATCTACACATCTACTTAAATCACATCCATTGTGCGATACAGCGCTTGGCTCCGTAACAGTCAACTCTCGTGAATTGAGTAGGAAATAAAGTTCGAAAAAGAGCCATTGCAGCATCTCCGCACTTGCCTATGCGCAAGGGAATTCGAATTGATCAAAGCTCTCGACATTGCTTTTCGACAAAAAGGAAGCAGCTCCAACACACGCTCACAATCGATCGAGGAGAAGGTTAGGAGAACAAGATTCCAAGAGACATTTATCGCACAAGCTCGATATTGCCAGCTTTCCGGATCTAGGAACTAGAACAAAGCTAAACTCCAGAATTAAATGTTAGCACGAAATTCCTCAGACTTCCTGTTTATATTCCGCGTCAAATAACATCAAATAACATCAAGTAACGTCAAGTAACGTCAAGTAACATCAAATACTGACTTGGAAACGCACCAGAATAAACCCCCATCTTCTTCATACCCCAACGAACATACACACGGGCCATTCACAAATTCGACGAAAGTGCGCAACAACACCTTTACATTCTCCTGGGAATTCAAACTTCGTACTTCAGTTCCAGGTTGGAACGTTCCTTGACCAGGGCCACCGCATTACATTTACTCGACTGGCTTATGATATTCATCCAACACTCCCTACTACCACAAGGATTGCACCTACTTGTACATATTTCCGCACACTTGATTGTCTTAGAGAGGTCTCATCTATCTCCAGGACAAGTTTCCGTAGAACTTTGTACCAGTGCATCAAGTTTTCCTCGCAGCAACGTCTAATCTAGTCCCATATCGTCTCACAATGAGCGAAACGATGTTTGGAGATAACAATTACTCCTTCGAAGGGGTCTTTGATGGAGGACCACTTGATCTTTTCAACGGCTCTTCTACCAATTACAGTATCGGTACAGACTTTGAACAATCCGACTCAATGTCATTCCTTCAGGTATAATCCCCAACTAGTCAATCGCACTTCTCATGCCTCGTGCTAATGTCCTTTCAATAGGACAATGATTTCACAAATGCCCTTGGTGGACTGTCACCCATGGATACCACCGGCACCTTAATTGGGATGGCCAATACAAGTACCATCTCCGATCCCACAATCGCAGCTATGCCCAAGCTCAACAATGGAAGTCATACATCTTTCGTTGATAATTCACAGTTCAATCTTCGACTACCCACCAATCGCACTAATAACCTTACCTCATTAAATACCAAGTCTGACAAGCAAAATTCAAGCGCCAACGCCAACGCCAACACCACGGCCGATCCAAACCAGCCCGTAAAAGTGAAAAAGACTCGAGCGCCCAGAAGAAAAAAGATTCTCACCGAGGCACAAATTACAGCAAAGAGAGATAAGACACGTGAAAAGAACCGAGGGGCAGCATCGAAATGTCGACTAGCGAAAAAAGCATACCTTTCAAAGTTAGCCGAGAGATGTGAAGCCCACTATACACAGTGTGCTTTCTCACATGGCGAGCTTTTCAGTGGATTGAATGAAGTCCAGAATATGGTCAGCGAGCTTCTGAAACTTGCCGACCAGGGTTGTTCAGATCCAAAAGTCCAGGAAACCGCTGCAAATTATAGAGCAAACGAAAGGGCCGCTGGGCCTGGACCGCGATATAGTTTTGGAAACCATTTGCCATCTTGGTACTACGAACTTAGCGATAAAGAGCGACCTGAATACGACTTGTACTTCAAGTGCGAGGCGGATATCATGCAGGCGAAAAGAATGCTCAGCTTCTTACAGTCACCCGCAAGAAATCACATGAGTGACGAATCACATCCAAGTGATTCTTTACTGAACTCAGATGTTGACCTCTCGCCCTTCAGTTCTCAACCAATGTCACGCGGAAGCTCCAATGGGATGTATGAGGAAATTATGCCCGATTCCGCAATCAACGTGAGCTTCCCTGCTCCATCAATGCCACATCAACGTTCCCTCAGTATGCCAGGACCTTGCCTCACTTCGCAAAATGCACACCCACTGGCAAGAAACATGAGCCTGTCAAGTCCCATGATGGACTCACCGTTCCAACATCGACTTTCTCCTTCACACCCGCAACAATCGTACAACACAGCCTTCGTCGCACCGGCAATGCTCCGCCAAGGATCTAGTGACAGTGGTCTTGGCATGAGTCCGCTTCACGCCCAACAATCGCAGTCTCCAACACAATTCCAAAAATCTTCTTCTCCGTCGCATGACTCGGCCATGGGCACACCAAATATGAGAAATGGCCTCTTGACAGGGTTTTCTGGTTACGATGCTGAAGCGATAGGCTTGATGCAGCAGGGTCATAACCAGATGGATAGTCCGGCTGGCTTGAGAGCGCTTGATAGTTGGACCTTCTGATTTCTGTCAGACTGAGTTGTGGGACGAGGTCAATGAGCGCATTCAATTGCGGGAGTGCTGCTTCAACCTAGTTGTTCTTCTTCTCTTTTGTTGTGCGACCTTTTTCTTTTTTTCTTTTTTTCCCCCTCCGAACGATTTGCATCATCATTCATACGCAAAAGAATGTTGATGTGATCGAGATTCAAAACCCTATTCTTATTTGATGTGGATCGAGCCTGGAGTTACGGGAGGGAAAATGATGTCTTGAAATTAGCAATTTAGCATCTGGGGGGTTACTACTGCTGTGATTGGGCGGGGTAGCTGTTTGTCTTTGTTGGCATGGTATCATGGGAGAGGTATATTCATTCGTTGTCCCCTTTTACAGGTCGGGCTGGGACAGGAGGCGTTTTTGGAGTTGTGCTGTCGACGAAGAAACTGAAACGAGACAAATGATATGAAATGTAACAATACCTAGTTATGAAAGTGGATAGGTGTTGGTGATTTGAGTGAGTGAACGAGAAGATTAGTAGAAGGGGGTGGAACGAAGGGGTAAATGAAGATGTGACAAGGAGCTTTTGAGATTTCGAGGTTCAGTCTCGAGAGTGATATTGAGATGGACTTCAAGATATATCCAAAGCTAAAAACATCCTTTTTGATCTTATATTTGCGTTCACCTGTGAATGTGTGATCTCTTCTGAGAAGAAAAGAACTATCAGCTATATGCTTTTCAAACCTCTCACAGCATTGATTTACTGGTTGGGGAAAGTATAATGACATGTATTCGTTCCCGCCTATAATTTTAGGCAGGTAACTAGATAGGCGCATGTCTACCAGTATATGATCGAGCCCGATCGAGGATCCGATTGGGGTTGCTGTAGGTAGGATCATGGATGGATATCTTGTGTTGACGTAGAGGTTGACGTAGATATTGCTGTTGGTGTCGATTGTCGATCTTTAATGATGGAAGTGCGTCATACTGTAGATAAACCCCGATAAGAATGTTGGAGAACGAGTTGGGCTGAGCAGAGCAGAACAGACGGTTTGTTACACTCTTGGTGAGAGAATTCGGTGAAATGTATTGAATAGTTGAGTGAGTGAGTGGTTGGATGATTGAGGAAGAGCATGAAATTGCTGGTGTGTGGTGAGGTGAATGGCTGATGAGATGGGATGAGGTGCTAGGTATCTTGGTCGAATAGCTGGGGTGGATTAGTGAGAATAAGAGTCATCTAGGTAGATAAGGCAGCTGAGATTGAATGACATATATATAGCCGTGCTCGGAGGGACGATGTAAAGCTGTCTGATGTGAGACAAGTTGCGGTAGCGTGGAAGTCCATGGTAGGGACTAGAATCTATACTGAGACAGGCACAATAGGGTCAGCGCGTCCAGGTGAGATAACGGGGCGAGCAGAGCCGTGTAGGTATTCTCTGTATCTAGAGCTTCCCTTTCAATGACTAAGTGAGAACCGGGCAGTGTGCGTGGTTGAGCCATTTCGATAGCGGCCAGAGACAGAATGAGGCCCGCGTATATACTTCGGGTGAAGTCTACAATAGAGCCGGTAACCACCAGTCAGAAAAGGAAACAAAAAGGGAAAAGAGAGTAATAGAATAAGGTACGGATATATATATTGCTGGCAAGGATAGCCGCAGTAAGTGCGTAACAAAACGTGCATATGACGCCCAGCTTGGTTCTTTTGATAAACATTCACAACACAAACACATGTCCACTTGAATCCAAAATGATGAAAACGCCCATATATATTCAACACAGCAGTGGCAATCAGTCAATCATCCCAAATCGTAACCAGCCGAAGCCAGCTAGCCCGCTCTCATTCTGCTCCAAGAAAAGCTATGAAGTAAGTACATGTAAAGCATGCGGAACCGCACTCACTTCCGTCCCTCCCTCTACACGAAAATTACAAAACGCAAGGCAACTATGAACGAATCAATTGGTAATAACCTCAGCGCATCGAACGATGATGGTGCAAATTGAGGGATTTCTTATAGTGTAAAAGGAAATAGCTAGAGCGCAGCAGTAAGGCTAGGAGACGGCGCCGGGGAGCAGGACAACGGTAGGGAAGTGAATTTGTGGGGAAGGGATATGCGGCTATGGGGCCAAGGGGACGGATGCAAGATATGTGGTTGGGTGGGAGTAAGAAGGGTAGAGTCTGGGTAGAGTAATAGCGAGGGGTAATGTAGGATTGAAGTGGAGGTGGCGATGGTGTTCGGGGAGGTTTTCTCATATGCTTGCGAAAGGGAGACGCTAGCTGTGTGTCGCCAATTGAAATGAATTTAGACACAGGATGGTAAGACGGGATCACTAGTTACCGTATGAATGTGACGAGGGATAAGCACAAGTTGTAAGGCAGGTGACTTGCTGTCGTACGAGCAGGTTGTTTTCTGCTTCTGTGAGTATACAGATAGATGACTGCGCACGAAGGACTGAAGCGTGTACCCTGCATCCCGTGTCTGTAACGCTGATAAGTACCTGAAAGTTGGTCAATCGATCAAGCACGTTGACATTTCAGCGCGCTACGGGCCGCCTTCACCAATCCTCGAATGAAGAAAAGAGTTAATCGGGCATCGCAGAGGGTGACAATACAATAAAATAGGATAGCGAATGAGCAGATAGTCGTGGTGACATATCTCTGAAAGCTAAATGCCAACACTACGAAAATCGACATTCACCTAGCATTCTTATAGTAGATATTTCTCATCGGCAATGCACCTATACGCCTTCATCAGTAAATAGTTACATTTTTCGTACAATACTTCATACTGTGTGCGTGAGACTGTATCAAGCCTAGACGTAAAATACCCTTCAAACGGCACTCCTAGCCTTCTTGACCAGATCGCTCTGATGTTCCTCCAGCATCTGATCCAGTGCTCTCTTCTCAACCACCACTCTTCCTAATTCCAGTAAATCCTTAACATCAACATCCTTCACCTCTTGTACTCTCCCATCCTCCGGACAGTGTCTAACGGCCCTCATCAAATTCTTCCTAAAACTACCCGTTACAAGCAACGTCCTTCCCGCCGCGCTCCCCCATCCCAATCTTTCGAACATGCTCTTGGCATACCTCGTCTTCGGGAACTCAATGTCCATCCCATCTTCACATACTATCAATTCCCCCTTCCTATACCTATAACTCAATGCTGTCCTCCACGCTATATCGTACATTTTCCTTGGCAAATCTGTAGCAAAATCACGAGGATGAGGACCAAATGATTTTCCTCCTCCGCGGATCAACGGCGACTGTCTCCAGCCCAGTCGTGCCGAACCGGTTCCTTTTTGTTGACGCACTTTCTTGTGAGAGCCGTGAACGTCCCAGCGGGTTTTACTCGATGCAGTTCCTTGACGGGTTCTGTCACCTTCGAAAATTACGGCGCGGTGAAGGAGATCGCGACGCAGAGGGAGGTAGAGGTGTTTGCTGGAGTAGGATTCGAAACGGAGGGGTTCCATAGTGGGGAATTTGTAAATGGTCGTGAGGACTGAGGAGTCTGAGGATTGTTAGTCGGTAAGCTGCACTATTTAATAATGTTGCGTACCGAAAGAATCAGATGGTATCTCTGTGATAATGCTCGATTCATGCGACTGTGGTACACTCAATGGTAATGACGCTTCCGTCGCCATGGACCTGGTAAATTGTGGTGCAAGACATTGCTGTAGAAAAGTTAGCAAACAAATTAACCTAAGGACAATATGCAACGAACCGTCAAAGGATCTTTAGAACCATTAGAAAATGTTCGCAAAGCATTTAAGCGTCGTGCGAAGCTCTGAAAGCCCTTCGTCGCCATGTTTACCCAATTCGATGTCTCAATATCGAGGTTGTCGTCAAATTTGGGATACTCTCAACCCACGCCAAAATTTCTTCGGTAAACTCCGTCCACGATTGAACTATGCCGATAATTTTATATATCGCCGTCTTACAAAATCAATTATCCCCACCATAACGCAATGACTTCATGTCAGAAGGCCGCGAGGCCATTGACAAGATGTCTACAGAATACTCAATCCTTATACCTTCCCCCGAGGTCAATACGATCATTCTCAAGCACGACGCCGGCTAGTGCAGAGGCTGCGGTTAAGCAAAAATCACCACCTGCTGGTCTCGATCCAGAGACGGTGGTTTTCCCAAGAGAAGAGAGGAAGTTGATGAGACATGGTATTATGCCAGTAGGTTCTCGACGTCGTCGAGCGGCGCTAAAGACGTCTGCAAATATTCCGTTCGAGCAATTACCATACCAGACGTTCCAAGAAGCCCGAAAAATTTTACAAGCAGATCGGGCAGAGAAGTTGGAGTTGATTGCGAAGGAGAGAGTTCGAATAGCGAATCTGATGGCTCAGGATCCTGCAATTAGTGGTGGTGAGCTGAATAAACAGAATAGGCTAGATAGTATGAGGAGGCATTTGGAGTGGTTAAAGATCCAAGCGGACATCAATGACCCATTGGTCAAGAAACGATTTGAAGATGGCCAAGGTATTTATTTTCTTCTCTTATTATTATGGTCTTCATTGCTAACAATCGCCTTATTTAGGTGATATGAACAAACCCATCTACCGCTTGCTCGCAGACCGCAAATGGCGCGAATACAAACGCCCATTAGTCGTTCAACGTATCAACCAACTCGCCATCGTCCCAGATGTCCTCCCTCACTTCGAGCCCACCGCAGCAGTTCTACTCGCCTTCCGCCGCCGCGAGGTGCAACCCGGAGAATATGTCGATTCGCGCGTTAGCGAATTGCCTGCTCGGCTGAAAGTGCAGGTCTTTGATAAAGGCGAGAGACTTGTCAGTGTAGTAGTTGTGGATTCTGATGTACCGAATGTCGAAAACGATCACTTCAACACGAGATGTCATTACCTTGCTGCCAATATCCCTATTTCGCCTACTCAGGATTCACTACCATTAGGCAAGGTGGATAGTACTAGCCAATTGGTTTTACCATGGTTACCACCATTTGCACAGAAGGGCTCGCCATATCACCGATACTCAGTCTGGGTATTGGAGCAGAAGCCTGGGCAAACTCTTGACCCTGCGGCTTTGAAGGAGAAGGCTCAGCGCGATCGATTCAGCTTGCGTAGTTTTGTAGACAGATATAACGTCAAGCCTATCGGAGTAGGGATTTTTAGGAGTCAGTGGGATGAAGGCACGAAGGGAGTGATGCAGAGAGCAAATATTGAAGGATGGGATATTGAGTTCAAGAGGAAGAGAATCCCGGCGTTGAAACCCAAGCAAAAGCCGAGAGGCTGGGAGGCTCGTCATTCTAGTGATAAGTATAAACCCTTGAGGAGATAAAATAAACATGTATGATAGTAGAAAATGTATCATATCTGTAAACTCCAACTTTTGCTTCACAATGGCTATGGAATCTGCAGCAATTCCTCATGTCAAGAGGATGGTCCGAGCTTTCTCGTTCAACTGCACTAGACCCCTAACCCCTTTTGGTGCATTACTGGCGACACATTTCATACGATCGGTCTCAAGAACCTTAGTAGATGGTGGCAATGTATGTTAAAATGTTTATTATATATGTATGTGTATGGCTAACCAATAGCTGTAGTCTCTGAAACGAACCCATCCCAATGTTTTATAACTCCATAAATTCTGCAGAGGTTGCTTCCTCCAACAAATGCACTCGTGTCCACGAAATTCGTAGAGGAAATGCTGTACACCCCAATTTTTTCGTCCTTGCCATTGTCGCCTAAAACCGACAGGCACACAACTCAAGCCATCCTAGTATGTCAATCATCTATGCACCACCAGCCGCAACCTCCATAAATAACTTCTCCCTCCTCATAAACAAACTCGTGATAATGACCAAAGCACCCCCGGCCACAACCAAGTAGTACTCCTTATCAATTGCTTGCACAATACCTTCTACGGCCTTGGCCCTCACACTGTCCGACACACTCTCAAACAGCGCACTCTGCGACCCTGCAATGGCGTTCCTGATCTGCGCATCGGAGAATCCTAGTCCTTCGAACGCATGCTTCACGTTTCGGAACGCCGTGCTTTGGAAAACTGTCCCAGAGATAGCGAGACCGATGACTACACCACCGATCTGCGCTACGTTGATGAAACCGATGGCGGCGGGAATCATATGCGGCATGCCGTCCCGCATGAGCCGGGCTGGGGCGATACTGTAGGAGGCTTGGGTGATCATGCCGCATGCGATGGCGATGAGAATACTGAAACCGTAGATTTGGCCTGCATTAGTAGAAGTGGTGACTACGACCATAGGGGCGCTACCAGCGAGCGCGAAAACGCCGTAAAGGACGAAGAATGGCCAGTAGTAGCCGATTCTGGGCATAATGATACCCTGTGACATGACAACGACGATGTAGAGAACGATGAATGGCATCAGACGGACTGCAGCTTGAAGACCATCGTCGCCTTTGGCGAATTGGAAGAACAAGGGGATGTAGAAGATTGGTACGAAGAGGGCAGTTCCGCCGGCGGAAGTGGCAACGAACAGAAGGATCATGGTGCGGGACTTGAGGAAGTCGACTGGGAATAAGCGGTTGGTGGGGGTGGTGAAAATACAGAAGTATTGTTGAACGGCGAAGAGGACTAGTATAACGAAGCAAACAACAAATGTTGCAATGGTACGACCATCTCCCCAAGCCCAGTTAGCGCCACCGAAGGTCAGTACCAAGACGAATGAAGTGTAAAGACCGGCATTCAATAAAGCTCCAGTCCAATCGATGTTTTTGACCTTCTCTAGGAAAGAGAGATTTGGTTGTGGGTCGAATGACGGAATCATGAGAAGGGCGGGGGCAGTAACACCAAACAGGACAAGATTTATATAGAAAGCCTGGACAAGATGTTAGCGGGTGTTTCATGACTATTTCTTTGGAAACAAACCCATCTCCATGTTGCTCCTGAATCGGCAAAAGCTCCTCCAATGACAGGGCCCAGAATAGTACCAACACCCCAGACAATTCCAACACCTCCTAAGTAGAGAGGACGCTCTCGCATGGTCGTGTTAATGGTGATCAGATTGAGTAGACCGAGATACATGCCAGCGCCTCCCATACCGGCGATTACTACCAACGCGCAAAAGTTAGCGAGTGTAAGAAGACGGGAGACAATATGAGACTATGCTTTCTTACCTCTTCCAACAATGAGAGCATTCATGTCTGGAGCCGCTCCACAAATAGCGCTACCGACAATGAAAGTGGTGACGGAGGCAATATGCGTCCATTTAACATTGAAGACACCGTACATCTTTCCTCTGCGATAAATTATTAGTATCGGAATGGCGACTTGCCATGGAATATACCTACAAAGTCAAGATAGTCGCAATTGAACCCAAAGGGAAACCAGTACCCAACCAAGACAACTTTGTGATATCTCCATATGTCCCTAGAACCGCGGATTGAATATCCGCTGCGACAGTGTTGTCCAACCCATACAGGAAATCGGCGATATAGAATCCAACGCATATAATGACCCACTTGATGCCCTTGATCTGCCTCTCCATTTCTGGTGGAGGACTAGCTGTTGGTAGGCCTTTCTCTGAATCACCGGTGAGGATTTCTACCTCTTGGTCGGCCTTTTCCTCGGATGCAATAGTAGAAGCCATTGTCGAAGTAGCTTCGGAACGCGGGACTGCCAGAGCGTGCTGTGGTTCTACAGACATGACTGTCGGGGAAAGGGCAGGAAGTACAGAAAACTTGGTCGTACTGCAATCGATATTTGAGTTCTCGACGAGTTTGGAGAATCAGTGATACAGTAGCAACTGATGTTGGAATAAAGCAGAAATTTGCACGCCTGGTGCTATTATATACGGATTGTAATAAAACATGTTGGACCCTTCCCCGGCCTAGCTACCTAGCTACAACGGTTCCATTCCGTACGGCCCAGCACCGGGTAAGAAGGAGATTTCAAAGCAGAAAAGGAATGGATCAAACAGATCATCCATGCTAATCCTTTGACGCCGTATATTCAGGTCCAATCACCCTGACAGTTTGCATGTCTCGACACAATTGATAGGACAGTTTCAAGGTCGTAAGGGTAAGCGCACAACATTTCCCGAAAATGTTGTACCTTGAAGGGGCTTCGGAGATGTAGATTTCGGAGATGTCATGTACACTAAAGTCTGACAAAGACTTCGGAGTATCGGGGATAGGGCCAACTGCACAAGAATAATGACAACCATTCCGCACCAAAGACGGCATTTGTTAAATGCCGATTGGAATTTTGCATTCAGCCAGCTCAAAATACCATATTGCTAAGAGCTTTCGGATGAAGCAATTCATTTGAAAGCATATAATTTCTAAGAACCACTAGTTCTTGACATATCTGTATGCCCAATGTGTCGGGGTAGATGATCGACCCGAGAAACAATTATTTAGTATGATAAGATGGGGCATAGACGAAAGAGGCTCCGTGGAGAAAGGTAGTGAAAATCGGGGTAGTTAACGTAATCACCCTAATATAGTAAGTCCGAATATTTGACGCTAACTTTATTCACACTCCAAACGTCCCCAGTGCCGGACAGGTCTGTATATGGCCATGGAATTCACACGCTCTCGCAAAAATTTCTGCATATAAATGAACAGCTGTCTCATGTTGAGATCGCCTTACAGGCATAGTCAGAGTTCCTGTCAGCATTCGGCAGGACTCGCTACGTATCATTTAAGCAAGCCATGGTCACCTAGTTGGAGGTGCAACTGTGTACCGACATGCTCCATCTGCAAGCCCAAGGTAGACCACATCTGCTTGTACATAACTCGATACTTTCCCACCGTACTGACCGTTATCAAGCATTTCAATCGCATAACTCTATCCTACTTTACACAAGTTTTCTAGAAAGTCACTGACTTTGCTTGCCAATCGGATTACTGCGCAACTTTACAGCTATGCTCCAACAAAGGGTGACCAATCTTCTTTTCGCACATATTCTACCCAGCTAGTCAATCTGTATCCACTTGGATATACTACTGTATTGTCAATATTTCTAGTCCATAATTCAAGAGCTATGCTTACCTCTTGGGGATGAACATACTTCCGACTTGTCATCAAGTCTCTCTCGAACTGCAATGCTTCGACAAGCTCCGTGCTGGCAGTAATAATGTGCGGAGGAAGGCCATAACTCGCCAATCGGTCGGATACTTCTTTGGAGACACTTGTTCGAATCTCGCCTTGACACCAGTCTCTACCAGAAACATTAGCTTTAATCAAGTTCATTGATCTTGAAAGCGGTTCTCACCCTTGGCCCAGATTTCAAGAAGTTCCTCTTCCGAGTACGTTTCGCCATAAAGCACGACCTGTTTTCCAAAGAAAGACTTGCCACCTCTCAAGATCTCCCCTATTGCCATACCTGAATCCCCCGAATCAGAGCAGGGGATGTGGTTACTTCCTGGGTATGGCATTGAGAGCACAAAAGTGCCATCTGAGTCCTACTTATGTTTCGTTAGTTTGTATCCAGTGCGGTTATGATCGAGAGGATGGGTTCAGCACATCTTATATGGCCCAAGGACCGTGGAGTACTTTACCCAATTCTGGAAATAGAATGTGACGAAAAATTCCGTGGTTTTGGCCCACAGTCCGGGGTGATTCTTGACCAAGTCGTTCCTGATATACGCTTTGGCGTTATATGGTAAAATATTTTGAAATTTACCACCAGCTAGGGTTCTTCCGTCTGGAAGACTGCTGAGAATATAATGTTCCAGGGCAGGTAGCTGAGAGGCAATTTTATTGATCGTCTTGACTTGGGATAGTTCTGTATCAAGTGAAATCTGATCCCAGAAATTGGTGATGGCAAAGATTGCATTTGCACCTGCGAGTGCAGCCCTCACGGATTCGGCGTTCGAGAAGTTGGCAGAAACTACTTTCGCACCCAGCTTAGAAAGTGCTAATGCTGACGCCTTTGTGGAGTCTCTGGTGATAGCTCGAACTTTTTATGTTTCCGAAAGATTTTCGAGAATGTAACGTGTTACATATCGAACATATCACTGAGAATGGTTACATACCTGAGACCCAGTGGCTCCGAGCACAACCATGATCTTTTTATCTGCCATTGCATGACAAGTTGACAGTCATCGGGTATCAGTGATAAGGGATTCTAGATAGAGAGGATATTTTTATACTGATATGGTGAATTCACCAGTGGGTGTACTAACTGATCAACAAACTTCATAACTTCTACATTCAACCAAATTATATACTTTTGAAATCTCTACTTGGATAGGCGTATATATGAGTGCTCAATCTTCACATTTCGTTTGAATAGTCAGATATAAGTTATGGTTATTACAATAATAAATAAATCAAAAATCGGAAGTTGGTCGGATAGTTAGTATATCCACTGGCGGTCTTGATGGCTTTTATAAGAAGTGATCACAAAAGCTTTGTACTATTATAAATATCTATTTGTGTTGTATATTCAAATGCATATGTTCGCCGTGGATGAGTAATCTTCCGCAATTGAATAGTAATCCGCCCATCAAACTGGTCAAAATGGTCCTCGGTTTTGATGGCGTAGTGGTACTTCCGTACTATGTCGGACTTCGGAGTATAACTCCCCAACATCTCTAGAAAATACTGGAAAATTTTGTACCTAGGAAAACCCCTATCTAGCTGGTTCTCGGTTAGCGAGAACCCGACCTACAGTCAACCTTGGTTATACCGGACGGCTTTATACCGGAATTCGTGTTATTACGGATTAAAATCTCTGATCCTTTAGTTTTAATATGACTACACCGGAATCCCTCTTTTTAATGGATTCCGGTAACTTTTAAAAATATTTTCTTAGTGCTCCGGTATAACCAGGGGTAAATTAAGTGAAAAACCTTCCTACAATCATCATGTTGAGAGTATCGAACAGTCGAACTGCATCGCCGAACCCTCCCCTTAAACGTGCCGGGCACAAAGGACCTCGAACTATAGTGACAAATAAGCAGAAAAGGGAGCTGCGCCGGTGGTGGAATGATCCGAAATATAGCAAGCGGAAGTATGAAGATGCAGTTGCTTGGTTCAATGCTCAATATGGCATTGAGCTTAAGAGATCGACAGTGGGCGATATGCTAGGCAAAAAGAGTAGTTGGTTGGATACTGCAGAGCTTACTTCTTTCCAGCTATCCTTATATAAGAATCGAGGTGGAAATTGGCCTACTCTTGAAGCTGCTTTACTTGAATGGCAGATCCTGTACGATCAACACCCTGATGCAGGTGTTACGAATAGCGATCTGCTTCGATTTAAAGCAATAGAACTATAGCAGAGGCTACCCGAATATAAAGATCTGCCTTTGCTATTTGAAGAAGGCAAAACATAGTCTGGTGGATGGCTTGATGGTTTTAAGAAGCGGTCAGGTTTAAAGGAGCGACGTCGACATGGAGAAGTAAAAAGTGCAGAGCTTATAAAAGAGACTGAAGAGATAATAGAACGGATCCGCGATATCGCTATCGAATATGAGCCGGAGAATATATATAATTGTGATGAAACAGGCTATTATTGGAAGGCAAAACCTGATCGTAGTCTCTCTACAGTTGAATATACCGGCACAAAGAAAGAGAAAGCACGTATGTCTGTTTATCTTACAGCGAATGCGAGCGGTTCTGATAAACTCCCTTTATGGTTTATTGGGAAGGCGAAACGTCCAAACTGCTTTAAGGCTGAGGGCATTTATGATTTGGATCGATTAGGTGCGAAATATCGATCAAATACAAAGGCTTGGATGAATCATGAGATTATGAAGGAGTATCTGCTATGGCTTGATACTCGTATGTGTAGTCAAGGTAAATATATCCTTTTATTAATGGATAACTTCGCTGCACATACTCTAGCTGTCGATATACTTTCTACACTTCAAGTTCTTACGTATATCCGTGTTGAGTAGCTTCCTCCTAATGCTACTTCTCATCATCAACCACTTGATCAAGGTATAATCGCTAACTGGAAGTTGCATGTTAAATCCAAGTTTGTACGATTCATGGCCGAGATATTCGATCAGAGCAAGAACCTCTCGGAAGAGATGAATATATTGCGGTCAATTAGATGGGGCATTGAAGTTTGGGAACAAGAAGTATCGACAGCGACGATATCGAACTGTTGGGCTAGATCTCAGTGTATTAATTATAGTGCTTTTCCCTGCTATCCCTCCAGATATCTGGGCTGAATCTTAACCCGAATTAGACAATTTACGAAAAGTAATACAGCGTCTTTATGATCAAGGAGTAATCGCTGCTATTCCTGCAAGTATAAAGGAGTATATATCTCCTTATAAAAAGCGGGTGTTCGATGCGCCTGACCTTGATTCTCTTATTGATGATGTAGTTGTACAGTTTACGACAATTGAAGTAGATGATGATGTAGAGAGCGACAATGAGGTCGAAGAGCAGGCACCTGTATCGAATCATACAGCATTAGAAGTATTAACTACTCTAATGCGGTACGAAGAGCGACGGGATGATGGTGATATCGACTTTTTGAAGCAGTTACGAAAGCAACATAGGCATATTCGGCATAGGACACAATTAGACAAGAGGCAGGGCACTTTACATGGCTTTTTAGGTGTAAATTAACTCATTTAATCATATAATTTGTCTATACCGGAAATCTCTTTATACCGGATTCAACAGGGTCTATTTTTTAATCCGGTATAACCAAGGTTGACTGTACTATAATCTTAGACTCAAAAAGGTCGTTAAATGAAAAATCAATCAATAGTAATCCGCTACTATTTCGGTTTCACAGTCCAAATACTCTCAATATCCAATTAAAACGCTTCCTTTCGTCCTAGGCGGCTTTGTAATTCTTAGTTCCCCACAAAAGCTGAATAATCTAGATACATGTCGGCGCCGATGGCAGGTTTATTCGTTTACTCTTTTTGGAAATATTTACATTTGCATACGGTAGCGTGCAGGAATTGCTTGGCATTCATCACGTCGTCGAGTCTTCAATATGCCTCAGCACGTAGTGAACCGCTTAGCAGCGCTCACTGTGGAACTTCTAAGGTGATTTATTAAGCTCCTATTTCGGTCACGAAATGGTGATTTGCATGTCTGGGAAGTACTATATAATGTGCACCGAGTTGTTAGATACGTCGGCAGTTTCAAAGAATCATTCTCTTCATATTCTATTATCGCACATTTTTACATTGAGCAACGGCAAGATCCAGAATCTGACATCCCTTACCAACACAAACAACCATGGTCTCAACAACAGCATTCAAGGGTTCTTCAAGCGGGGAAATCATTCAAGCTTCAATTCCTCGAAAGCCCCTCAGTGGCTCACAGGTCCTGATCGAAATCCATGCCGCCGGCTTTTGCGGTACAGATTTGCATTACACCCATCAGGATATGGTACTTGGGCATGAAGGTGCTGGTGTGATTGTGGAACTTGGACCTAAAGTCAAGCACCTGAAAGTGTGAGTGGTGGAGTTACTTTCTTCAAATAATCCGACTTGTTTATCAATCCTACTCCTACTTCTGGCCGAGTCGTGGAGTTTAAGTGTTCGATTGTGGTATACTGAGGATTAACTAAACAACAACCATAACCGTCTTCTGAAAATTTCACTTTGGGAAATTGATTTTCAAATACTGATAGATTGGATAGCGGCGATCGTGTCGGCTTTGGTTGGTCCCATGACAGCTGCGGAAAATGCGACAGTTGTCTCATCGGTGAAGGCGTCCATTGTCCCGAAAAAATGCACTCATTCGGACTTTCCGAGCTCGACCAAGGCGGTTTCTCTACTCACGCCATCTGGGAAGAATATCACATCTACCCTCTCCCAGACGCCATGTCATTCACCGATGCCGCCCCTATGATGTGCGCTGGCACGACTGTTTTCACACCCTTAGTTCGCTATGGAGTAAAGGCCACTGACCGTGTAGGTGTGGTAGGCATCGGAGCGCTAGGACATCTGGCGATTCAGTTCGCAAGCAAGATGGGTTGCAATGTAGTTGCGTTCTCGGGAACTGGGAATAAGAGGGAAGAGGCGTTGAAACTTGGTGCAACTGAGTTTGTGGTTACGAAGGGTGATGATAAGATTGACTTAAATGCCGTTGGTGGAAGGCTTAATCACCTTTTCATCACTACTAGCGTGCTTCCGAGCTGGGAGAAGTACGTTGTTCTTCCCTTCTTTTTATTAGTCTGCATACTGATTATAAACAACAGGTATATCGACATCATGGCCGTATACGGAACAATCTATCCACTCACTGTGTCATCTGACGATGCAAGATTCCCATTCTTGCCATTCCTTCTCAAGGACTTATCATTTCGTGCCAGCACTGGCGGCTCGAAGCTGATTTTCAAGCAAATGTTCGAGTTTGCTGTTAGGCACAATGTAAAACCGATGATTGAAAAATTTCCATTCAATTTGGATGGGATTAAGGAGGCAGAGAAGAAGATGAACGAGGGCTCACTGAGATACAAGGCCGTGCTGAGCGTCATTGATGATTGATCGCCATGATGGTTGATGGTGTGGGAGTTGCGGAGTGACGACTTAGTAGAGCATGGAACCTCATCTTGATGGTGAAGACCAGATTGTAAACGACCATCGACGACTCAGCACTTCCTCATGTCTTACTCAGTATCTCAAGGAGAAACTTCAAATACGATTTACTCTCGCACGACCTAACTCGCTTCCTAACAATATGAAATTGCTCTTGTTTAGTGTTAGTATCAAGTGTCAAAAATTAAAAATGTACATACAGCATAAAGCATCACACACTTTTGTGTCAAACTACATACAATTAGCGAGCAAGGCAGTCATAGTCCAGCATCAGCTAGTATTGGAAGTTAGCCTAATCATATTGTGGTCGGTAACCTAGAGACCAAGCTACTATATGAGTAGCCCACATGTTCGAAGATGTGGGTAATCATTTCATGGCTGAAGTGCCACCATTGTACCAGCAAGAACCTGGAAGACAACAGCAGTTCTTGTAGATCTCGTAGCATTATCCTTTGCTTTCCCATTCGTCATCCCGAGTAACATAGCATAACCCCGCAAAGCCGAAAAAAAAAGGTCAAACTTTAAATTCCTCTCGGTGTTTCGCCCAGGAGATATTTCTATGATTATTTGGTACTCTAAAATTAACCCCTGCCTAGACATGCAACATAGTTCCCTCATACCGTGAAGCTTGCCTGCGCTTGTTTGACGGAGCCGGTGGAATAGTTTGGTTTCATGAACATCGATTGTCTCCTGTGATATGAGTAGCATCTCAACGCGAACCTGTACGACGTAAGAGTTTGTGGGTGTTAAACACCAATGAACAGACTTGTATCTATATGGAGGAGTCTACAATGGTTTTAAGCCATTGTTTGTTTTATCTTGACATCAAATGGCTCAGATCGCTTCTCTTTAGATACACTTCCTCAGGCGGCACACCCTATCTTTGGTTCGTTATTCTATTCAAGCAACTCGGCGTCTGGGCTTTCAATTTCTAGGAAACCGAGTTCGGGTGTTGCGATCTTGATTTTAAGATTGGTCTTGACCCAAGAGCACACTTTTGCATGGCTGGAGGATCCCCTCGACTTAACCTACCGGAAAGAGGGGTGGATTTTAGATTTTGGACTTTGGCTCTGCAAGATCTTATAGGAAGTTAGAAACCTACCATCAGTCACGTATAAGTATACCATGAAGATGGTGCCCATCCCGTGTCAGACTGCTCACCTTCTAATCCCTTTGGAAGATACTCTGTCCGAGCGCTGTTATCAGTAAGTAAATGCTTTGAACATATGAAGACCATCGCCAAGTATCTCAATCCATAGGATGTCGATTTTTCTCACTTGGAAGTTTGCACTAGCCCCGTGAAAGCCGAATCAGTCGAGTAGGTTGATTTACGATGGTGAAGTGAAGCAGAGAGGCTGGGATATTCAAGCCTCCCAGTTGCCCCGCTCGTTTAGCCGGTACATATATCCACCGTTTCCTCTCACTCGAAGCTCAAAGGCTCTTTCTTAACCCAGTCCCGACTATTGAAGATGAAGGTGGAGGACTGCGGGCTCTTACTTCCAAAATGCGGAGAGCGTGATGTGGCTGGTATGATTGTGGCTGAGGACCCTGTCGATCTCCCTTTCCCCTTTCGCCGTAAAACACCTATAAAATACGATTTACTTCTATCTAGGATTGTTCATGCACATTTACTACAGTATATATCCCTCCAAGAATAAAGGTTATTTGAGGGATTTGGCGAAATCAAAGTCTTATACTTCGTATAACTTTCAAACTTCACTACTTACCAATCAGGTTTAGCATAATTAGGTAATATAACAGTAAGACTATTCAGAGATTCTTGCTTCTAAAGTATTCTCTATACAAAATTCTCTTTGTTTGCAGCCTGGATACTATCCCCCCATGAATAAAGGTTATTTTTTACGTCCTGCCACCTGAAAATTTAACCTTTATTCATAGGGGGAGATAGTACTTCAGTAGCAAAATCCACCAAATAATTTTGTTCTTAGGGGGAGATAGGTATAGTATCATGAAAGTGCGATATGATGAGATACAGGGCCAAAATATGAGATATCAAGTACCAATAAACAAAAGCATCGTGCTACCTCCTCCCTCCTGTTTAGTTCTAGCCGCCAAGGAATCTTGCCACCGCCGCCAAGTCGTACGGCACAGCCGTGCTTAGGCCTCGGTAAGTACGCTTATATTTTCTTGCTCCCCTTTTATCAAAAGTCCACGACTGTGAAAACTCGCAACGCTTTATCCGCAGTCAAAATGTTCACTCTATTTCCCCAACTGCCCCTTGAGATCCAAGATCTCATTTGGGAATTCACACTGCCAGGACCGCGTGTCATGCTCGTGTACTGGGATCCTCGTCTACCAAATGGAGAACGTGCCACAACTAGAAAACCGGCGTTATTTCACACTACATCGAGGTCCAGTGATGTGAAAGTGCCAGTCGCTCTTCATGTGACGAAGGGTTCCAGAAAGCTTGCCTTACTCCACTTAACGGAGAGGTTCCACGGTTATTGGAATTTCAAACTGGATACATTGTATCTCGACGTCATGCAATACACGGGCCATGCAGCCAGATTCAACTTGGCCTATCTTGTTGAAAATGGGCTGTTGGCTGGAGTTAGGAATCTTGCCATCGGCTCCGAAATGTGGTCCAATAGTATGGGAAATTCTCCTCATTGGTAAGTAATATTAGGTTCTGCTTCATATAATAGTACGTTCTAACCGTAACGATATACAGCTTGGATTCTGTGCGAGTTTGCACTGATATTTTGACATTGTATTTCTGTCATCGCATAGATAGCTTTCGGCCGTTGCAGAAACAGTGGGCGATGGTACCTCTGAACCAGGGCATGAAAGTTGTTCCTCAGCCCCGGATTTATGGGGTAGAACACTTTGAACAAGATGTAAAGGAATATTTGCAAAATGACCATGTGGCTTATGAGAAGGAGTGGGATAGCAGAGCAACGAAGTTGCACATCGAGAGCATGTTTGTTTGTAACGAACTACATGAGAACGCGGTGCCTACCGCCTGAGGACAACCTATAGTTCCATCGAATTCATGAAACAACGATGGCCAAAGAAATTACACAGGGCTCCAAAGTTCATATGCGACTAGTACATGATCCGCTCAAATTCACTCACGATAGAAGAAATCTGATCTCTCAGCCAATGCTCGGCTATACACCTAAGCAGCACCATTGTCCTTCATTTTCAGCACCATATCCTCAACACTGATATCCTCGAGCAACGCATTCTCGCCCTTACCCTCCTCATCCATCATCTTTTGACTAAACACATTGTCCTTCCAACTCCGAAAACAGGTTGATAGATGAGCAAAGAGCATTAAAATGCGGATCGTACAGCTTCCAATCCGCAAACGCAGAAAGGGCATAATCAGATCTCTTTATCTAGAACGCGGCTGCAACAAGAAAGTCCAAGGTGGGGCAGTATACCGCAGGAAGCAAGGGCGCAAAGCAAAGTTACCCTTTCAATCAACAGGCACTTCTCAACGCAGTTGAACTCAACGCCTATCCTTCAAGTGTCTCCACAAAATCCAACATCTTCCTAAAAACTTTCCCCGCACTGTAATGTTGGTTGATATTTTCTCCCGTTCTCCGCTTTTGAACCATTGCCCCCGCGGGAAACAGTGTCGATAAAGCTCGCCCGCTGATATCACCTTCACTGCAGTTCCCTTGACAATGTTCCATATCCTCATTTCCGTTCAGTAAATATACCAGCTTTGTGTATTCCACCGCCGGAGCAACCGGCATACCGAAGAAGGTGAATATCTCACCTAGTGCGTCAGTCTGCCGAGTACGGACTTGTTGCGCGAATACTGAAGACGATGTTAGCATGAAAAAGAAACTCGGCGGCGTTCACGCTTGATCTTATCCGAGAAGAAAGGGTAGTAGAAGAATGAAAGTTGTAAAGTCTGGTCCAATGAGGCTTGCGTGATATAACCATTTTGCAAACCAGCGAATCGTGCAGATGGCAGAGTGTTCGCAATCTGCTGTGCCCATGACGCAACGCTGAGGAACGCGCCACCCAGGAATGAAGAGTATCCAGTAGCCATCAACGCGGTGAAGTCTGATGGGTACTTTACGGCCATATCGTGCGTGAGATATGACCCTAGAGAGAAGCTGGCCCACAACATGGGTGGACTCTGATCTTCATGGGACACCATGCTGGATCCCCAGCGGAGAGGTCTTACACTGCCACTGATGGCTTCGAACCATGGTTGGTAGTTTAGCTGGTGGGCACCTTCTAGATAGTGGTGTCACGAGTAAGTAGCTGGATAGAACAGTTTGGCTGCACTATTCTAATAGCTCAATCTGGAGAGACCATTCGCCGTTCCTAAAGTGGCTCCCAGGAAGTGTGTACATGATACGATGGTCATGTCATAGTCGTAAAATAATATCCCCTGTCCCGGGTCGTAAGCTTAGAAGAAGGAAAAAAAGAAACTTGATTCTGTATATACGCTCAGCCCGATGCGTGTTCATGAGAATGTGATCAAATTTAGAAATAAAAGCTGAGCATTGAGCGCAGCTCGCAGCAAGTCCATGAACAAAGATGGTTTCTGAGATCAAGAATATGACTTGTGTTGACTACGAAATGTGAGATTTCTGAGCAACTAGCTAGCTACGAAAACAAAGGATCGCCAACAGTTGGGCTCCAAGACACACTCATATAACCATAGTGACACGCAACAATACGAGCAAAGATATAGAAGGTGCCCTCAGATAAGCTCTCTTAAGTTCTCATTGCGAACACTTTCCGCCTGATCCACCATTCGTAACAATGGTGGGGCGTAGGTTGGCCTGCAAATTTGGCTTAATGGACACCTTGGTCATCACCGGGCAAAGAAAACGCTCTCATACAAACCTCCAGAATAGCACCATCGATGACTGCAAGATTGAGCTGCAGGAATGGAAGCAGAAATGACTCTGTTCCTAGTTAGCCAAAGCAATGTAATTGGAGCAAAAGTGAATCTCAAAGTAAGGCACCTTAAAGGGTACACGTCAAATTGTGAATGAATCGACTTACCAAGCCGCTCCGATTGAAAACTATATTCCACTTTCAGCGATACTTTACCGACGCTACACCATAACTCACAACCACAGGTCGCAGAAACAGCATTGCGTCGAAGTATCTAAAGAAGGAGCTGATTGTCATCACTGCAACTTAGTCCACCTCTACCGTCAAACCGTAAGCCCAGGCTCACAGAGAAGCGACAGCAAAACTGCAGGAAGATGAGAGAAAGGCCTGCTAAGATCTCTGTTCATATAATCACACATTCTGAACCTTCTAATTTCTCGGATGGTTCAGTAGTGTAAGCTCGATGATTTTTATCGTCACTGCAGGTTGTATAATGTATGGTGAGGAAAGAAAATCAAAACGCGTTCAGCGCGCCTTTAGTATGCGCGCCACTAAAAGTTCACGCTAAACGGGACGCCTAACTTTAATTCAGCCTCACCCGGTCAGGTCCGCAGAACGAACATGGAGTAAATAAACTTTGTAAAGCACGTCGTCGCATCTGCATTTTCTTCCATAACCTCCAATTAGCACCCAGAAAGTCCATAGCCCAGTAGAGCATCGCAATCATGGTAGACTTCAAACCCTCGTTTTGGTATCTCCTTCCACTAATGATTCATAGGCGCGTAATTCTGAGAAAGCCCAATCGATGCTCTTCCGTTTCCGGGAGGCGCAACAAGCAGAACTCGGAATCATCGATGCAGGAAGAACGAGACGGCCGAAGATGATCACGGAGGTGATGTCGATACCTGCCTGTGAGAAATGGAGGGGTCAGGTTTTGAAAGAGATTTCACGGAAAGTCAGCAAGATCCAGGATCCAAGTCTAAGTGATTTCATGATCCGTGATCTGAACGATGAGATCAATAAAGCGATGAGGGAGAAATATATGTGGGAGGTTCAGATAAGAAATTTAGGGGGTCCGAATTACATGAGGGGAGGGGGGAAGGTTTACGATGAGGAGGGGAGAGAGATACCGGGTGGAGGGAAGGGATACAGGTATGCTTATGATTCATGTTTGATGATCAGGCTTATGCTCATAAATCTCTGCAGATACTTTGGTCGTGCAAGAGAATTACCGGGAGTGAAAGAGATGTTTGAAGCTGCGACGATAAAGCCGCGAGAAGACCAACCACTAGAATCAAGAGTTGATCTACGGAAACAAGTCGACGCATCTTATTACGGTTACAATCTCGACGAAGAGGATGGAACATTATTGGATTATGAAATACAAAAGGAGAAAGAAGCATTCGAGAATCTGAAGGCCGGTAAAGAAGGAAAAGTACCAGACGGATGGGAACCATTACCAGGAGATGTTGGAGATGGGGTAGGCTGGAGGTTACCTACGAGCGAAGAAGTACAGGAAGAACTTGTGGATAGGAGGCGAAGACGATTGTTAGATAAATTGGGATAGGGAGTTGTCGAATCTACGAGTATAAAAAGAGCATCTGAGTTATAGTGCCAGCAGTGGTCCACATCGAGAAACTGTACAGCAAGAGGATTGTTCGTCTTATACCCATGACTTCGTCGCACGCTTGTTCCACTTTCCACCATAATCTTCAGCCACAGCTCACGGATACGGCCTCGACACTAAGAACCGAATTTAAGCTCGGTAAGGGATAAACCGAACGCCTCTGGTGGTATGATGAGAGAGTCGCGCAGTGGATTCAGTCTTCCATGGGGTGTATCTTCAGCTCATAAAAGGTGCGACTGTTCAATGAGCGGTTGGTGTGGGTTCGTTTGTTGTGTCAGAACCGGGTCTTTTTTTTTCAAAGCTTCCTCGCCTCGAGACTACGGGACTGGCAAGGTCATCTCATTGTCACCATAATGGATCATATTGCAGTCTCTTGGGTAAAATCTGTGCGGGCAAGTGCCCAATGGCAGATCATCGCCTTCTCGAGCTCCTGGCCTCTGAATAATGTATAGGTTTATTAGAAATACCTCAAAAGTCTAGTAGCTTCTAGGTTTTCTATATTTATGATTGGGCATAACCTCTAATACTAAAGTATTCTTCGTATGCGATATATGGTCGCCCATACTTTGTTCAATGACTGTGACCAGAGAAGAGTCTGGCTGACTGGATCTCTTTAGTTCTTGTTTTAGTGCACATGTCAACTGCTTTGCTTGCATCACAGTCTTATATCCTGAAGTTCTAGCCCTCTTTCTTCGGACCACCATCCAAATGAAGCCATTATACGATTTAGGCTTGAACTTTGTACTGCACAAGCAAGCTGTCCCCTATCTTAAATACTTACCGTACAAACACCCTAACCTTCTTCCCACACTCTCTCCCGCTGGCACAATATATCACCCAGCATATGCACCCACCCTACGCGCCCACGGTTTCCGCCGCCCTCAAGTCTATCCATCCCGTTCTATAACGCACTCTCCTCCCATCTCCATCTTATCTCCACACACTCCTGACAATCCATAAGCATAAGCACACCTTCCTCCCACATCTAGCCCATCTTGGCACGCCCCAACACGGAGCTCGCTAATGCACCTCGTCTATTACCTTACTAAAAACGTTCGCATCAGAACACCTGCATGCTTGGCATCTGCAGTTTATCTTTTCTTCAACGGCTCGGACTCCCTTGCTAAGTTAAGCTGACCGCCGTTGATGAGCTGATATTTTCCCTTCAACGTCGCTGCCGAAGAATACCATGCCTGGACGACGCACTTACGTTTGCTGATTACTGTGTGCGGGCGTCTTGGCGCAGGTTTGCAGAGCGAAGACTTGATTTGTGGAAAATTGAGAAACGCCGAACACGTATGAGATGCTGACAATGAGCTCGACGGAGTGTTTGGGCGAGCCATTTTGCGATGATGGCGAGGAAGAGACATGTATATAAATGTCAATATGAATGGCAATACAATCTAATCCAGAACAAGAGATCATCCAGCATCTAATCCCACCAAATAAATCAAGACACACTGATACACACACTGATACACACAAAACCAAGATGAAATTCCCCACCGCCACCGCCCTCCTCCTCACCCTCCTCACCCCCCTCGCCTCCGCCGCCACCACCGCCAAGTTCTCCCTCCTCTCCAAATCCGCCTACACACCCTACAACAACGTTCATTTCGGCGGCGTAGCCTACGTCGGTGGAACGCTCGTCGGGGGTCTGCAACCGCTGCAGACGCTCCCCGTCGGGGGAACCATCACCAACGGCGTGTTATCGTTTATCGGGATGGATCCTAGCGATGATGCCATCCCAGCGTATTTTATCCACGGGGCGGCGGGATCGTGGGTGGCGTTGGATGTATGGGCGAGTCCGCAGAGCGGGTATAGTTTGGATTCGAAGGGGAATCTGCTTGTGGATGGTGCGGGGGCTTTTTATGGTGAGTATTTTTTTTTTTTTTTTCCAGAGGGGTTTTTTCTTCTTGGTGTTGTTTGATTCTGAGTTTGGAGTATTGGGAGCAGGGTTTAGGGGCGAGGAAGGATGATTGATTGCTAATGAGAGAATTATAGCTTGCTCGACAAATGACGATGATTCAAACACGACTGTCATTGGAGTTTTCTACACAACTGCTGGTGCAGCGGTGCCGAGCGGTTGCCATACTATTCAGCTGCAGGCTGTTTACTGTGATAGTGATCTTGGCAACTGTGCTTAAATTATGGCTGGTATGATGTCCGGCTGGTTTGATGCCTATGAGAAGAGAAAGAGAACTCATGAGATATCACTTGAACAAGATCACGAATACGGTATACTGGATTATAAAAGATGGATGGATATAGAAAAGCTGGAAATTAGAATACTAAGCAGGAACCTCATGTTTAAATCATTGCCGTAGAACACCAATATATGTAATAATTGATCGATATTCAATCAAATATAAACTTTTGGGATCTCGATTCGGGCACGTGTATATATGAGTTTTCAATGTTCAAATTTCACTCGAACAATCAGATATATGATCAGTATAATGAGAAATGAATACTTCCAAAGTGATGTGGTTCTCTTTCTCCTTACATGAAGCATATAATCGCCACTTCTCCCACCACTATTATTTCCAATCAAACCCATTTCAAATTCAAAATCGTCCAGACAGGCTCAGCTTGTGACTCCGAAGATAAGATGAAAGAATAAACGCAAGTTATCTACAAGGCGGAACACTGCTCTTGGCAAATACTAAATCATCGTTTCACTGGCGGCAGAATCTTTGTCCCGAGCAGCCGGTCGGGCAATCAAGCAGGATTGAGATGCCCAACAAGGAGTTATATCAGGCGGCTTGGCTCAATAGCTCATCAAATCTGGAAGTGGCAGGTATGAATCAAGTTAGGGCAACTAATCATTCAGCTATCTTCTCTTCATGCCTACTTTAACGAGCATGCACGAAGAGAATGAAATGAAACATCAGATAATACCCACATGCAGAAAACTCACTTGAAAGTGGGTAGTCACCGTCGAGGCACTTGACAACAGAACCTTCATGGAAGTATTGTATTCGTTTTCTCGCTTGTCATTTTCGACCTATAGACACACTCACGACAAACCCCAAGGTGGCCGATGATCGGCAAGAGGATGTATGCTTTGTTCTTTGGAGAACAGTACCTTGGAGAGAATTAGTCATGTAGAATGGCTCTCGCTGCGTCCATACAAAATCGACCTTATCCGCGGGCGCCGACGTGTCATTTACGTAATTTTACCATTCCGTTGCCATCGTTTCCATCTCCCAAAAACGCCTCCGACGCTACTAACCAACACCGAAATCAAAAGGCCACCATTGACGGCGAAACCCATGCACTCCATCACTCCTTGCTAATATGTAATTCCATGCTAAAAACCCGCCCAAATCGAGGCAATGCTAACATTAAGAGTGTCTAATGTGGAAAATCGTAAAGTGGTATCGATCGACCCGAAGTGAAATAATAGAAACGAGGAACCGGAATTGAATCTTCGAGGTATTATAGACAAGATCGTGAGCTTAGAGGAAGACGCCGACCCATCTATCCTTGGTCCTGACATCAGACTCGCAGTCATCGACGGAGCAAAGTATTTTCTTAGCCATTCGGGGATCAGTAGATGCGCGGAAATTAGTAGAGATGGGAGACTTGTCCGGCGTAGAGCGGTGCTGGAAGCAAGTATTGCAAAATACCTTAGTGTAGTCAGTAAGCCTGCCAGTAGAGTGGAAACTTGTCGCAACTTACATGACCGCAATCCTTGACTACCCAGAAAGGGTGCTCCTCTCGATCTTTCCTTGAAGGTGCTCTACCAGATTTCTTTGCAACTTGTTCCTCTCCGATGTCCTTCCTGTGAACCAGTTCCATTTCGCAGCTTGGGCAGATGGCTACATCGGTCTCCTGTGGCGATCGTGTGAATCCCTCCTTTACAGCTGGAGGTGGTACATGTTCAGGCTTTCGATCTTGCAAAGCAACAGATTGGTAGTCCATGATCCCCCCCATAGGCACAAAATCCGCCATAAGGTGCACTCCGATATGTTCATGTGTCGGGCCTCCTCCCAATCCAATGTAGTTTCCTAGACCAGCAAGAAAATTGCCATGTCCAAGAAAATGTCCTAATCCACTTGGTTGCGGTCGACGTCGCTCCCGCTGCGGTGCGGCGGCGGGTCCAGAATTATTCAGAATTGGAGGGCTAGGTCTGTTGCCTGCTATAAATTCTTCAGCTGCACGAAGTCGTTCAGGTCCTTCAACAACGCGGAATCGTCTTACGGGACGAGGGCCGGGCAGCAGTTCTCGTGCATGAGAGAAAACAATATCTGGTTCACCATCTTCGTCCGCCGTAAGGTCAACAACTTGTTCGATTCGTCGTGCGTCACTCCTCCCAAGTCTCGGCGGTGCTCTCGGCAACGGGTTACCTCGAGGTGCACGGCGAATTTGTGAAGGTACATCATCTGGATCATCGGTCAAATCGATAATAGTTTGCGAAGTGCGGTGCTCCAACCGCGGTCGACGATTTGGTTCCATATCCGCTGCTGGGGTGTGCGAAGTTCTTGTGAATCGAGGAAGATTTTGTGAGGATAGATTGTGAGGGTGCGATGTCCGCCGGCGATCGAAGATGGCGGAGGTTAATCCGTTATCGTTTAGAGGGAATCTCGTGGAAGAAGCTCCGTAATTTGTCGAAGACGGTAAAGTTGCTGGATGGGACATTTCAGCAAAGGATCTCTATGTGCGGGAGAAAATTCGTTAGTAATTCGTTCATTTAGTATGTTCTCCCTTAAGTTAAAGAGAAGACAAAGTGAAATCATCGGCCCATACTTTGCGGTGGCCCCGAGATTCTGCGGACCAGTCTTCCATCACCAACAAGCCCGCTCAAAGGAAATAAAATTGGCCACCCCTTTTGGAATATTTGCTGTACAGTGCTTTCTGTCTCGAGAAAGCGGAGAATGGAGAATGGAGAACTCGATGAATTCCCCAAGTGCAAGACAGGAGCCGTCTAGCAGTAAGGTGAGGCCTTTGGTTGTTGGCCAATTTGAGGTTTTGTAAGATTACGTTCTTGTGCGGGTTTCGATGACTTATTTGCCTTTCACTCGGACAGACAATGGCGCGAATGGGTGGCGCGGGGGTTTGTGTTTGTTGCTGTTCGGACCGTGACGGTCTTTGATTCGGCAACCACTTTATTGGTTGTTCATTGGTCGAACCGTACGACTGTACAACGCAGGTACACAAACATAAGTTATGCAATAGTTCGTTCCATGGAGTTTAACTTTAGCTATCACGTCGAGATTTCAATTATCAAGAAATACTGCAAGGCATGAATCAACTCAAACCGCCGGAGTTACGACCTTGCGAATGCCATCTTCATGGCTGAATAATAACTTCGGAGCTCAAGTTCCATCCAACTCGAGAAGGTGTGGTGCATAAGTTTTGTACAACCACCTTAATCTCTTTTCCTTGCTATCTGCAGCTGGTTTCATTGTACTCGAGTTGATGACGATTCCACCACTTGTCTTTTCAAACAACTGACATTGTACATTTTGTTAGGGGTGGCACCTGCCACTAGGTATTGTCGTTCAATTTTGGGCATCGAGCAGATGCATGTTTTCTACAATTACAGTTAAAATGCAAGAAAAAAAATGACTGTCCAGATTTGTTTGACCCTTTCCATCAGTAGCAGCCGAAAAAAAACCCAAACTCCTTAAGATACTTCCTATGCTTCATTCTCTCAACTTGTCACCTCTAGGTTCAAGCAGACCCACCAAGAACCGTCACAACCCCCTCGTTATTAACAGTAATCAAGCTCTTCGCCTCCGCTCCCCACTCGACCGCAGTAGCCGGTACAGCTAGACTAAGCGCATCGGCCCATGACTTCGATGATTTCGTGTATTGCGAGATAGTAAGTCCTCTTGGCCCGGAAGCTGCCAAATATTGACCTGTGTAATCCCATCGAATACAATCAACGGGCCCACCAATTTCCAGAACCTTCACCTCAGCCTCCTTTCCTTCCTTCCTGATATCGAAAATGACGATACTGGTGGAACCTTTTGCTACAGCTGCGAACCAGATACCGTTTTCCGAGAATGAGACGTCTTGCACAGGTCCCTCTATTTCAAAAGTCACACCCGCACTCTCCCCAGTCTTGACGTGGAAGACTTTGATTTGACCATCAGCACCACCAGCTGCAAAGAGATGACCATCGGGGTGGAAAGCCGCGGTTTTGAGTTCTATGATTTGTAAGCTAGGCTAGTATTTGAAAGAATAGTGAAAACATACCTGAATCCGCATAAACCTGGGTCACGACTTTCTTCCCAGAGAGATCATAAAATACGAAGCTCTTGTCGACACCAACCGATGCAAGAATTTCACCACTTGGGTGCATTGCAATTGCATTTACAGCGCCAGCGTGCGAGCTGAATGTGGTCTCTTCATCTCCAAAAATCTTCACCGCCCCATTAGCAGTAGAAACAATAGGCGTTTCCCCATAGAAAACAGCTCCAGTCACTGCTCCCCCAGCCTTGTAGGATCGTAATAATTTCTGTTCGGCCGTAGAATATACACCCGCAACACCGTCTGATCCACCAACTATAACATGATCACCCTTCGAAGCTAGGGATGTACATCCGGGGTATAAAGCATCTGAAGCAGAAGCAATCGCGTACTGGCTGATTTCTTCTGTTGTAGCCCATCCTTTCGGAACGGGGCGCTTCCGGCGGCTTCTTGAAAGCCTGTCAAGGGGTCAGCATTTATATCACTGTCCACATTCCCATCCTGGGGTTACTTACTCCGCTTGAGTATTATCGACCAAGGTCGCCAGCTCTTCCGGAAGACCCTGAGTATCAATCTGCATCGCATCGCCATTCCCAGCGCTTCCCGCACCAACTGAAACTTTACTCAGCGCATCTCTAGCCTCATCTCTTTCTTTCGTCAAACGCGCAATAACTCTCACAGCCGCATCGTGCTGATACAGCGCCGCCGATAGCTCCTGTCGCGTCTGATGTAGTTGGTTTCGTAAAGTAAAGGTTTCCAGAGCTAGTGCATCCCATTCGTTCTGGAAAGTGGAAAGGAGAGAAGGAATCGAGGTGAGAGTTGGAGGTCTAGGAGTAACGATTTTGGCGGATTTGAGGTCAATTAGATCTGTGATTTCAAGGTCCTCTCCATTCACAGGATCTTTATGATTTTCAGATATGTATGCCTCGATTAGACGTTTCTCGAAGACATTGCCTGTACTGAATCAGCTTTGAATTCGTTTACAGGAGCTGCCTCGATAGCTGCCTCGATAGCTGCCTCGATAGCTGCCAAAACGTACCTGATTTCGATGAAGCAACAGGATGCTGTGGCGCCTCTCCAGAAACTGCGAAAAGTCAGTCGCTATCTCAATATAAGCTTCAATGACCTCTCAAAACTTACTTGAGCACAACATATTGATTCGCGTTGATATGGCGGGTTTGTTCTTTCGCGCATAAACATAGCAAAAAGATATTTTGAGGTCGCGACCTATCAAGCCGGCGCTAAGCCGCTTGGGATTTAGCCTTAAGGTGCAGCAGTAAAGCAAGCTCCCGGCCTCTTGGTGGGGTCTCTAATCTTGAACAAGGTACATACTGCAAGCTATATAAGTCGTCACTGTTCTTCCTTGTGTAGACTGTTTTTACAAGTTGAACAGGCACTATCAAATTTCCCCAAAATGTCCTCCGACACTCTTCCCCCAGTTGCAGACATTCCCAGTCTCCCAACCACAGAAAGAATCGCTGTCCTTGATGCACTTTTTGAGCCTAGCACCTCACTTCATACACTTTCCTTAGACTTGCTCCATACACAAACGTTTTCCTCATACAATGATCTCATCGCAAGCATTGGGGTTCAACTGATAGATCTGGCCGAGAGTGCATCAACTAGTGATACAGAGTGGCTTGACAAGATTCTCGGCGCTCATCCTCGACTAGGGGCTAAGAAAGTAGAAAGCGCACAGTCGGCGGCCGAGCAAGCTCAATTGAATACTGGAGGCGTTGAAGAAGCCGAGAAGCTGAGGGCTTTCAATGAGGAGTATGAGAAGAAGTTTCCCGGGCTGAGATACGTGTAGGCATAAAGAGTCTTCAGCGTGTGAAATGATGGCAAGTGCTAATCAGATTATACCAGTGTGTTTGTGAACGGGAGATCTAGACCCGTTATTATGGAGGATATGCAAAGAAGGATATCTCGAGGTGATATCGATTTAGAAAGGAAAGAAGCTATCACAGTAAGATGTTGTAATTCGAAGTATCGAAAATGCCATGCAGCTAATTCAAAAATCCCAGGCCATGTGTGATATTGCCGCAGACCGCGCTCGGAAATTGCTATCATCATAAATTTATATGTTATTTTTCTCTTTTCGCCGACCGCCTATGCTTATGCTTATGCTCTTTTACACGCCCTTTCCATGCAATTACCATTATACCCAGTTTACAGCCCGTTTCCGGTTTCGTCAGCATGCACAAAGCATACATCATGCACTATCTCCTCTTTCAGGATCTCCACGATACTATCCTCTGGTAGTGTGCTCGGCGCTTGATCTTGCAGGTTCTCCGGCGAAAGTCCATCGAGTGCATCGAGGGTATTGAGGTATCCATAATCTTGGTCATCATCCTCACCCGTTGAAGGCGCCATAACACTGAAATCGCTATATATTACCCTCTCGCCATCCCCCTCATCTGCATCGAACAAATCGTCCTCGAGATCCAGTGCATCGTAGTTTGATAGCCCCAGTGGACTCGGTCGTAGTTCAATTTCATTCCACCTCTGCCTCTGCCTCTCCGCTGCAATTTCCCTCAAGTCCAATACTTCCTCTGCACTTTCTTTTTTGGTATATATCCTCCAAAAGTCTCGCGCGGCGTCCATTCTCAATCTAAATCGATTCAATATTGCTGCTTTCCTCAGAAGATACCTCCCACTTTGATTTCCCCTATGGACATTCTTCCTATTGCTTCTCGTCCTCCGCACACTAAGCTTGATATTACTGGCGGGCTCAGAGAATGGTCGACTCAATCGCGAGGTTATGAGATATAGCCGTAGACGTCTCTTCTTACGGCCCTCGCTTCCACTGCCATTGTAATCAACATCTGAGAGAGCGCGGGATCGTTTCAATGGCCGGCACGGAGTTGATATTGAGAACGAGGGAAAGTCAAAAGAGCATGCAGCAGGGTGAGTGAATTGGAAAGTCGCTGTGGTATCTTTCGACTCTAAATGCCGAATAGAGAGGGGTTGATGAATAGGGGCCATGATCTAGTGTTTCGTCAAATCAATGCGTCGATGGTGGAATTGACAGAGACAGCTTATTGAACTGTCTAAGCAGGCGTCCTCATCTGTTCAACAAAGATCAACACTCGTAAACACTCGCTCATTGGTAGGATATTCACTGTGCACCCTCTGAGTTTCGCTGATTTGAATATCGTACGAGCAAGCTAAGCCAACACACCACCGTAAATTGCTTGAGCATTCGAATGAGAAAAGGCAGAGAAGAAGTACAGAAAAAGCCCGACTTTTTCTCCTACCCCCGAGGGCCCCCTCCCCTCGCATCTACACTAAAAAGTCAGATAATCGACCCCAGCCCCAGACCAATGTCGCACAGCATCCTCAACCACAAATTGCGGGGAAGGGCCAAAGTAACCAAAAGGGATAATCCTCACTTGTACGCACCTCGTGATCAAGTCAGCTAAGCTCCAGGGCAGGGATTCGTAGGAACATCTCACTACCTCGAAGCGCTCTAGAGCTGACTGATCGTTTTATTTGCATGAAGCTTGAGCTGCTTCGCAGTTACCCAAAAACAAAAAACACTCGAAAGCGTGTGCTTGGGGTTGCTTTTTTCCCCTAGGCAAGGCAAAGAAGGCATAGGCAAAGGCACAGGCGTCGGACATTTCTGCATTTTCGTTTCTTTTTCCCAATGAAATTTTTTTTCTGCAGACCATGTGAAAACGCAAAAAAATCAGCCCATTCGTCATGGACCCTTTCCTCTCCTCTCCTTCCTTCCCTTTCCTTTTCGTTCCCCGTGCTTGGATGCATTTGCCGAGTGCAAGTCGGACATTGGCCCGCGGCCCTATCCTCGTATTCTTCCAAGCCTTCTAGAATAAAACCATAAGCATCCTCAATCATGCACTCGCACGCCAGCTTGTCATCTGGCAGAGATGAATGGACGCGACGCCGAACGCTAAGGGGAACACCAGAGACATCCTGGCTCGGTGTGATGTGCAAAATGCGGGGATGGGGTACCATCAATGTATGTGCTGTGCTGTACGTGCTGCAGCTGGCTGCGCGAGATTCATACAGCGTACAGGAAATTAGGACTGCAATCCTTGTGCTATATGAGATGAGACCAATACGCTCCCGTCCAATAGACTCTTGTGGTTATTGGTCTTGGCGCTATTCCCGTGCACACAAAGTAAGTGTTCGTAGATGCAATTCTTTGGTGAACGGAAAACGGAGATGCTAAGTTACAGAGCGAAGCAGAAAAACTTGTTTCGTCGGAAGCCACCGAACTCATAGCAGCTGTGCTACGTATTTTGAGCTCGAAGCCAGCTTGCTCATCTTTCCCAGAGCGGCGGTAAGCTGCTGCCTAACTCCGTCCTTCTACGAGGTAGATCTTACCACAAGCCGGGGATAGAAGAACCACAATCCGAATTGGTGGAATCGCAAGTGGAACACGAATCACAACACCCAAACAGGTCATAGCAGTTTTTGATTCTGTCCTATTGTGAATGCTCTCTAGACACTAATAGTCTTAAATACATTAAAATTCTCCCCTGTTCCCACTAATGTACCCGGGATCTGTGGATGCCAATGAGCCTCCTTGACCTTCGCCATATAATGCACAAACAGCAATTGCGGCGGGACATCATTGACACCCCCTGTATCTCTACTCTCCTCATCGTCCAATTCGACAGCCAGATCCCAAAGCGTAAGAGTATCGTCACCCGCGGCAACCGCCACAATACTATCATCTGTTGGATGCCATTCCACACTCGTGATCTGCTCTTTGTGGAAATTAAAGCTAGCCACGGGCGTCGGCTGGGATGGTGCAGAGGTTTTGCTCGGCTTCCATTGTCGGAGATCCCAGACGGCCCAGACGCCATCATCGGCACCAGATGCCAGGAGATGGGAAGTTTGACGCGACCAAGACATTACGTTCACGTCGGTTTCGCTTACTTGCACGGTAAGTGCTGCGGTACGACTTTTGCTTCGTATATCCCAGACTTTGATGGTTCCATCACTAGAGGCAGATGCAAAAACGTTCTTCTCTGAAGGACTCCATTGGAGTTCTTCGACACTTCCTGTGTGACCCGTGAATGGTCTTGAGTCAACCTGCCAGCCTTCACCTGCGGTACGTGTCGTTAAATAGATTTTGCCGTCGTTGTCTCCCGTCACTAGTTTTCCAGTAGATATCAGAGGCGACCAATCGACCGCGTATCCTTCCGATTTATGCATCCGAAGGGTAGAAAGAGGTTTGTTTTGCTGTGGGGTGATAATTGTACCCGGGGTATCAAAAGAAGAAAGGTGAGGGGTCACATCGTGAATGAGAACTTGGCTTGCTTCAGTCATGGAAGCCGTCAGGGTAGTCGGCGGCCGCGATGAATCAGCTGCTGGAATTTGGTGTGCGCGTATTCTGTTTGTAGTTGAGTTGAGGGATATCGAAGCGGACTCGAGGATGGGATCCGAATCTTCGTCTTCGTCATCATCGGAATCGTCCTCTTCCTGTTCACGCTCCATCCTGCTCAAACCACTGAACTTCATAATCATCAATTGATTCTCTTTTTCTCGCTTGCTTTCCGCTTGTGTTCCTGCCACAGCATACATGGTAGCCGGGTAGGTTTTTCGATTGTCGCCCAGGTTATCCTTAATGATATCGAAAGAAAGACAAGGCCAAGGCGTACTTAGAGCATGAAGCATTTCGTAGGTCGAAAGATCCGGTGACAATGTCTGTCCAGGTTCCAGTTTATGCCTTCCAACTATGAAAGTCTGCTGGTCCACTTCCATGGCCTCTGACAACGTATTAGCATAGATTCGCTAGAAACCCAACCAAGATAGATCAAATTGGCGCAAACTCACCAGCTGCTTCTTCTGCCTCTCTCTCCGCATCGGGCCTTCCATCTACACCCGCTTCTAAGATTTCATCCTCACTCTCATACTCGTCTTCAAATTCATCCTCGAATTCTCCAACCCCGTCGTCCAGCGCCGGCTTTTCTGGTCTCTGCCCAGCTTTTAAGGAGGCCCCCAGGTTCTCATCATCTTCTGCTGGTCGCTTTGACATCTTGCATGGATTGCGGAAAAAGTTCAAGTGTTGCGACCTTTTTCCAAAAATTTATCGACGGATTGTGGGGGTTTTCTTATCGAAAACTGCAATCGCATTCCCATGTCAAAATATTTTTTTTAGCGTCGGGATTAATAAATTCCGATGTCGTCGACAGACATCGACTGCGGGCGCATTAACATCAAATTTGGAATGTTGATCCAAAGATGTTGTACGAGCTGATAGCAATTGTGAGTGCCCATGGGAGCTCAGATATTATATACATTTGCTAATACATCCTTAGGTTCGACCCGGCAACCTCAAAGAGGTCAAGGAGTATGTCCTCTTAATTGATGCCTCTGCTTCCATAAATCAGAGAACTAACCCGTCGTTTTCTGGATAGAATTGCCCGTACTGCAGGCTCCCTGGTTCTCCGATCCGGTGGCACTATTCGCGGAATACGTAACTGGGGTGTTTCAAGTCTACCCAGACGTACGCGGAAACATCAAGCAAAATACCAAGATGGACATTACTTCGTTATGAGATTTGATGCATCGAGTAAGACACAGGATGAGGTGCGGAATACGTTGGGTGTGGATCCTCGGATGATCAAGTTCAGTTCGGTCAAGTTGGGAGATGGAACACTAGAAAGTTTGAGCAAGATCGGAGGAACAATTCCTTGGACTATGGACGAGATGATGCAGGAAAATTGATGTGCGGGGAATGAGATCACTTCGAACTGTAACAATATAACTGCACTTGGTGAAAGAACTGCCATTTCATCGACCATGGATGAAGAATATGCATACATGGTGATGAGAACATGAAAAATCGCTGTTGGCTTGAATGGTCTAAACGCCAGATTGTTACCAGAACGCCATAGCCGCAGTGATGCATCGCTGCAAATAAGATATGAGAAGAGCAGCTAGGTGCTTGCTTGAGATACCATTCAATCGGTCTCCATTGTGTCAACTCCTTCTCCATCGCCCCTATTCTTCTTTGCCCAAGCAACGAATTCGTCAACCACACTTGGCCATGCCCCATCTTCATTCCAAAAACCTAGACTGGGATCCTCCATTGTTTTGAGGTGGAACACATAAGTCTGGTTCCACATGTCTCTGTTGACAGTCTTTGACCAATTTTGCTTGAGGAAATCGGTCCATAACTTGAGCCAATCCGTCGAACCAGTCTGCCAGACCTTACCAGGTGGAGCGAACAAGAGGTCCCAATAAACCATAGCTGTTTCGAGTGATAAAGCTTTCTGCCCCTTTTCTTTTGCACACATGAAAGTATTCCTGTATACTCTCTTGAACAAATCTTCGTCAGTGGATAGCGTTGCGACAGCATGTGCAAGGTAGGCCTTTTGTTTAGGTATAGTATCTAGTCTTGCATGGTGTTAGTCATTAGATATGAGAGAGGTATAAACAGAAGATTTACCCAAGCTTTTTCCAACCATCAACAAATCCTTCTCTAGACATCTCCCCTATAGCTGGTGCTTGAATAATCTCGCAAGGTAGGAGGATCTCCGCATTTTCAAGATTGAGCCCCAGATCATCGGCGAAGTATCTCATAGTTCCCTCCACGGTAACAACGTCTGGATCATCATTCGGACCTGATAAACTCTTGCTTAGTTTTGAAACTCGCCGATCCCGGGAAAGGTGTTGCTAAGAATACGTACTTCTGTAGCTATCGAATAGTTTGGTCAACGACTCCTTTTCTTTTGCTTGAGGAGGACCTCCAAGACCACTGGCTTGAAAATAACTATATTTAGTCCTCGTATCAGTAACAGGACCAAGGTTTAAATTCCTATCTAATGCTTTTTGCGTCATGGCAGCCTTGGGGACTGAGCTAGATTCGCTATGTCTGCTTGGGTGAGAAATGATAGGCGCTCGTACGTTGGTCGTGGTCGTTGGTGGTAGAGCTGCCCTCCATGATTCTAGAGATCGCGAGGCATCGACTTGGCTTTGGCGGAAATCCAGACCTGCGTGGATGGCTCCTCCGCCACGTAGGATCTGTGGAATCACACTCGGCCATGGAGGAGTCCAACGTGCTGGAGTCTCTCGCTGTTCGGGAGGTCTCAAATCCATGATTGCCCCTACTTCCGGCCCTCGCACACCTTGGCCTCCCGCGATGTTCGGTCCCAAAGATCCGGCCCAAGGATCTCCTTGAGGAGATCGTGAGGACCCATCCCTAAACGGAGCACCGACTCGCCGCCCGTCTGCCATGTCGTCCTTTGACCCTTTCGAGGTTGGAGTAATAATGATTAAAATATTATCCGTTGTGGTTTCGCCCGTCTAGTATATGCAGCAAAAAAATGTAAAGCTCACCTATCGCAAGCAGCTTCAACTTTCCAACCGGCCGCTTTCAGAAACTATAAAAGCAGGATTGTTAGCCGGTTGCTCTTGCTCAGAGACACAGAGAGTATCTAAACAATTTGTCACTCACCCTTGCCGCGGTACGTTCCTGCACTCCAGTAATTTGCATAAATTGGCTCAGCGAAGAGCGCTGAGAAGATGTAGGAGGCATATTGATAGGAGCGCAACAACGAAAGTCTTGCTTGTGCGACCAAATATGGAACTGAAATGGCGGGGTTTGTCACTTCGTACGGTCTTTGGTCCCGCAGCTGTCGCAATTAAAGTTCAATGATGATTGTAAACTCCGCCTGGATCTTATCATAAGCGAAAATCTTTCATCCTGACTGACGGCATCTTGTGCTGTACCGAGGCCGATACTTATGAGCAAGAAAAGGATAAATTGCCTACGGAGAGGATATGATTCTTACTGCCGTGTACTCCTGTACTAACCCCAAGATACGAAAGGTAGGTCTGGATTATGCAAAGAGAGAATGAAGGGTTCGTATAGGGTGGGAATTGCGTAGCCTTGCAACAGTTCTTGTGTCTGCCGTTTCGATGTAATTCGAAAGGGGGATAAATAAATCTAGAGCACTCACCACAACGTGGACTGATGAGATTATTTACACAGCTCTTGAAGGGGACAGCGTCAGTGTAAGACTTTGCATTGAAAAGAGTAGCTTTTAGCACAAACATGGTATCACTAGAATAAATCCTCATTACCCATGCGTAAACTGATCATCGCGCCCACTTCCCATATCCCTATAGCCTTCAGATAACATTATGTATACAATCGACCAAACCTGCTACAATACCAGATTGAACCTCCCTTAAGTAAATACAATGAAAAACGCCGCAATTTAACCCTCAACTAATCCCCCAAGGGCATACTTTCCAGCTCTTCTTGTAGCTGCTTCCAGTTATCCGCGTGAAGCTCGGAATATTTTACACGCTCCTGTGCCCAATCTTGATTAAGGCGGCTGATGTGGTATTGCGTTGATTGAAAGAAGCTGAGTTCGTCTCTGATGCACTCTTTGATGAAGATTCCTCGTGCATGTTGAGCCACAATTGATTCCTTGTCCTTTTAGTTTGTTAGTATACTGCATATGTAGTGGGTATTTATGGACATTACCCTAATAATAGACTCTGTTACTTTCTCCATTTCCCCTGGCTTGACTAAGCCTTCCGGTTTGGCTCGTAGCGCTTGCAACTTTGCCTCGTTGTTCTCGATTCTGCGCTCCAAGTACGGTATATTATCCTTGTCATAACGATCGCGGCGATCAAACAAATCTCTCATGCTCACAAGAGCATCTCGCTGCCGCTTAAGATCTTCCAAGACACCCTGATCCCAGGCTCTAGCTTCATCTTCAAGAAGACTTTGACTATTTGAAAGATGCTTCGCAGTGGCATGGAGACCTTCGTTCAGTAGGGGTACTTCATTTGCATCAATAGCATATGTATCTTGAGATGCGTCTGTAAGAGACTGTAATGATAGTGCTATGCGCAGTGAATCGGCTGCAAGCCCTTCGTTCCGTTTTGCGAGGCGATCCACGAGCGTACACATGTTTATGTATATCTCAGCGGATCGTCGTATGCCTTGCCGGGTCTGAGCGAAGAGGTCGTTGAGAGTAGGAGGTAGAGAGTCTTCAAGCCCCGGAGGAAGTGGTCTTCCAACGAATTCTTCCTGGACAGAAATCGTGGCTTGCTTTCGCCAAACCGCAAGTTCCTGATGCTAATTAGCCTGGATTTAGCGCCGACAGATCCAGATAAAAAGAATTGATATCTTACTGTTGGAACGGTGAGGAACATTATCACCAGCTGCTCTTGGCTGAGAACGGGATGTCTGACCAAGGCATTCGAGAAGCGGACAAGACCTCTCCTCCGCTTCTCGATGAATGAATTATCGGCTACAAGATGATTACCATTAACTAGAAATATCATTAGTAATTAATAAACACACTCTTGGGAGTCCTAGGCTTACCAGCAACTCTCTTTGGGGGTAAAAGAGGCAATTGTCGGAAAGGAAACCTTTTGTGCAGGCAGTCCAACAACCAAACGAAGTCACTATATCTCCTTACAACCTTACTTCCCCTCCGAGCAGAGGACACTTGATAATTGTGATGTTGGAACATAAACATGCCTTCCTTTTCCGGAAGTAGGTTGACAACTATGGTTTCCTCGACACCGGTGCCTGTTACTCGACCGCCACCAAACGTGCGAGCTGGTGCCGTAGATTCTGGCCGTTCGCCTTCATTGCCGTCTCTACCAAAACCTCCACCTCCACCTACAGGTGGAGTTGCCGAGTTATTGAAGTTGGCGTTTGTCTCATAAGATCCCCAGCCTGCAGTCGCCGGTTCTGTTGGAGCACCTCTTGATTGTTGGTGTCGATTTCCATTTGAGTTCTCGCCTGTCGAAGTAGTGGTGAAATCGCTCACAGTTCTTGGAAGTTCTCGTGCCCCATTGCCTGCCGCTCCATTTGATCGAGGACTTGCATGATTATGACCTTTATGAAGCACCGGGCTACCCCATGGATCAGCCTCTGGATAGTCAAGAGAGTCTTTTCGTGTCATTCGAGTTGTCTGAGGCGACACAGAAGCCGGTGCAGGTGGTGGTGGTGGTGGTGTGGTCGGCCTCTGGGGCAACTCCGCTGCTGGTTCCTCCATGGCAGGCGGATCTGGTTTTGATGTAGATAATGTAGTCAAGCCTGGAAGCTCGGGCACCGGAAGATCTGCGCGATTAATCTGATTAGCACAAGGGCAAGCAATTCATAAGTCAAAGGACTGACTCCTTCGCCTCTCGTCTACTCCATCAAGTGTGATATCTTCTCCTTCCTGAGCTAAGCCAATCAACGCCAACACCACATTGAACTCGTTTCTGCTTATATCATGCAGCTGCCCATTCGGCGCAATAATCGTCATTATGCGACTTTGGTCGTCAGCTCCTAGTTTTGCAGCACTGAGAACTTTCGCGACACCAGCGCTGCTTAGCATTCCCCCTGCGTCGTTGCCCTCCTTAAGCACTTCGTCGAAAATATCAACATAACTATCTGGCGCATCAGAGGTAGGGAGCAAATTCTTCAGCAGGTCCTCGCGCGCGGCCTTCTTCGGAGCTGGCATATCCCACGGCGAACCACCAGAGACGTCGTCGTCGTCTGCGAAGAGTGAAGATCCAGGCGTTGGACTATCGTCGTCAAACAGAGAAAGCCGCGACTTCGAGGGATTTGGTGCCGCGACAGATTCTCCAAATAGAGACATGATGCCCCAGTTCGACTTAAAAAAGTAAAACTATGTACAGTAAATGGGAATTGAATGACTTTGTTCTCGTAACGTCGTTATCAAATCTATTATGGTTTCTTGAACTTGGAAAGCTTGGAAGCTCTAAACGCGGGAAAGCTTGGACATATGGCCGTTCATGTACAAGTGTGTAACCTAGCTCATAATAGTATGCTTGTCAACATAAGTTTCACCTCAAATTATCTATAATATAATTTTTAATAAAGTGATATACAATTATGAAATTTGGTTTTTATAACTTGTTTGTTGCATGAATTATAAATCCTTTTCAGAGTTCAAGAGATCAAAGACGGTATACTGATCTTAAACATTCCCCAGAACTATGTGTAAATCTCGGATGCGATCGGACTCGACTCCGAAATGTGATACGGGTCTGTGTTCATCGCTCGGGTCAGGAGGCATGAGACTCAACGGAGAAGCGCTTCTTCGTGAGCTTCAGCATAGCATACCAAAGCGATAGAGCACCAGTCTTGGGGAAGGATGTGCTAACGATGTTGGTGGGCACATCCTTAAACCATGGGGCAAACCTTGAGCCAATAGCTTCCGAGATCAAGTGGCTCGAGTCTTGTAAAGAGATGAGATTGTTCGGGGCTATGGTATTTATGGTGAATATCCATGTTGTCTGTAGGGCCATTCCCTAGATCGACATATCAACAACTCAAAGGAAACCATCCTCGTTCAGGCTAAAAAGACGAAGTCATGGCCTACGGCGGCCACAATGCCACTGGACTCGAGTGCAATAGCTGCGTCCCTCGTTTCTGCATACTCATCTACGGGTAGATGTCTTTCGCGCGCGGTGTGGCACATGGCGCTGGTGTAGACACTAATGAAGCAAGCCGGCGACGGAAAGAGAGTTGAGTCCATGATCTGGGACTAAGCGGCTAAATGTAAAGAAGCCCATCCATTAGGGAAAGATCCATGTTATCTTTGTCGTTGAAAGGAACTAGAAGCTTTGTAACTGAAGGGTCCTGGGCTACTTCTCTAACATGGTCACGAATTTCATACGACCAGAAAGCATTCCTCCGCCTGTCAAGTTCTTCCACTGATGTGCCGTGGCTCGTTGGATATCTACATCCCCCTGGCGCATGATACGCTTCTCTCCAGACTCGAGGATGAGGTCAAATTCGTGGTCTACAGAAGGAGCACGATTGATAGGTGTAAGTTTGTTTGGGGCAAAGTCAATCATGCGGAGCGCTGTGCCGTGTAGGTCTCGCATTAGCATTTTACCCCAGATGACCGGGATTATTGCTATATGAGTGAACTAATATGGGGTTGTGAATATGGACAACCATGATACTTTTCCGCATACGTGATGTCAACATTACCATTGATCTCTACGGGTGTCTCATGGGTTGAATACAGAATGTTGGAAATGGCTTGCTCCTTACCTTTTCTAGGATGGTGGTCTCCCTAGTCAGTGCTCAAGAAGACCGCTTTGCCATCACTGTCTTGGTCGGTGATATGACATACTTTACAATGGAGCCTTGCTTCTGAAGGCCTCTGGGCCATGTAGCCATACCTCGGGGATCATGTAGGATTCCATATACCTTTAGCTTGCCTTTTTTACATGCTGATTGCCATGTCAGATTACACGGTTGAAATGCTAATAGTTGGTGCTACTCCATTGGAGCCGACTTTGTGTGAAAAGGTCGTATTATATGAGAGATCCAGCGAGTGTTATCATCAAGAACAGAAGCGCACATTCAAGAAACACATATTGTGTGCTGAAGTATTTGGTAAGAGGGTCTCCCGCAGTTTATATATGCAGGAGCAGGGTGTAAAGGCGCATTTTCAGACCATCAACATCACTTGTAAGTTGGATTTTGTTTCTCTTGTGTAACTCAGGCCAACTCACTTCTACCACATACAAACTAGATCTTCGGAAATCTACTGATTCTATTCTTTTCTTCGGAGCCCAAAATGGCATGAGACACTCCCGGATCCGAATCTAATCAGTTTACAACTCAGTAACTATGTCACATGGGTTCAAAAGGGAGAGCGGCAAATCAACACCTAGTCTTACCGAAAATCGCCTAACTTAATCAACGACACCAGTCTTCTCTCCTCTCCCAGCACACATCCTTCCATTCTTGCCTTTATCGCTGGCTTTTCAGTATGGGAACGCTATCCTCATCCCCATTCAAGAAGCGCCTCCACTTGACAACATGGAGTAATCATCTTAAATCCGGTGTGTTTTGTTTCTTGAATCCAAACAGAGGATTACGAGAAACCAATCAGCCATCCCAGGTCCTGGTATAAGACACGGTCCGGACAAGCTCGTCTTTAGCTCAACCGCAGCTCTGCGAGGAAGGTCCAATAAACCCATGCTGAAAGACCGTTGATTAGAGGGACAAAAGATATTTACAAGAACGGCTGGACAACAAAACCAAAGGCCTACATAGCCCTAGGGCCAGGGCTAACCAGCTACAATGTCCTAATTGCCGTTGACAGCCATCTATATAGAGCCAGCCGGCAGCTAGTTGGACAAGTTCTTACACAACGCTCCAAGCGTATATTCAAGCCTACCATGATATCGCAGATCTATATATTTCCACGAAATCTTCTCCACGAAATCTAGAAATCCCATGCCGTTAACATGACCCAGAAAACCAGACTACTTAGACTGAATGTCGTGGGCAATCTTCGCTTCGGTTACGATCTAAAGCTTCAGACCGACGAGGGGAATCGATTCATCCTAACCGTATCGGATAGTGGTAATTTTAGTATTATTCGGGTGAACTGCTGCTTAAAGGCACAGTTGCATTACTCTGGACCTAGGGGCATGAAAGGTGTGCTCTGAAGAAGACAAAGAACGTCGGGGGGAGGGGGTACTTGATTCTCCGCAGAGGACAATACGTCCATGATACCACTCTTTCAACATTCTTTATACTGGGGAGAGAAGTGTGTCCATGTACAATAATGCTGGAAGCATTTTGCTTTCATAGAACTATATACGAAAGCACGTAACTACCTGCCGAATCAACCGTTCGGTGCTTTTTTACCATGAAGCTTAGAATTCTTGATCTACCGCATCGCCATGATCAAGACAACTTCGGTTGTGGTAAAGCATCAATAGGAAGTAACATCGGCTTCCTGGTCAGGAAAAGATTACGATTCCTTGCTACAGACTTCAGGACAGACGCCGTCGTGCTAGCCACGGGATCTTTGCCTCAGATGTATCGCAGCCCAACGTAACCATTTGTGCTTTTCATAAATGTAACATACGTAGTATACAAGTGAGCCCCTCCTTACCATAGCCTGTTTTCTCTTGCAGCAGCGGCCGTTCCAGTCTTCTTGGACTTCTTGTGGAATTTACCCTCTCGGGGTGGCTTGAAAAACAAACTTGGTCCTTCACCTTCTGCTACCGTGTGGCTCAAGTAACCCCGATGCGCCGCATCTCTATAGTACTCTATGGCTTTACGGCTCGTCGGATCCGGTAAACGATAAGTGGGTGTTGGCGACTTCGGTAACGCGACGTCCAGGACCGGCGGAGTGGTCGAGCTAGCATCTGCTGAAGAAAGTGGATGAAAGCTGGACATAGATTCGCCACCGATAACTCTTCGAATTGATGTTGCTGAGTAGTATCTCGTGGTAACTTTACCCCCATGCGCCTCAACAGCCTCGATAGCAGCTGCAGATGCTCTAGATACCAAAATGTTGATAGTCGCCTTCAAATCCTCCTTTCCTTTAGCCAACAGCTTCACTCCTCCATCTTTTACACCATGCAGACATCTAGACTTCGCCAGTTCTTTTAAGGTAATAGGTTGAGTAGGGTCAAGCCGTCCTTGATCAATCCATGATTGTATACGGTTTAGGTTAACTGGTGTCGTGTCGTCTGTGAATCTAAGTGCCATGTCAGTAGCCATCAAGATCTAAGCATCCACCGAAGAGCTGGTTCTCCTAAGAACGGCCTAGACCAAAAAGATTCAAGAAACTTCGTACTGGTTATCAAACCCTCTTTTGCCCTGCACAATCTCCTGCGGGGTTTGGCCTCCTTGAAACCTCGCGGGAACTTTTCCATGCTGCTTCTGACCCTTGTGACCACGCCCTGAGGTTTTTCCTTTGCCGGATGAGGGACCACGACCTCGACGAATGCGCTTGTTGTATGCCCCAGGATTATCCGATAACGATGCTAGAATTGACGCATTTCGTGCTTGCAGAAGAGGTGCCAGAAAGGCAGCCAGAGGTGTCGATGCGATTGGCGCCGAACGACAGATAGCCGAAAGGGCTGATAGCCGCAGTGGCATTGTGCGAGGAATGGGGTGTTGCGACTATCGTGAGGTCAAGAATTTTGAGGCTCGAACAATTAACCTTGTGGAGATGGAGATTGAGAGTGAGATCAAATTGGAGCCTTAGGCGAGAAAAGCAGAGAACATCCTTCCATCTCTGCATATCAGGCGAGGTAAAATCCCTGAAAGTCCCTGAGCTGTACACAATACGTGGAGTGAATTAGCTACTTTAAGTGTAGTTCTCTCCTCGAATGCCCAATTCGATAAATCAGACCAGGCCTGGACAAAGATCCGGAAGGAGGGAGTCTCAGAAGAGGCCTCATCGGACTGGATGATCTTTTCTCTTCGATTCTCCTGTCACTCCTAAGTCTGGCGTCTACACGATATTTTCCCCATCCTTAGAATACTCACTACGGTCCTCCCTCAATGGCCAGATTTCAACTGTCATTCTCATCGATTAATTCATGACCAAGCTTTTGTCTGTATTCAGATGTGCATGCCACAAGATAGATTGAAAAAGAAACAGAAGGTCAACTTGGGTTAGCCAGCCAAACATCACTATGGGTCTCGACCGCGGACAACGACGTTTTTTCCTTTTCTTAACCTTGACCGGCGTCCTAATACTACTCTTTAATCTTTCTATGCTCGCTGGCGGAGACGTGCGATCTAAAGTCACAAAGATCCCCATTCCAGGCGTGCATAAAAACCCCGATTCCAGCGCAAGTCTTGCTTTGCTCCAGTGTTAACCAATAAGTTTTCTGACATTTCTATAGGCTCCAAACTTGCCATCATGGCATCAAGATCACGGCACATCCGAAGAGGTGGGAGATATTGCTGACCAGCATCCGATTTTTGAGTTGATGAAACAAGCCGACGAATCTTTTCGATTGTACGATGAAAGCAGGTCGACCACTTTTAGAGAAACTGTCAGCAAATACAGGAGGAGGTACGGAAGAAACCCCCCTCCTGGGTTCAGAGAGTGGTATAAATTCGCCCGAGATAAAAACGTGTACAATGTGGACGATTTCGAACAAGTCATGGACGACCTACGCCCATTTTGGGGGATTGAGCCCGCTATCATAAGGTCGTATGCCGCGAATCTGCCTCGGGTCGAGCAAGATGGCATCTCCGGACTCCATATACGCGATGGAAAGGTATGGCAGCTGACGAATGCGGGCGACAGTACGAAGTGGCGTGTGGAAACTTTGGCCGAGCAGGTGAAGAGGTTCGTCAAATACCTCCCAGATATGGATATTGCCATGAACAGGCACGATCAACCAAGAATAGTAGTTCCATGGGATGATATGCAGGCTCTCCTCGCTAGCGAAATTGCAAGTAGACGCATAATGCCCGAAAGTTCTGCCGAGTGGACTAAGGGTATGACGGGATTTTACAAGGAGGATGATACAGAACCGCTCTTAAAACAGCCGGAGTGGTTCTCAGCGGCTGGAAAGCAGTATATGGATATCGCGAAAGAAGCATGTCCACCAGGCTCACATGCAAGAGATCCCTTATCCCTACAAGCGACAGCGGAGGCTACTTACAAGAGCCCACAAGGCGGCTTCATCACCAATTTCAACCTTTCCTCCGATCTGTGTACGATAGGTCCAGAAATTCAACGGCAGCACGGATTTCTGTACGCAGCTAGCACGGTGCAAGCTAGTAAGTTACCACTACCTGTATTTGGAGAGTGCAAAACAAACATCAACAATGATATCTTATTCCCGGCAAACATGTATTTCAGGGATGATGAAAGATACATGTATGATCCCTCCGATGATGTAGGCTGGGACGATAAAGAAGACAACATGATATGGAGAGGTGTCACTTCCGGCGGAACGAACACTGAAGAGACTTGGAAAACTATGCATCGGCAAAGACTGGCTCTGCTGACAAATGCTACTGTGATGAAAGGCCAAGACGTGAGAATTATGTCTATGGATCCGAAAAATCCTGGGGCATATCAAAGTTATGAGCATTTCTCGCCTTCAGACTTCGCCGCCAAGTATACAGATGTTGGCTTCACCGAGCCAGCCTCGTGTATACCTTCCGATTGTTCGTTTTACAAAGACGTCTGGACTTACAAAGCTCCATCCAAGTTCCTGGAGCAATTCAAAAACAAATACCTCATAGATATTGACGGACACTCTTTCTCTGGACGATGGCACGCGTTCCTTCAGAGCAAGAGTCTTGGTATCAAAAGTACAATTTTCCGAGAATGGCACGATTCTCGGCTCTTTGCTTGGAAACATTTTGTACCTTTAGACAACCGGTACGATGAGCTGTATAGCATCCTTACCTACTTTATTGGTCTCGGAGATCCAAAAACAGCAGGGCGTGATGGGAAACCCTACGTGCAGCGACATGACTTCGAGGCGAGGAAATTAGGCAGACAAGGAAGAGAATGGGCTGCAAAAGTTTTGAGACGCGAAGATATTGAGGTAAAGTCAAATTACCTACAAAATCTACTCATCTCACTTTCACTAACATATCATATAGATCTATCTCTTCAGGTTACTAATCGAATATGGTCGCATAATAGACGACAACCGTGATAGGATAGGATATTCTGGGGACGGAAGTGAATTGGACAAATACGACAGTAAAAATCCGGTGTCGTCGAAGCATGGCTAATGACACAGTTTATTTTCATGATTGCATTTGCATGAGCGGCGTTTTAAGGAGGGGATGGAGGCATCTTATTAAGCTTTTTTGGGTCCTCCTACGAGAGGATTTCTGTACTGTACAATCAATCAAAATAATACCGAGGGAATCTGTGGGCGATGATATGAAGGACTTAGTCAGATTCATGGAAAATGTGAGGGGAGAGTGGTCGAAACGTACTCATGAGTTAGTTATGCAAATGAGGCCTAGAAAGGAAAAAGAGGCAGATGCAGAATACTCTACCTGTCAATAAGTTATACTTGTACACTATACACTCGAAAACACATACAATTCGAAGTTCTTCAAGTGAATCTTTATGTGCCCAATCCCCCCCCCCCAAAAAAGTACCTACCACTTGACAGCTGTTGCTAGTCTCAGCGTCTTGCTCCTTTGTGCATGCTTCCTTTTGCCTTTTCTCTTGTTTCCTCTTTCTCGCCTCTCTCCCACCCCCTTGCGTCTTCACTCTTGTCTTCTCCAGCCCCCAATAACAGCCAGGATCTTCTGTGATTCTGTTTGTAAGGACGAATCCTGCAGTACCCGCCCCCGACGATACAATAGCCATATCGTATGCATCATCATGCAGTACAGTATGGTCTAGTCGGCGAGTTTCTGGGGTCCATGGCTGGTGAAAGATTTCACATTCACACAGTCAGCATAGACGTGAGATGAGATGAGAGGAGAGGAGAGGAGAGGAAGGAACTCTTTCTTTCGCCGGATATGATGCTCGATTTAATAAAAAAGACTTCTATTCTAACTATTTATGTGAAGCCGGATCTTACTACAAACTGGAGGAAATAGTGTACATAGTAAGAGGTAGTACTGAGCTGGAAAAAATAAACAATGCAGGAATATTAGGAAAATAAAGTGAACTCTCGCTACCACCACTCTTACTACTGGCCTCCTTATTACTTACGCCTTTAGCGAAGCTCTCTATCGCTTTCTTTCTAATGTTGCGCCGCAGTAACGAACTGCTCTCAAACTTTGTTTTACTAGGTGGAATAGACCCGGTAGGATGATGCACGACTTGTTCGCCCGATTGACGTAATTCTTTATTGTGTGCATATTCGGCATCAATATTGAAGTTGATGACTTTTGTAGCTTCAATACAAGAACTTCGGGTATTGCCATTATGGTAACTGAGATGCTGTCGCCGCTCAGCAGCAGAACGTTGAGTGTATTAGTTATAAAGAAAAAGAGGTTCGGTGACGTATACAAGAGGCGTGGAGACTGATGTGGGAGGGAAGGTGTGTTGAGTGGCTGGAGCGTATGTCTCCTAGGTTGGTTCTGCGGTTTCATCTTCTTCTCATAGTCGGCGAACCATCTGTTCTTATTTCTCCAAACCCTCAGCCACCTTCTCTCCATCTTCCTTCTCATTCCCATTCCCATTCGCCTCTCCACCACTTCTAACCTCCTCCTCTAAAGCGTTCATAAAATCCTTAACGAGCTTGTCATGACTCTGCTGTAACGTCGTCTTGATAAATCCAATAAGAAATCTACTCGCCCTCACCTCCCCCCTTTCCTCCAGCACCCACTTCTTTCCTCCCTCTACCTCGCCCTCAGCCTCCTTCAACACCCAACTCGTCACACTATGCACCCCCATCGGCGCATGCGTCACACTAACCATCCCGTCCTCTCTATCCTGCAAGCTCGAGTTGTACGTAATCTTCTCTGGGACAAATTTCGATGCCCACGATCCCCGCCACCCGCTACTCTCTCCACTGCTCGCTGAACCCATATCGTCGGTGATTTCCCAAATGTCCGTACACCCAGGGTAGGCATCGCTAGGCCAGAGATCTTTCGCTTCCTGGCGAAAGAAATCCAACGTGACTTTGGAGGACGGGTCGGAGGAGAGGAGGTGGTGCGCTGTAACGAGGGGGTTGAGCGTTATCATGCGGGTGTGGTTGTGCAGGAGAGCGAGAACTCGGGCGCGGGGGATGTGCGCAGGGATGGGGGTGAGAACGGATGTTTGGTGAGTGGTTGTTAGGACTAGACGAAGGGAGAAGGTTAGCTGAGGTGGAGATAGAGATTAAGAAAGAAGATGAAGGGACATCTAGAAGATCACTGGGCTTGGAGAAGTGAGGAGTGTGTTGGAGAGATAACTCACAAGACATGATTAACGCTGTTGACTGAGTGAGGTTGGATGAGAGAATTAGAAGTAGTTAGTATAGCGTAGAATAACCTCGAATTCAACAAATGCCTTTGAAGATCTGTATATAGTGGTTCAAGAATAGATGCTGTGGATTACTTGTTCTTCTCAGAATGTGTATGTGGTGGCAGCTTGCGGTAGACCCAGGAATGAGCTCGAGCTTGCGACGTGAACGGTTTCAAAGGCTATCTAGCTGGCTTGTCTTACCTGCTGATTCTGCTTCGTATAGTAAAAATACATTCTGCCCGAAAGGCCGAATGAAATGTGTGTGAAATGAACCAACTCATCTTCACTGACCTGGACGTAAAATGAGGCCACGGTATTTCGTCGCTTTTAGACGTTTGTAGATATTGTTGACATTGCTTGCGCCGTTAGTAAGGTTATTCTCGGCTGGTTCAAGCTTTGGATGCTGGTGGGCCGTATAAGTGTGGCTTGTTTCCCCGTCGGTTCTTTGAATTCTGATTTCACGAGATGTGTTTGTCAACTCACGTCGGTGAAGCTTTGTTTTGTCAAGACAAGTCCATGTGGAATGTTTTGATGGGAAATGAAGCTCAGGAAGGAAGCCAGTGTTTTCGCGGTATTACAGAACAGCCTGGCAACGGTCAAACGAGATGCCCCCCACGACCTCGGTTCCCTCGGTCCCTCAAAGCGCGTCCACATAATTCTCGTGTGTGGAGTCCCCGCCACGCAAAAATTCATTTCACGTGGCTAACAAGGACGAGGTAGTCACAGGTATGGACAGGAATACCAAAGATACTAGTTGCAAGTGAAAGAGAGAGGTTGGTAATACTTGCAAGAGTACGTACGCCCACGGTCTTGTATCCACAACGGAGAGCGTTCCTAAAGAGTGAATGGCCTTACCCCCAGCACATGACTGATATCTGCTCCGTTCTGTATCTTCATCTGTATTACACCTCGGCAGCCTACTCACCGTCACCGTCCCCGTCTCCATTTTCCGTCTCCGTCTCCCTCACGGTCCTGATATCGCCCTCGCCTCTCATTTCCGGCTGCCATCTCTGGAAGTGTCGCAGAGATTTCATAGGCAATTCCCTTGGACACGATGTTTGACCAAGTCCACAACACAGTGCCAAATCTTCCAACCGGAATTCAAGCAGACGGGAAAGGCCCACAAGAATAGTTTAAAACACCAAAGCTACTTGGCAACAGACGAAGTATGAAGTATCCATCCATCCATCCATCCACACGGAAAAACTATTTCCATCCATGGCACGAGAACTCTCAAAATTACTTACTAAACACTCCATGCCATGAAAAGACTAATCGGCTCCGCTTTCCAACCCATGTTAAAGAGGCGCTCGGAAGAGGCGTAAAAGGCGTTTCGCCAAGGGCCAGAAGTCGAGTGCCACTAACGTCATGTCGTTGCTGTTGGGAATTGCCTGATTCGTCATGTCGTTGCTGTTGGGAATTGCCTGATTCGTCATGTCGTTGCTCTTGGGAATGCTTGATTGATCCCCCTGGGTTGCTATTCCTCGCAGTTTCGGCCGTTGCTACTTCGTACAGTACTCCCTCCCACTTTGTGCTAAGTGGCTCCCAAGTGCGGAGCTTTATTCGATCTCCAACCAACTTGCCCTCTTTTTTCCTCTTTAAGATTTCCCCAAATTCTCCGCACCCCAACCAATCTCCTCGCTTTCCACTCTTTTCTTCCCCACTCGGCAGCTGACCGGTGAAAGGCAGCAGAGAAAAGCAAAAAGGATGGTAGATCAGTTCCCGTCGAAAGCTACCCGATCAACAAAAAGCTAACCCCATGTCACTTAAGTTAACACTCGTTTCAAGCTCTCCAAGCTCCCCCTCTCGACCCTTGCACAGCCAGCTACAGCAATGCAGTGCAGTGCAATTAATTAATCGGTCGTGTGAGCGGCCCTGAATCTCATTCGATATCCGGTAACGCTTACACGATCCTTCTTTCTATTCCTTCGAGATCAGCAACCGACATAGTGCAAGCCTCGATATTCTTACTGCAGTAGGCATAACTTTCTTACCTTCCTCTCGTCCAACAGAAGGAAGAGAATCTTAGGATCAGATCAGAGTAACCGCGCGGGGAAAGTGCCTCTGCCCTTGTCCTATCCTGTCTTGCCTTGCGCGTGATGAAACCATCGTACCAGTGCTGTTTACCGGGGAAGGAGCTACCAGCATGGGCGGGGTATTGTATTGTTATTGTTGTTCTAGTCAGTTACGATGGGACGAGCAAGGCAAGGGAAAAAAGAACGAATGCACGGGTTCCCAATTAATCGGCCCTTCTCAAAAATATGCGTCGTTTCTTCCCACATACTCTCTCTCCCATCCACCTCACTCCACTCTACTCTCCGGATTTGATGGGATTTTACTAAGCATACCCTTGCATTGGTTGATCTCCAACATTACCCCAACCCCAGTTCTCCAGCTCTTGATGAGTATCTCTCATTATCTCCTATAAAGAGCTGAGAGAACATCCCGTCAATCAGAGGACTCTTTTCTCCTTGGTCTTCCACTCCTTATCCCTCACCTAGACAATCAACCTCGAGAATTCCGTCTATACTTCTACATCTCTACTCAGCTGAGTGAAGTCAGTCTAATTCTGCACTGATCACACACCTCGTTTTAGTCAAAATGGGGTATGTGATTGGAAATGTGTACTTCATCGCGGCCGTGGCCGTGGTGGGAGGTGCTCTTTTCGGTTTTGATATCTCATCCATGTCGGCTATTATCTCAACCAAGGCGTATCTTTGCTACTTTAATCAAGCTGGAATGAAAGATGGGAAATGTCAAGGTCCCTCGCCTAACGTTCAAGGTATGTTCTTATATCTTTCTGGAACTGCGATGATGGAAAACTAATTCAATTGGTGCACAGGTGGTATCACTGCTGCGATGCCAGGAGGCAGTTGGCTGGGAGCTTTGATTTCTGGTTATGTCTCTGATATTCTTGGGAGAAAGAAAGCCATCCAAATTGGTTCTGCTATCTGGTAAGCTAGAACCAAATCTGACCGAACAAGGAACACAGTTTAATTCAAATCGTGCAGGATCATTGGATCAATCATCGTCTGTGCTTCTCAAAACATTCCTATGTTGATTGTTGGCCGTATCATCAACGGTTTATCCGTTGGTATCTGCTCGGCTCAAGTTCCCGTCTACATCACCGAGATCGCACCACCATCCAAACGTGGAAGACTTGTCGGATGTCAACAATGGGCTATTACCTGGGGTATCTTGATCATGTTCTACATCTCGTATGGTTGCTCGTTCATCAATGGTACTGCTGCTTTCCGTATCCCATGGGGTCTGCAAATGGTTCCAGCTGTCTTCCTTTGCTTCGCCATGATGTTCTTGCCAGAATCTCCACGTTGGTTGGCCAGACACGACCGTTGGGAGGAAGCTGTTGAAGTTTTGGCTCTTAGTAGGTTGACTTGTATTCCAAATTTTTGACATGGTGACTAACATGAGAAATAGTCCACGCTAAGGGCGATATCAACTCTCCATTCGTTGCCAAGGAAATGGCTGAGATCAGAGAGGTCGTGGAATTCGAACGTGCCAACGCAGATGTTACTTACATGGAGTTGCTCTCACCAAAGATGATCAACCGAACACACATTGGTGTCTTCACTCAAATCTGGTCTCAACTCACCGGAATGAATGTTATGATGTGTATGTTGTCTAATCATTACTTGTTGAGAAGCAGAAGTAGCTAACCGTAAAAACAGACTATATCACCTACATTTTCACCATGGCTGGTTTGGGTAGCAGTGTTCTCCTCCCTTCCTCAATTCAGTTCATCATTAACGTCGTTATGACTGTCCCTGGTTTGATCTGGGTTGATAAATGGGGTCGCCGTCCCACTCTTCTCATCGGTGCTTTCCTCATGATGACCTGGCTCTGGGTCAATGCCGGTCTTCTGGCCACATACGGAAAGAAGCCATACCCAGGACAGTTCTCCACCGCTGCCGAATCCATCTCCATCACTGGCGCTCCTTCTAAAGCCGTCATCGCTTGCACGTACCTCTTTGTGGCCTCATACGCTCCTACTTGGGGGCCAGTGTCTTGGATTTACCCTCCTGAGCTCTATCCTCTCCGTGTCCGAGGAAAGGCAGTTGCTCTTTCTACCTCCGCTAACTGGGCCTTCAACTTCGCGCTTGCGTATTTCGTTCCACCAGCGTTCGCAAACATTAGATGGAAGGTCTACATTGTTTTCGGTGTCTTCTGTGTGGCTATGTTCCTGCACGTTTTCTTCCTCTTCCCCGAAACTAGTCAGAAGCCTCTCGAGGAAGTCGAGGAGATCTTCGACGATAGCACGCCCGGTAGTATCAGGTTTATTGGCACCCCAGCATGGAAGACATCTGTCGACAAGAGAGCGCGTCGTTTCGAAAGAGGTGAGATGGATCCGGAGGATAAGTTGGGTCCGACTGTTAGCCATCATGATAGGGATGCGGAGAAGGTCCAGGAGGTTCCTAAACTGTCTTAGAAGGCGACGGAGTTCCAGCTTTTGGGCAGTGCCACGTATGATGATGGGATGGGGGTAGGATGAGGAGGCTTTGGTACGATATAACGTGGTAATGAAGATATGGTTATGGGAAGGAAGGTGACGGCGTAGTGTTGGCGGGAATAACGAATGAATGAACGAAAGCATGATTGATTGATACCCAGTTGATATTCGAATGAGAATTCTTATACCCTTAGAATATTCGTTTTTGCTGGAATAATGATTGTGCATAAGTGATCAAGTTTGCTTGATGTGCGGGTACTGAACGATTTGAGCCAAGTGAGGCCTGTATTTGTCTATCTTCTGGTTGTTAAGGTGAGGTTGAGAGCTGAGAGATTGAGAATTTGGTGTGGTAATAGAAGTGGTATAATATGGATGATTTGTTTGAGTGGGATTGGGATATTGAGGGTTTGTGTCATAGTATGTAGAGAATGATGTGTTTGATTGTTTGAGAAGAGTTTTGGTGAAAGATGTATTCGGTTGTACAAGTGAGATTGGGACATTGGGAGGTTATTTATATATATGATTATTCATGTGAAATTTGGACATTGAGAGGTCAAAGAGACAGTTGCCAGAATAGAGATCTCAGAGGTGTATATATTTTGGTTAAATATCAAAGTTTTAAAGTCAGTCAAATAATTAGTATACCCACTCACTGGTGAAGGCCCTTCAGAAAATCCAGAGGCCTCCCTGAAAAGAGCTTCTGATAATTCTCAATGTGCAAGTTGATGTTGAGCAACCCTCAACTCAATTCGTCAAAAGCAAATATTTCCATCTCCTGTCTTTTATTCTTAGTCAGATAGCAAGATGGCGATGATGATTAGCTTGCGGCTCGGCCAAGGAAACAACGATTTACGAGGGAATCCTAGTTAGGCGTGCAATCAAAGTCGAACTATTGGCCTGCAAACAGTGATTCGGAAAGCGGCTTCCTTATGGAATGATCCTAGATCTGGATCCTTGCTTGGAGATCAGTTTATTTGACACTTAGAGGCAATGTGGATGGGATGGCATAGCTTAAGCACGGACTTGAGAGCTACTTGGTGATGCTGTGAGAAGCATCTTCAACGGTCTACCTTGAGTGGAATGAGAAGATTAGTTAGTATACCTGTGACAAATCCTTAAACCACGCCTATTGGTTTGGGGATCCAAGGACCCTCCCATCTCGTCCATCCTTTTTGTTTGCTTTCAGCCGATGGATCTTCATCCTCGTTCATAGCTGAATCCGGGTCAACTTCGTTATCCCCTGCTTCCTCTTCCCCAGACTGGTCATCATCCATCCCCAACTCCCGATCGATCTCCAACATCTCCGCACGAAACCTATCGAGATCCTTCATTGGTGTAGCTGGCTGTGAGAGGCTTTTCGTCGACTTCAAATCCTCCTCTAAATCGTATATCTTATTCATGATCTTCAAATACCTCATCATTATGCCTGAATCCACATCTCCCGACCCCACGTTTTGTACTTCCCTCGTCAACTCAGCCAGATCAAATTGCTTTAACCGCTCTACACTCAGATCCTCTTCCTTCCCATCAATGAGGACCGTCCTCACAAAACTCTGAACAGTAATCTTCCGCTCTTCTTCCACTTCCGTTGGCTTCCCCTTTCCCATCACCACTTCCGCCTCTTCATCCCCAAGCACCAAATCCCTCCAATAGAAATCCCAAATCCACTTCAAGGCCTTCCTCGCGGCAATCCTTAGTTTCGGTAATGAAGGTAATTCCTCATGCGTAGCCTGGTGCCTCAACTCCACATACGTCGCCGGTAACCCGAGTGTCTTCGCAATACTGTACATACTCGACTTGCGCCGCTTATCCTGATGGCTATCGAGAAGCCCTGTTACGAATCTATTTCCACACCATCAGCATCTGCATCTGCATCAAATCCCCTAATTACGCAGGCTAATTATATATAAAATAAAAAAAGTAAAGATAAGAGGAAGGAAGAAGGGAATACAAACCGACAAAAAGCCGCCGAATAAGCCGCGCGCACACAATACGTCGAGTTCCCTGGGACATCGTTGAGGATCGCCGACGTAATAATCGCAGTTGATTCCACCAGATGCGGGCAATTTCCGCGCTGCATCCAGACCGAGACCAATGACACAGCTTCGCGCAGCTGGGGGAGATTGGGTGCGAGCGAGGGGTCGGATGGGTAGAGGGAAGAGCGCACACGGAGAAGCTCGTGGCGGGTGCGCCAGGGGGTTATTACGTATTGTACCATAGTTGGGTGCTGTTGTTTTCTTTTTCTCACGCGTTCTTTCTTTTTTGCGAGGCGGTATATGTGGTGCGACTTGAGGGTGTCTGGGTAGTTAGAAGGTGGTGGTGAGATGTTTTTTCCTTCTTCTTTCTTTTTGCAGGGAGAAAGAGTGCAGTTGATGCCAAGGATTTGAGGCTGAATGGTGAGGGTGTCACGGGTGTGTTCGTTAGCGTGATTGGGTTAGTGAGGGGAGGATTCTGGAACAACTTTAAATTTTATTGATAGCTCTGTTATGATTGCATTGTTATGCTCAGGTCTCACTTAGATTGTTTTCATTCCTTTTCAGTAAAATATCATTTTGTAAGACTTACATGACATGTCGGTTTGAGGAAGACCTTTCAGGAATATTTGTGTTGATTGATGAATTGATCTATATACAATTGCCTATATTTATTTGATAGAATGTGGGTATACTGGAAATGATAAAACATCCCAAAAATGGTCGAGTCTATGCTCAACCTGGTCATTGCTGACTATCCATTGTAATGCCTTTCTTTGCCCGAGTCATGCCAGACCGACCCTGTCTCCACCAGAACTCCGTCGCTAAAAGTCAAAAATATCCACATGCTAGTTCATGAATGAAGTCATAATATCCCTTTTATATCCCGCCTGGAGATCCCTTTTATCCCTACGTTCAGATCCAGCCTGTGACACCGTAAGTTGCGGCGTTGAGATTCGCAAAGTTTTGTGTAGGTCCAGATGCAAAGCTGGTAACATCTGCTACGGGAGCAGATGTTGATTGTGTGGTATTCTCTGGTACCGATTCCTCCTCCTCGTCATCCTCTTCTGCCTCGCCATCCTCTTCCTCGTCGTTGTCCTCGTCTTCTTCGGTAGAAGGTGGTTGCCATGTCTCTTCCAACTTCAATCCCTTTCCAAGTGATTCGGTTCGTCGATATGTCGATCCTAGTAATTGTGACATGATTCGGTAGTTGTCTAGTTGTGGGTCGGCTAAAGATGTTTTGCTATTGTCTGGTGTGTCATAGAGACCCATGCCGATCAGCTCCTCCCCCTCGGGCTCATCTTCGGAGAGAGGGTGATAGGGAATGGCTTCCTCGGAGGTGAAAGAAGGTTCAGGATGTTGAATAGGTAGGAAGTTATCAGGTGTAGGTGGGGCAGTAGCATCTTCAAACCCATTGACGGCGAAATGGTTCCAGTCAAAGTGAGAGTACATTGTTGGGTCTTGGTTGTTATCCATCGAGGATGCTTGAAGGGACATCATTGGGTCGTCCATCGAAGTTTGGTCTGGTGTATATGTTTGAGTAAATGGAAATGAGTCTGATGCGAATGGGTAAGACTGATCGTTCTCATTAAAAGGTAATGACATTGGCGAGAAGCTTGACACTGGGGAGGTATATCCAGAGTACATGGCTGGTGTGGAAGCGTTGAAGTTTGGATATTCTTGCTGGAATGGATACACCGAAGGCTGTCCTGCCTGGTAGATCTGATCGGGTGTGAATTGGGTAGATGGGTGCCAGCTAACAGGACGGTGAGGTTTGATGGGCATCTGAAAATTGTCGTTTGAGTTCCATGCGTTAGGAGCCATCATTGGCTGATCCACCACAGGCATCCTCCTTCGATATGGGCTATCTGACATAACAGTCTTCCGTCGATTGAGTAATGTAGAACTTCGCGGGCTGTTGCTTGTGCTGGATGGTTTAGAAACCCGCATTGGTGCCATAGCTCGCTGCCCATTTGACATTGATAGTCGATATCGATGCTGGCTGGATTGTGCCATTTGTCGAGACACATCTTCCAAAAGCATGTCGACGTTGTCATAGCCCATCATGTTCGCACCGTATGCCGAAGTCATGTATCCTGCGTCCATTTTGTTGTCCACCGAAAGAAGTGCGATGTGATCGATGTGTGTAATGTCAAGTGATGAGAGAGTGTGTGAAGAGATTGAACGAGATAGAATGAAGAGGTTGAGAAGTATTAAACGTCAACCGGACGTTAGCATTAAAGAAGGGATCATAGCCTTGATATGATTAGAGCTAAAGAATGTGAACACTTTATGAGAGGGATCTACCCAATCTTCCATGTGAGGACTAAACATCGGCAGTACAAATATGAGAGAACACCATGCAAGTGACTTACCGTCGTAAGGTTGCGGTATGTCGTCTGTGTCATCTGGTTGATGGATCCCAATTGATCCCACGGATGAACAAGGATTCGACCCATAAAGAATCTACCGGGTCAGAGCTTCCTCTGGGGATACTAGAGACCAAGGGCTTTGTTGGCGGTCAAAAGTCAAAGCCCCTGGCTTGTAACATGCGCAGGCTTCGAAAAAGCCAGCGGTACAAGGGGAACACCATCAAGGGAGAACACCATCAAGGGAGAGGCGACATCCCGCGGCTGGATACGTCTCGCGTACGAGGCTCCTTCAAGGTGTGGGACAATCAAAGTGCGATGTGTCAATCGATGAATCACTTTCCTAAATAGGTGAAGCCTGCTTCATATTTGCGAGGAAATGGCTCGGAATATGAGAGAAGGGCGGTCAGCTTGCATCAGGGCAAGGGTGGGATGGAGTGCATTTTTTCTGCATTTTTGCACTTTTCAGGGGTGTTTTTATCAAGGGGGGCCGAGCATTTAGAAAATGCTAACCTCCACTTGCTAATCAATCACTTTCTGCGATACGATGGAGCAGGAGGTAGTGAGTGTAGTGGCACTGTTTGTACGGAACTACCAGCTTATGTGGTAGCACATAATATTATAGCTGCGACGGGGTACTTTGGGTACATTCGGATGGATAGGATGGGAGTGAAGGGATGGAGCTGGATGGGTTGATCGAGTACTTTCGTACAAGTATGAAAAGTATCTTATATCAATCTAGCCCCAAATTGCAGTCTGCCCGTAACCAAGTCAGCGCCTCCCTTAATCCTGAATGGGATGTTTGTGGTGTGGATTCTGGATTCACGATTCACATACGATACGGAGCTTTATCATTTACCAGTTCCATTTCGAACCATCCCAACCAAGGTTCTCTACTTGTATGTCAGGGTGTTAGTTGGTGTTGTACGAAATCGTGCGCAGGTTAAAATGGAGAACTTGGGGCCCAGTTCTCGGCCTAGATGTCACCCATGGGGATGGCCCGAATGTCGAGTAGAAATCCGGTTAGATCGATGAGATCAGACAGGATCTTGGGAGGTGTTGCTTTGCGGCCTTGTGTTGGTGCGCTGGGTGGTAGTGGGTGGTGGAAGTTGCACGGCCTAGGGGGTTACGAATGCAGGAGGAACAAACAGGTATGTCGTAATATGTAGGCCTCGTAAACTATCCGTAAACTATCAAAGACACGACTCATCCATCCCTCTCCCAGTTGGTGGTATACAGTGCAGTGGGTAGGTGAGGGAGGGATGGATGGATGGATGGATGAATGGATGGTTGGTTGGTTGGATGGTTGGATGGTTGGATGGATGGATGGATGGATGGATGGATGGATAGCTAGATGGATAGCTAGATGGATGGATAGGTAGATGATGTTCGAGATGACTGTTCCCTCTCTCGAGCTCTCACACTTTGTACATATTCTCGGTCGTGTGTTGCGAGCATGTTCTTTTTGTCATAATAATTCCGTCCGAAACAGAACCATTGGATCACTATCTACGGAGCACCGAGGCGTTACGAAGGTACACGCCGCAGGTTTCGCTGGGTGGATGGGTAGCAATGCTCCGCTTATTTTCGCAGAAAAACGCGCTTTGCTCCAAATAAGAAGATGGACAAGAATTCGGCAATGTCGTCGTACTACCGGGCTCCATAATCATGTAACTAACTCCTGTACATGAGTAAATTTTCCTACCGCAAAGTAAGTCTTTGCTTGCTGTGGAGATTTGGATGCAGGAATAGACACCAGGTCCCGACCGAGAGCAACCAGAGCTCCATCTTTTTCCTGCGGAACAGCCTGCGGAACAGGACAAGGCACCGTCAATCAACAGCAAACTTAACCTTACTTCATACACTCTCATTACACTCATTACACCTACATTCCTTAATACTCACACTCTTGCTCTGCAGGTCGCACTTCCCCCCCCCCCCCCCCCCATCCATGGACCAGCCACCATGACTACTTCGTACAAACGAGGGTTGTCACGAAACACCAATAATCTGCATCAACTAAGCAACGAAAAGCCTCTTCGTGAAACTACGAGCCACAATCCACCTGGAGGTGGAAAAATAGGGTCTAGTTCCTGCAATATGATAATCTTAAATTCATCATATGTGAGTTTCGTCTAGCCACACAGAGGTAAGCGGAGACAGCATTGTTACCGATCGTCAGAGATGATCTTACAATCATTCTTCCGGATTTGTTAGAAAGTTTTCTAACTTGGGATTGGGCGTCAGATACCTTCGTACATACATAGTATTATGGAAACAGCTCCGGGTAATAGTCCATCCCATCATGTCTACGAAGGACGGGAGTACCAAGTATGGCCTGCGGCCCCTGTGGTCTGTGTCGGATGGCTGTCCGAGAAAAGCAATAATGATTGTTGGCACACAGACTCACAGGCTTGCAGCAGTCATAGTGACAATTGTGTATCCAGAGCATGAACCCGCGGCGAAGCATAAGCATAAGCACAAGCAAAGCAAAGCAAAGCACAGCAAAGCACAGCAAAGCATAGCAAAGCAAAGCAAAGCAAAGCACAAGCACAAGCACAAATTGCATGCATGCGCAATAATAACTAAGACCGGCATATGGTAGGCAGATCTTGAACAGCTACAAGCGTGGTGGCCCCATTCCCATCCTAGGCAAGGTCAGTTTGGAGCCCCCATAAACAGTTTACCCATGACATGGTCGAGATTTGAGGAAAAACGTTTTAGACCTAGAACTATCTGCTAGTATGCAATGCATGCATGCAACATTTCAAGGTTAAATTGGGCCTTGAGAATCACTAAACCTGGACCCGGGGCTACGCTATGTTGGATCATCGAACGCCCTAAGAAGGCGCTGCAAGAGTTCCAAGGTTCTCTTGATGCTTTCCTTCCATCCCTGCTCCAGGATGCAACTGTGAAAATGCCTTGTCATCTTGTCGTCCGAGCTTCCTGGAAATCTTCAGGTCCTGGAGGGTGCCAAGCATTAGATGATGTGGGTGCTCGATATCCGACGAAGGACATACAGAGTATAGCACTCGAAGATCTTGTTGTTTCACAAGGAAAAAAAGGAAAAAAAAAAGCAAAAATGTGGCTCGACATCATTTTTGATGCCGCCCTCTGAAACCGAATCGGATTTTGGATTTTGATGCGTGGGGGAGCGGAGCCTTGAGACTCATGTGATCTCCTCACTCACGACTCGCAGCTCATTACTGTAATACACCCCCGATCATAATACCCCTAAGCACCAACAGCATTTGGAGTCGTAGGCTGATGACGAAGCGACTCATCACCGTACAAAGTAGTATAGAAGACCGACGCTTTGGGCTAAATGGAAAATGGAAATGCCATGTATTGAAGCATTCTCATCCCTTCACCGGGCTTAAGCGGAAATTCTTTGCGGATCGTATGTTTCTGTTGAATGACATCCGCACACAGTGTCACCCCGCAATAATCCTGGTATGGAACTACAAGATATGAGCCGGGCCCTTGGGAATTGGGAACCGATATTGCAGCTAAGAAAAGAGACAAGTCGAAAAAAAGGTAGACGTTGCTTTCTTTCTTTGCCTTTCCTTTTGCTCTCTTCACTCATGCACTAAGCCTAAAGATGACGCGCAAACCACGCTTCCCTACTCACGGCCTTGCATGATACACAAGGACTACTCGGAGGGGGAAAAAGAATATCGAGACATTGGCTAATTTAAGTGGGAATTTAAGTGAGAATCTCCTGCTCACCCATGTGTCACTTTAGCATCTCCCCCTTGCTTCCCCTCTTTTTAGATTTCAGCCCTTGCGAAGTCGATCGTGTTTCTCGCGACCCCTTGCTCACACCATGCCACGAAGATACTTTTTTAGCAAGCATCATGCAGGTATCATTCTCACCACGCCACAGCAAAGGATGGAGAACCTAGGGAAGCTTGCCGTGGTGGAAACCTAGACCTTTCAGACCTAACGTACTTGTAGCCGAGTCTATCTTTTTGCGGACGGGATTGGAGACCGGCCTGCTTACGCAAGGGCAGGGGGTTTCATTTTGGTGCCTTTACGAACGGAGGCGACCTAACGTTCAGAGACAGAGACATCATCGCTGGCTAACTGGCACCCACTTAACTCACCTCGCTCCGCACTTATATGGGTATCGGATTCAGAGAAGAAAACGCATTTTGAAAAATTGCTCCTTTAATCCTTGTACTGAATCTTTGACAAGGCTGGGACGGCCTTCCTGTTCCGTACTATTTCCATACCAGGGTCCTACATCCCCCACTCAGACAAGACTGTACTTGAACGCACACAGCGGCTATGAGATCGGACTGCTGAAAAGGAACAAATCCCCTGCGAAAAATAGTGAAGCACAAGTTTTTTTTTACAGTAAAGGCGATCCATTCAATGCCCGACCATCTATCTTCGGCCATGGGCTCCATTTTTCCACAGACCACCAAGCAACTAAGCACAGCGTATAATTATGCTGATCACGAGAACCAATCAGTACGAATGCACTGAGATTCGCATAACTAGGAGGCCGAATCATGCTGCGCATCCATTTAGTCTAGGCTATTTACAATCAGTTGTTGGATTCTGCTTGTATCATACGAAGTACAAGCAAGGAGACAAGGAGACCGGGCCAAAGTAAGGACATGTACGATACGGATGCTAGGCAGACAGCTAGACAGCTAGACAGCTAGACAGCCAGACCAAAGCTTCTGAGCATTACTTAGTACTGTACTGAGTACTGAGTACATACTTTTGATGGTCAGGTACCTCCAACCAATGGCGGGCCCATTTCTTTTTCCCCGTCTCTTGTGTTGGTTTTCCCTCATCCTAAGTTGGGTAATACTGTAGCCCAGCAAATATTACGCTATGGTCATCTTGCCGCATGCGAAATCTTGAAACCTTCAACATCCTCGTTCGCCAATGGAACCGATCAGCAGCGTGTTGATTGCAACACCGCTCGGCTTTTGCACCGTTGCAGACGCTTGCACTTTTTATACTTTCCGTCCAAGAAACTCCTTTAGACAGGCGATACGACGCATGGCAGGGCAAGGCAGGGCAAGGCAGGGCAAGGCAGGGCAAGGCAGGGCAAGGCAGGATAGGACAAGGCGAGACCATTCGCAATTTTTACTTTCTTGGTTACGGCATGATGTGTTCTGAGCAATATCTGCATTACTACACCACAGCAACCACTCTCGCCCGTCTGATAGGCAAATATCCCTTGATCAAGGCAGGCGCCGCGCGATCATAAATACGATCATGGTAAGATGGAGCTTGTGGAACGTATGGCTGACGGCTCAGTACATGATATAATATAAAGTAAATAAAAATAACAAAGCAACAGGCATAGGCGGTATTGAATTGCATGGCGGGGCCGTTGTCCCTTTCATATTCAACTATTGTATCGATCTACTGAAACTTAAGCAGTCAGAGTCACCTCCTTTGGATCTCTGTCCGGGCGTTTACTGAACACAAATGACCGACATTCCATCAATCAATCAACAATCAATCAGCATCGCAAAAAGCCTTAGCAGGGGGAATGTTTGGTGCGGCATCTTTTTAGCATGACATCTACAATGTTTTCCATGTACAGCAGCAGACGCGCGAGCGCTTTCTCCTAATCCAGCAAGAATTTGGATGTGCCCCCCTCACAATTTCCACTCATATCAAAGCGATTCCCCCCAATATCACATCATGTGGAATAGAGGCTGAGTTCGATTTCCGCTTTTCAGACATCCCGGATAATACGCTACTTTTTCGGAGGTGAGTGCGGATCGAGAACAGCTCACGAGTTACCATGGTTCACTCACCACCGAGCATTAATCCATGGCTGTAGGATAGGGTCGTTTATATCAAATCTCTCGTCTCCGGTTTGGTATACTGCATCCGACCGTTGTTCACACATTACCTCGCAGGCATGCACGCACTTGGACTTTGTACACCACTACTACACACACTATAGCTGAAAAAATCCTGTCACAAAGCACGAACGCTCATTATACATTGCGTGGTTCATCTATCCGCGAGCCGGAATTACTTTAGTTACAGGCCGAATAAATCAAAACACTGGGTCCTATATCATTCCTAGTATTTAATACTCTTTGGGTATAAGATACCAGAAAACAAGATTGATTTGGAGTATAAAGGCTACATATTTGCCTATAATGCTACTGTATTAAGCAAGGTGCTGGTAGGTTCCTAGACCCAGTGTTTTGATTTATTTGGCCTGTAACGAAGTACTGTAGTAGACTGACTGACTGATTGATACTCCCATGTCCTTGCATAGATTAAGTTACTCAGCAGTAGGGTTCATATAGTACAAAAACCATTGGGAGATTCAGGAATTCTTGGTTCGCGCTGATCATGATACCACCAACACGACACCTGTAAGTGAAATAGATGAGTTTTAAATGATGATGTTTTTCCTGCCGGCCTATCGATAATGCACGAGAGAACCCAGAAGAAGAAAAAATCGCCCCCCCCCCCCTACTACCACGCACTGCAACCCCCGCGGCGTTCCCCTTCTCCTTGTACTGTACCGCTATTGTTGGGTTGGTTCGAGGTTTCGGTTAGTTTTTGTTAGCCTCGCCTCTCCTCTCCTCTCCTCTCCTCTCACCTCACTCCATGAACATGAACATGGATCCAATTCCGCTTCTGTGTGAAACCTACCTACCTTTTCCTTTTTTTACCGACCGACCGACCGAAATACGTGCTTCAGGGGACAAGGAATTGGAACAAGGGGACCAAGACAAGACATACATAGATAGAGGGGCACAGGCACAGGCACAGCTGGGTGGGTTGAGTGGGTTGTCCTGTATGAATCAATCAATGAATGAATGAACCTATTCGAGAGTTTTATTCCGAAAAGCTCAGCGGTGTTTCTACTTGTATACAAGTATAAGCGCCTATGGCACGGTATGGCACGGTATGGCACGGTATGGCACGGTAGGGTATGGAGATTGGGTTACTGCTTCGTACACGGGCAATGGCTGGCTGACCTTGCCTTGTAGGCTATTGCAATGTTTTATTCGTAGTTAGGGCAAAGCAATCACAACCAACATCGAGGTCGGCACTTTTTTTCTCCCTTGCAAGCCACTTATTTATATAGTTCAGTACCTATACCCTGTGCCTGCGTGCCAAACGAAAGGGATAGGAAGGACTGACCAACTGACTGACTGATTGACTTGTACTGTCTGGTTGGCGGATCACAAGGAAGAAAGAAAATGGAAGAAGAACCAAGAACAACCCCCCGAATCTCAGCCAATCAAGATTGAATGGATGGATGATTGGGTATACGAAATTACGAGTGTGGTTCGCTTGTATGTAGATGATTTGATAGTCGTGATCGCTTTCCTATCGTTATCTGCTTCTGGCCTTCGAGTTCGGGTAGACCAGCTTTTGACTTTACATAAGAGTTTCGAAGCACGATCCTTCTGTGTCGACTTTCAGCTATGTATGCAGAAAGGAAGGGCTATCGATGGATTTGCGCGTTACTAATGTAAGCTTGCCTTCCTACTACTACACGAGTAGGTTTCGCTCGCTCGCTCACCTTACTCAGCCACCTGAGCTGAGGAGGTAGAGTTACTTACCACAACTAGGCTTTTTTTTTCCTTTGTAAACACGCGTACCCCGACGGCCAGATCGTCTAGATTCTAGATTTCGAGAGTACAGTGGAAGTGGGGAAGCTACCTACGTAAGTAAGTAAGGTTGTGGAAGGATGGATAGAAGGAAGGAAGGAAGGCGCGGGAAGATAGAGAAATGATACCGATAGGTAGGTAGCTTTACTGACTAAGGTTAGTAATTAGCCGCAGCCCCTCTTTCTTGGATGGGGGAGGGAGGAACTTGGTGTTGGTACAGTACTGTAGTATGAAAATGATGGTCACAAACAAACAATAGGGAAGTTAACCCGTGGTTGCCGGCCATGAGTGAGATATCAGTGAGATCTTTGATTGGAGTTTAAGTTCTCTTTGCGTGAGATAGATACGGTAGACGGGAGGCAAATGAACATGATATGCTGGTTCGAATAAGATGCTCTTGTTTGCTAGCTTGCTCTATGTAACCTATGCAATGCGGTGCTGACCTCATATGCCTATACCTACTTGCACATGCTATAGTATATGCCCTGCCCTTACTCTACTCTGCAAGTGCTGACGCGATCTGTCCGGTGGTGTTGGTGGTGGCTAGATGGCGCGGGACAGTTTCGGCTTACTGGCTTGGGATGCTCATTCGTGATGTGGTTTAGGTAACAGGACCGGAACGGGTGCGGTCACCGAGTGATGATCATTTTCAGGTATCACGGAAGAGAACAATGTATGTATGTATGTATGTATGTGTGTATGTATGTATGGAAGCGATAGGTCAGAGATCATGTTTTAGTTCTAGTGTTGAGTTGGCTCTCCAGCGCAGAGAAAAGAAGCCTGTTTGGGACAATACATTGTAGCTCATTGTTATAAGGTTTTGAGTTTCTGTGATATTCTGATTGTCCAAGAGAATCTGAAATTTTGTAACATATTTGTTGTTCAATGAATGGTCTTTCGGATGTTGTCGAAGGGTCCATGTCCTGGCATAGCATGATATGACTTGTAGGAAAGCAGATTCAAGGTAATATCCGTAGCTTGTTTGGTACTCTATCATTAATTACACTGAGAAACACCCGGGGAAAGAAAAGTTTTGTCTCATCTTGTCCCGTAGTGGGTTGGTTGCTGGCAAGCAGGGCAAGTTTGACATCCTTCTTCAACTTGATATAAACCCGTATTTTCTCCGGCTTGTGGGTGGGTTGTTAGACATCCTCGGAATTTCTATCATGTTTTGATACATACGATGAGTGAGTGAGTTATATCTGGACAACGCATATCACCGACTCACCGATATGGTGCCCCCTCTCTTCCCTTAACAACCTGGGCACACTTGGAAGATGGGATGGGGACAGGTTGGGATTGGCATGGAATTGGGAGACAGGATGTGTGATGTGATGTGATGCACGGTGAGTATCAGTCAGGGTCATTGCGAGGTGATGTGCATAAGCTGGCTGGTAGATGAAAAGGTACTGAAAAGGTACAAGTAGGCAAAAAAGTCTTCCAAGGCACGAGACCCGAGATCCGTTTGCAGCGGGTATAGGAAAACCACCTGCTTCTATTAGATACAAAGATGTAGGTACCTACCTACACGATATAGTGCGATGATGCAGCTCTCACAGACAAGCATTTTTGGCCGAGGTCCTAGACGCTTCTAGAGTAGGTATGGTATAGTATCATATGCAAGGTCGTTCGGTCCACACCGAACAGGATGAGAAGGGGGAATCCCATCCCATCTTGGATTGTATGTATGGATCGAAACGGGATTTGGACTGGGCGAGAAGTGGAGGAGTGGTGTGGGATACGATACGATACGACAGACAGGCAAGACATATGCAGTTGGTAACAGATGAAGGAGGTGAGGTGAACTCGAATGACACATGGATATATATGTATCTATGCGGTAAGGTTGCTTGTACGAGTAGAGAGTGAGTGATCACCCTTCCTCCATCTTTTTCGTACTTCCTGGTGTCAAGTCAAGCAGGCAGGCAACCAATCTATCTATTGTCACATCCGGGCAAGCTGTCTCTGTGCCGTATGTATACATACTCGTAACAGCACAGTGTTCATTATCATGTGTCAGGCAGGTATCGTACGCATGCAAGGTGGAGGAGGTGTGCAGGTGGTACTCAATAGATCAATAGACAGATTTCACTCACGCCCTCGTCCATCCAACATGCCCCTGATTTCACACGTAAGGGGAAACGGAAATAAGGGGCAAATATAGAAACAACCGTCGTAGTCCGGGTTATTCCCATCGATATCCGAGAAGAAGACGAACAAGACGAACAAAACGAAGAAGAACAAAGATCTTCTATGAATACAGCCAAGTCACGAGATCCTCAATCCTCTATCCTCTCCTGATCGTATCCTTATCGATAAAGAACCCCAAAGTGGGGTGACCTCACAGTATTTCATTTCGAGGCTTCAATATTTCCCCTCTCTTGACACTGTGCTGCAAATGCATTGTAAGCAGATATCTTCATGACTATGCATCTTATTTCCACGCGATACTCATGGCTTGTATTGTACAGTAGACATTTCATAGAACATATGAATGGTAGGGGGTAGAGATGACATGGGGATGAGAGAGGCGTTGTGCTATTGTGCATACTATTCAGAACGGTACCTGTGTCATGGAGAGAAAGAAAAAGCCATTTTGCTACTCAGTAGTACACGCTTCAAATAAGGGGAAAATTACATCATGAGATAAAAGCCATTTCCATGCACCGATGCACTCCATTCGCTCTTTCGACGTCTTCGCTGCAGAGAAAAACACCATAGCATAAAGCTTCCTTGCGGGTTAAAGGGAATAAATTTGGGGACAGAGGTCATATCCTCGGTACATGAAGCAACAGTAAGATAGAGATCTCTGCACACTCATTGTACTCCGGAGAGAAGAAAAGGAATAGAAGGGAAGGGAAATAGAGAGAGAGAAAATGGTAGACTTTGCACCTTTGCCTAGAAGGGAGAGTACAACGGATGCTCACGACGATGTACGTACTGAGTAGAGAGAACTTCACAATGTTGTCTATTTATTTACTCAAGTAGGCAATTGACAGTGCGAGCGATTCCGACCATCAACATGCGCTAGAGGTATTTCCCCCTCCCTATTCCCTATCCGCCTGATCTCTTCCCCTCTATCCCACCATTTCCACTTCGATCCCCAACTAACAACGGCCTTCCCCTCCCCGCAGGTCGTGTTCGACACACAGAACGCCCACCGCCGCAAATCCTCTCTCGTCCCCTCCGACGACCCCCTTGCAATCTTCCAACGCAACAAAAACACAGAATGCTACGTGCATGCCTTCCTCGAGGCTCAACGCCTTGGCGGGCGCCGCTCAAACAGTGGCCTAGAGGGCATCGCGGAAACGCTCGCCTCGCGCCGACTCCAAAGCGCTGAAGCAGATGGCTGTACAGATATTGACGATACGCTTACAGACGGGGAGAGCGGGGCAAGAGATTCCGACTTAGGACAAAGCGACGAACGAGCCTGGAGAGAAAAGATAGAGAATAAAGGCGAAGCGGAAGAAGCTGGCACACCTACAGCTGCGGAGGAGGGAGGAGAAAAGAAATTGCAGGTCGAACATGGAAATGATAAAGATGCGGTGCATAGTCGTTTACTCACCAAGAAACAACTCTCGGATATGGCGTGGGGAGTGCGCGAGCTGAGCAAGCGGCTGGGGAGTATACGATTGAAGCTCAAAGTCCGGACAGTGTTCCTCCTTACCAAGGCGCATGACGAGGAACTTATTGAGAACACGAGGGAAGTAGCGCGCTGGCTGTTGAGTCCGGAGAGACAGGTACGGTATACGGTATACGTGGAGGAGAACCTACGCGAAAATAAACGATTCAATGCCTCCGGACTCCTAGAAGAACTCGAGAAACTCGAGCAAGCAGCCGGAATTCCTAAAAGTAACGGGGATAGACACACTAGACGATTACGGTATTGGACCAACGAAATGTGTCGGAATCGACCCCATACATTTGATTTCCTCGTCTCGCTAGGAGGCGATGGTACTGTTCTCTACGCTAGCTGGCTGTTTCAGCGGATTGTGCCGCCGGTGCTGAGTTTTGCGTTGGGCAGCTTGGGATTTTTGACGAAGTTTGATTATGATGATTTTCAGAATACGTTGACGACGGCGTTTAGGGATGGGGTGACGATTAGTTTGCGGTTGAGGTTTGAGGGCACGGTGATGAGGAGCCAGCCGCGGAAGAAGGTTAATGGAGATAAGGATGGAGAAGCGGACACGAGAGTGCCAAAGAGGGATTTAGTGGAGGAGTTGGCGGGAGAGGAAAATGATGGTGATATGACACATAGACCGGACGGCACGTATGAGATTCTGAATGATATTGTGGTGGATAGGGGTCCGAATCCTAGTATGTTCTTTTCTACCCTGTCTAGCTTTATTCTACTCCAAGCAAAACCCGCAGTCACCACTAACACACGCCCCAGCCATGTCCTCCGTTGAAATCTTCGGCGACGACGAACACTTCACCTCCGTCCAAGCCGACGGCGTCTGCGTCGCCACCCCCACCGGCTCCACCGCCTACAACCTCGCCGCCGGGGGCTCTCTCTGCCACCCAGAGAACCCCGTGATCCTCGTAACTGCCATTTGCGCACACACGCTCTCCTTCCGACCGATCATCCTCCCCGACACCATCGTGCTGCGCTTGGGGGTGCCGTATGATGCGCGCACCAGCAGCTGGGCTAGTTTCGACGGCCGCGAACGAGTTGAACTACGTCCAGGAGACTATGTCACTATTAGCGCTAGTCGCTATCCGTTTGCAAATGTGATGCCCCAGGGTAGACGATCCGAGGATTGGGTTAATAGTATTAGTGGAAAGTTGGGATGGAATACGAGACAGAGACAGAAGAGCTTCAATGAATGGAAGGAGTGAGTGAGGCGAGTGAGTGATTGCATGGTTTGTTGGTTGCTAGACTGGTTCAATCACTTCATACATACACATTCTTTGAGCTGTTTTTTGCATGGTTTGATCACTTGTACTGGATGCACTGGTTTACTGCATTTGAGGTGCAACCAAATAAATGATTCAAGCATGGATTGAGCTGACTCTCCGGTTGAATGTTTTGACTCAACTAATGCCGACTCTCTGTTTCTGCTCGTAAGCCCTCCATACAGCTACATAACTCGACGGCAAACCATGATATCCCGCCGGCTGCTTTCCGGCGTTTGGCAATATTCTTTAAAAACAGCGGGATTTCATCCCGCAGCCGTGGAGACATTTTATTAGGACTGCCCTGTCCTCCTTCTCGGCGTCCAGAAACTTCGATAACCATTGATGTGGTGAGTACTCGATGCCGTCTTTGTCTATGTACAGGTATTTTCCGGGATCCGCCCGGATGTGCAAAGCTGAGATCATGGCCTTGGTTGTTTCGATGCCGTTTTCTAGCGCAATGTGAAGGACTGTCCCCTTCCTATGCCGCCATCCGCTCCCGGTTCTGCGAGCTAGGATGTGCAGCGTCTCTGTTTGCCGCGTCCGCCAATCCGCTTCTTCGTTGGCGATCTTGCACCAGGGGCTGGATTTGGCTTTGCAGGCGAGCGCTAGCGGTATGTAGTTGTTGTATTCTTCGGATTTGTAGTCGGCGTCGTGGAAATCCAGAAGCCAGTCGACGAACTTGGGCAGCGCGAGGAACGCGGCCGTGTGGAGCCGTCCATCGTTGGCTGTTTTGCCCTCGTTCATGAGGCGGACGGCTTCGAAATTACCTAGGTATAAAGCAGCATCGAGGAGAGGAAGCTCCCCCATGCTATCCAAATCGGTTTTGCATACTGTTGGATAGGTACCCAGGTAAGCGACTGTAGATCCGGGAATCGCTTGCCGGAGTGTCTGTTCTCTGTCCAGATCGAGTAGAGTTTTAAGGATAGGGCTCTGCGCCTCATCAAGTAGGTAGGCAAATACTACAGAGACCTTTGTAACTGGTGTTGAGTATCCTGCGGTATTTGTTAGCGAGGGCAACTTGTGGTGGTGGACGTGCAATAGACCTGCTGTATCTAGCCCTTGATGTAGGAGTACAAGAATGGCCTCGTTTGGAATTTTTGGTATCGAAAAAAGAGCCCAGATCGAATTTGTGCATATCTCGGGTTTTCAACCACAGATAGAATAGTTCAGCGTAGCTGATGCGGATACTCCTTTATCAAGGAGAAGCTTCAAGAGCGCTACACCGTGTGGGAATTTTCGCATACACTGGAACACTAGATCATTGTGATCGACGGCCTTCACCGAGTGCGATTGTTCCTGAAGACAGATATTAAACCAATACACGATTTGCTGTTCTTCTTTAAAATGATTTATGAACGCTCCTAGAACCACTCCCAGATCTGCATGCTTACACAGTGCGCGAAACTCGGGTTCTGTGTCTGCTTTGGAAGGTAGGATAAAGCAAAGACCTTTGTATTTATTGGGATTCAAGCCCTTTGCGAGGAACAGTTGCACAAGGGGGGCGTCACAGTGATGGTTTGCGAGATGGTCCACGGCAGCTTTGTAAATCGAAGGTTCTATCCTGATGTGGTGGTGCATTCCGCTAGTGCACTTAACGACATGATGGCCGCCGACAAGAATATCAAGCTGAGCATTACAGAACTAACCATTCATGCTCGTTCAAAACCATTTGCTCAGGGGGCGTTTCGTACAACATCATACGCCCGCACGGCGGCCTCGAGTAGCCATCTTGTGATCAAGTCGATGATAAAAGATGGTCATGGCCTTGCTGAGTTGGCCGAAGATATGCGAATCCAGGCCTTATGCAAAGCTTTCACTTTGGAATTCATAGCCTGCTAAAGACAGAACACCCTATCGATTTTGTTATGACAACGTGTTTGCAGTGCAAGGAGGAAATAGCCTTCGGAAACAAACACTTGTCGCTGGAGCCCTACATCCCAGGAGAGTATGTCAAATATAATAACAATGAACTCTACGTTAAGGAGGACTCCCACTATGACACTTCCAACCGTACAGCACGGGCGTTCTCCCACTTTACGTTCGAGCGCTCATGGGGCCATTTCCTGATCAACGATCTGCAAGGAGTAGGCCACATACTGACCGACCCAGCAATTCAGACGAAAGATCACGAAAGATTTAAGCTAAACACAATAAACCGCAACGAGGAAGGGTTCAAGTTCTTCTTCGCCATTCACGAATGCAATTCCATATGCCGCAGATTGGGCCTCAAATCCAACAAAGAAATGGTTGTGTCTGGCAACTTGGAGTTTCGCGAACGATGGCCGACTATGGATCCTACTGTATGCTGCTCCAACAAGCTCTGCCGCAGAATCATACGCCTAGCCAATTCACACAAGCCAGAGAAGTTTCCAGGCTATCACTGGTGCGGCTCATGTTGGCTACAGTTGCAGTGGTCCATAGTCCGATGGGTTTGCGTGGCGCCCGGCTCGAAACACGAATTCGATGTGTCCACGTTCTTTTATGAGTCTCAAGGGCAGGGTACACCGCGTAAATACCCGGACCATGCTGAGAAAGACACCACAGCGTCAAATACCGCGGCAGTAGGTGGAAGTCTGTAGAACAAGATGAAGAACAAGCCGAAAGGGAGTTTCATTTCTGGTAGTAGCTGGTGACTGATCGTGTAGTGATCCAAATCTTATCGTTCTATTTGAGAGGGAGGGTTTGGTGGTGTCTTTCTATGGAAATGAATCCGCGATTTGATGATCTCATGCAGCATGATGTAGATGTGCATTGTCCTCTTTTGAGACGTACTCTGTGATACCTCGTATGTTATGAAAGGAAGTAATTCAAATGCAGAGTTTACAACCTACACTATTATTCAGTGAATGTAGCAGCGATCCACAGGTATGATGCATGATCTTGAAGTCGAGAGATATACTGCGATTACTTCCAATCACCACTCAAAGCGCGATATATGAGCAACGACCTCGGCCCATAGGCTGTGTTGATTGCGTCGGATCTTCGGTATAGACAATGTATCTGAAGTAACACAAACAATCGTAGATGCCTGGATGCCGAGATGCAATAAAAATATCAAGCTCAGAAGTTCTTTCATGAGCTCTGACCATGTGTCATGCATTACATCCACATCGTACAACAAGATGTTTGAATCATTTAATAGAATATTTGCGTGTGAGTTCGCTAGCTGCTGTGGTTCTTGCAAATAAACAAAGTGGACATGACTCTGCTAGATGGCTAATGAAGCTTGCAGCTCACTTACAGTAAAGAAGAGCAACGGTATATTGGTTGATAGATTTATCATAACCAGTTCAAAAGCACCAAGGACAATAATTATCTCCTGTCTTTCGATAAGTATTCCCCATAAGATCAGTGCATCAGTCTACCCCAAAGAACATCTTTTCGGCCGTTACACTAGGCCATTGAAAACTTGACTTTCCTCCGCGGAATGATAAAGCCATGGTTTGCAGTGGCAGGGATAGCTTTCACAATTTGTGGGAACTTAGGCATTGTGCTCCCAGACGAGGTGAGCAACATCATGGGATTCCACCACGGTGTTGCTCAGTTCGACCATTCGCATTGCTCCGGATATTTCGGACGTTCCATTCTCAGGTTGGCGAATTCGCAACGGAACACTATGACGTATGTCTAATATCGCAGTGATCGTAGCTAACGCCTGGGGGTCAGGCATCTGACGGACAGGCTGTTTATAAAGGTAGGTAGTCTGAACAGCAAAAAGTGCTATTCGTGCTCACTCTGCCTACTGATACCTTTCTGGGGCCTTTCTTATCCGTGTGCTTCTGCGCAGCGGATACGATGTTATACGTGAACCAGCAGTCTCTCTAACAGTGACTCTCCCTTTTCGTTCCTTTGTCCACGTGTTGTCGGTATGAATTTTTGGCGCTGTTGATTTTGTCTGCTTGGGGGAAGACTGGCCGGTAGAAAGTGGGCTGCCGCTTTCTCTCTTAGAAGCTTCGGGATCCCATGTTGCGGACATTGGAGTAAGAGCGCTATTGGCAGAACTAGTGTCTGCCATGGTACACGACCCTTCAATTGTCAAATGCTGGAGACTGTGCCCGCCATGTGGTCTACAGGAGCAGTCCTGGCTCCCGTCATCTGGCACACCGCCATCTGACCTGACACGCTTCGAACTGTGCCCTTCGTTGAGTCCATCATCGCGACTACGTTTTACCCCTCGTTGCTTGGCAGTCCGCCCATTTTCATTGTTTGCAGCTTCTTCCTCCAACTTCATCTCGTGCTCAGTTTGAGGAATTTGCTCCAAGATCCACTTTAATAATTTGATACCGCGGCCGCTGTTTTTCTTTGCAAACCAATATTTCCCAACCTTAACTCTAAATCTCTAATGGTACTAATTTTTTTCTTGAAACATCTCGAGTGGCTTGACTGCTGCGTCTAATTTGAGTTGCACTGCCGGCAAAGCGTTTCGGCATGTCTTGTAGGAGGCACGGTCGAGTAGTGAATTCATACGGGGGTTTTCTGTCGCCCTTACAGCCTCTTTCGCGATGAAAACAAGCTTCTTGGCTTTTCTTTTTTCCTCCATGAGTTCGGCCGACGTCTCAAAGCTCCAGATGGCTTCCTGTGTCATGTGGCCTTAGTACTCTGGAATCCAGGAGCTGCTTCTACGCCTGTTCGTACAGTGATTGATCTCGCTTGACCCTTTTGATATCTTTATCATACCACCAGGTTTCAAATCCAAGATATTCAATTCATGTTGTCAACTTTTCTTGTGGTTCGTGATTCTCCTGCAAATGGAATGGCCGTGTAAAATCATGGTCCGCTGGATGCTTTCTCACCTCCTCTGCAAATTTTCGAAAGCGCCCATCTGCTCTCCTATACACCTGCCATTTATGAAACTCCTGTCAGTTTTTCAGTTGTGGTTCAAAGACTTGCCATTCACGTCGTCCGTTTTGCCAATACGACAATATTTCGCCATACTCTCCTGGATCCTCTAATATAGCTTGCCCTAGACGGATAGGATGTGACGGTCGGTCGGCTTCGCTGATAAGCTTATTGTGGCATCTTGTTTGAGCGTCCAATTGACACTCATAGACCTCTTCTTCGTTACATGATGTACTCCGTAGTGATGATACTGGGATGAGCAGTCTAGGCCGTGCTTGGATTTCTGCGGTGATGTTCTGCAGTCGCGAAGAGAGTTCAATAGGATCGACCGGTAGTTCGTGGGGATTCTTCTCTACGCTGATAGAAGTGTTAGAAAAGCTAGATTAGATTGTACATAGAATAATGTCTTATGGAATTCCACCATAATAATCAGTCCTACTTCTCACGCCTTCTAGGTCCTCATCATCGATAGATCTGTTGGCCACTTAAGATTGCAGTAACATCTATAGCAAAGATTCATCTATAGCAAAGAATTCTTACCTATCATATTTGTAAAGATTGAATGGGAATAATTTGGGGGACGACGCGAAGACATGGTCCGGCGAGATATGTGCGCAAAGATCAAAGAGGCCTGAATTGCGACAATGATATCCATTTGACAATTGTTCTCTTCATCATGAATATCGAGGTTGAGATGGAGATGACAAAGATTCAAGGTACTGGACTAATGGACTTGTTATCGTAAGGGCACTCGTGGATAGTGTTGAGTAGTTTTGGGGGATAACCTATTCGCCTGGCCCTGCCGACAACGCCATCTTTGATGGGCACTGAAAAGGCGACTAACTGGGCGAAGATTTGGTGAGAAAAATACTTGTGTTTAGTATCATCAACTACTACAATATCTTATATAATATTAAAGGAAGACTGGACCGCCTCTAAGTACTTGGTGGTCAGGATAAATAAATGTATCCATATCGCTCTACGTTATTTATCTCCTTAGCTGCCAAGTTAACACGCCTTTTTTTACAGGGTTTAATTAGCCAATCAGATCACTGGATTCTAGTATGATTTACTTATTATCTACATTAATCCCATGATACTTCTCAAAGCATTGGGTTCTTTTACAAAGAGGAATATCACATTCTTTACAGCCCCATATGGCCGTCGTCCTTTTACGAGCTGAAGCTGCAGCACTGGATATTGAACCTAATATTACCCTTTTAAGCCCATAGTGTTGCCCTTTACAGAACCGACAGTCCCCCTTCTTAGTCGACGTTCTTGCGTTTGTAAATGTGGATATAATACCTCTTCTCTAGGGTTCATACGGAGTCGCTGGCGCTTCCTAGAGACTATTATATGTCCGAATTTGTCTAACAGACCAGTGATTATCAGCTTCCGGAAGTCCAGCTGGCTTATTGTCTTCTTACATGGAGGGAAGGCATTCAGGGGTGTGCACGAACCACCCAAAAGGCGTTAATGGCAACCAAGGGGATAGAACTAATACGGCGTTAATCGGTTATTAGATACAATATGATCTGTATTATATCATTGGTTCAAATTTGCGGCGTACGGCGACAATGATACTGTACACTTATTTATCCTGACCCCCAAGTATAACTTCTGATTAGTCCAAAGAACTACTATTTACAGCTTCTGATTAGTCTATTAAAAAGTATATTGTCGAAACTAGTAGCCGGTAAAATAGAAATACAACCCTACTAGTATATATATAGAGCAGCTCCGCCTCAAAACCTATCTCTCATTCATACATTCACAAATATTCAATTCTTTCAATGGCCGCACCAATCAACTCAACGGAACGAAGTCCGTTACTCGATCCAACTTCAGCACACGCTGAGGATGGCACCACTAGCAGAGAATCCTCCGCAAATGGGGAGGTTTTCTTTTCCAATGAGCCTTCGACACTTGAGATGACGAAAGCCACAAGTGGCGTATTTCTAGGTATAATCTTTGTCGCTGTTGATTCTTCTATGATTGCTACACTATCGGCACCTATCTCATCGACTTTTGGTTCATTGTCGCGACTTCCGTGGCTTGTATCAACTTTTTTTATTGCCAATGCTGCTATCCAACCTCTTTGCGGAAAACTCACGGATATATACGGCCGGAGAGACGGACTTATACTGTCGAATATTGTGTTCTCGCTTGGGAACCTCATGTGTGCTTTAGCACAATCAGAGTGGGTTCTGATTTGCGGCCGGCTGGTTGCTGGTATCGGAGGGGGTGGTATTGCTGCCATTTCCACCTTCGTTCTGTCAGATCTGGTTCCGGTGCGACGACGTGGTATCTGGCAGGGAATTGGGAATATTTTTTTCGGTGCTGGTTCTGGCCTCGGCGGCTATTTCGGCGGATGGCTAAACGATTATATTAATTGGAGAGCAGCATTTTGGATACAGATTCCTTTTACTGTTCTGGCTACTATTCTCATCTTCTTCACTGTGAATATTCCAATCACAAATAGCGACACTTCCAAGCGATCCAGGATACGACAAATTGATTTCCTTGGCGCTTCAACGCTTTTCACAGCGCTGACGCTACTATTGCTGGCTTTGAGCTCAGGGGGTAACATCGTACCGTGGCTTCACCCTCTGGTGCTTGTTAATCTCCCCCTATCACTGCTTTTCCTCTTGGCATTTGTATTGATTGAACTTAAAGTGGCTGCACAGCCAATCATTCCCGTCAATCTACTATGGGATTGGACTATCGCAGGGGCATGTCTCACGAACTTCTTTTCCTCCATGTCACGATTTGCCCTTCTATTCTATTTGCCAGTCTATCTTCAGGTCCAAGGCTATTCTCCCAGCGAAACAGGGCTTCGTCTTGTCCCGGGATCCTTTGCAACAGCTTTGGCATCCCTTGCCTCTGGTGTTATCGTTCGTTCAACGGGACGATACTACAAACTCGGAGTATCTTCCCAACTTATCTATTTGGTAGGCATGGGAACAATAGTTGCCTTCAACCTCAAGACACCTGCTTGGATTCCGTTCGTCTCATTTTCTATTACAAATATTGGCTTCGGAGCAATGGTCACCGCGACCATAGTGGCGATACTCGCAGTTGCAGATCAAAAAAACCAAGCCGTGTTGACGTCGGCACTACTTGCTTTTCGAAGTACCGGAACAGTGATTGGGATTACTCTTGCTGGGTTAACTTTCCAAAACGTTTTGAGGAGTGAGCTATGGAATCGAATTGGGGATATAGACCATGCGGACGAACAAATCAAGAGGATCATTGCTGATCTAGATGTAATCTGGAACTTTCCGACAGGTTTGAAAGAGCAAATACTCCAAGCTCATATGACTGCGCTCACTGCAGTGTTTGCGCTTATCCTTGGAATGGGTGCGCTAGGACTTGTCACCAGCTTCTTCGTCGAGGACAATGCATTACCAAGTAAGGCTAGCCCAAGTGATTCTAACCGTTGAGGTATTTCACGTTAGAAGAGGAAGACATGATGCTGTCCCCGACCTGATCTATGGTTTAGAAATCTAATTATGGCATCAAAATCTCCTCGAAAAAACAACAATCACAGCTTCAGCGAGGTACAGAGCTGAGGGCCGAGGGACTGAGAGGTGGGGAGCTGGAAGATATGGAGATTGGATGAAAGTTTTGTTTCGTTTTCTTTTCTAAAGGTGTCTGCGAAAATAGAAATAGTCTAGAATATGTTTATCTTGGACTGCTGTTCTTTCTGTTATTGCTCTTATAGTCGTTTGTGATTATGTGTATATCCAGACGCGGCAAGGTGTGGTAATTCGAAGATGTGTTCTAGGTGATTTCTTTAGACTAGGGATATGATGTATGGGGCTATATTAGATAATTCAAGATCAAATATATAAGTTAAAACCGGGTGTTTGAATGTGTTGAAAGGAGAGAATAAATGGGAGAGGAACATGTGGACGAGAGGCAGCCTGGTAGAGACGAAGATGGGGAGACTGGAGTATCGTTGACTCGTTGTGTAGAATTATGCGAAGACTAGCAAGGACCTGGGAAAGCAGAAAGGTCTAATAAGATTAGAGCAGGGTTGTAAGTAAGATACGTAAGGGCTGTGTATCGTACGTGTGTGTAAGGGTTGTTCGACGTTTGCAAGATGTTCGTGAAGAAGTACAATCTCGGGTTGACGAATTGCAACATAGCATACTTAATGAATGAGTCAATGGTGCTGTTACGAACTGTAAGCGTGGGGACCATAGGCTCAATGACTGGCTGCCAGCCCATAGTAGAACCCCAGGCATACCAGGCACGTGACTGGCTCAGTGCAGAACAGTACTGAGCCAACTGAGCTAGTAAGAACGAAGGTCTATATAAACAGATGTTATTTCCTTAGTATATGGGGCTTCGTGATCAACTCAAATAGTAAATCTATTACTTAGTTACTAATCGACATTTATTCCATCGACAATCCCCTACTTGATTGCTTCAATACAAACCCTACTGTCTTCTACCACTTCTACGTGACTAGGAGGTCGACGATGTAACAGGAGCATAATTTGGCAAATCCCTTCATTTCCCTTATCAGCGGTGCAGGCAAACATATTGAAGCAGGCACCCATCAATCATATGTGTCCGAATTCTCATTCTATTCCTCCAACCAACTTTGTTAAGCAAAAGCTTCCTTTCAAATATTAAAGGCGTTTTGATATATCGGACCACAGCCTCAGCCTTTCTCCATATCTAAGCAAGAGGAAAGGTAGCGGGATGGTTGCCAATGCAATGAACCCTAGGATAGAGTTCCCCCAGCCTAAGCCGAGCCGTTTAAACATCGGTGGGCCAGCTAGTGGCAACAAGATTGAAACAATGTTGCGATAAACCAGAAAGGCTGCGATCGCAGAAGCTCGATATTCACCAAATACATCAGTTAAATACGTGGTCACTGGAACCACGATTGTTGTCAGGCCAAAGCCAAGGAGTGACGTACCAAATATCGGAGCGATATATTGGACACGGGCTTCTGCTGTCCAACCATAAACAAAAAGTCCTGCCGGAACAATGATTCCTCCAAAAGCCATCACAGGCAAACGCCACTCTGGCTTGATCTCGTCGTGCTTGACCTTCATTTTCTTTGTGTACCAATCAAGTGTTGTACCGCAAAGAAGTGCTCCTACTGCCATGCCAATCCCTATACCCAAAAAGCTGAGACCGGCAGTGCCCTCTGAAAATCCGTAGTTCTCTTCAAACACCTCAGTAAGGGTTGTGAGTGTAAGGTATATGTATGCGTATATGAGTGATGTGCAAGTTGACACAGCTAGGAATATCGGTAGTGAGAAGACTTTAAGCGGTCTGATCATGCCCTTTTGAAAGGCCCTGGAGATGGAAGTATCGTTGTCGTAAAGGGAATGTATCGCTGGATTATTGGTGGCTTTTCTCAACCGCTTCGCTTTTCGTCGTAGAATAGTAGGTTCATATGTCTCGCGATATAGCACCAAAAGCCCACATTCGCCGGCCCCTACTACAATAGTTGCGAGCCAAAAGGACCACCTCCATCCTTTTTCCTGAGCCACAAACCCACCAATAATCGGTCCAATGACTGGACCAAGCAGTGGCATGATTGTCAAAATTGACTGAGCTCGGCCGCGTTCCTCTACAACAAACATATCCGCAACAATACTGGAATCCAGAGTTGTAGATGCAACGGATAGACCGTTGAGAAACCGAAAGGTTATTAACATTCCTATGCTTGTACTTTCTGCTGCACCAACACAAAAGATCACGAATAGAATGTTGGCGATGTTATATACAGGGGCTCGTCCATAGATCTCTGCCAAGGGGCCAACGAGAAGAGGTGCGAAGATGCCTCCCAAGGTCCATATTGTAATGAGTAAAGTTGAATAGAGCTGACTGTTTGAGTGGAATTCGGTCAAAATCTGGGGCACGGCAGGCGCGACCATTAAGATCGCCAAGTTACTACACACAGTCAGGCTACAAGCCTATGAGTTGCGAGAACAATTGCACATACTAAGTAAGAGCTAGCACCGATAGCAAAGCTACTATCGACCACTTGTATAGCGGAGACCAATTTGTAGGATCATTCATGTCGTCAATGCCGCCATATTTCACCAGAAACTCGTCTTCGGCTTCTGGATCACTTAATGAAATCTTGCCAACATCTGAAGCCTTGCCAGTATCTAGCACCTTGTCAATATCTGCTGCCGGAGCGGTCATTGCTGTGGTATTGAATCGTCGTTGTCGCCTCTCATTTAGGACGCAAAATGAATTCTTGAGTATGGGCTTGAACAGATATCCTCCTGTGGTACTAGTTGCCTTTTCACACAGTCTGCGTTGATTCAACAAACGATTCGAAGCCCCCCCTTTCTCTTTCTCTTTCTCTTTCCAATTCCCATTTCCTTTCTCTTTCCCCTTTCCTTCTGCCTTTGCTCTTGAGCCTCGCTCTCCGCGCCCTTCTGCTTACCCACCCAAAGAAATGAACAACAGGTAGTCCTCGGACTGTGCCATAACTGATGCATACAGAGGCCAATATAATTCCCTGGTTCCAACGGCAAAGCAAGAAATAGTATGTCCTCCTCTTCTGTCCACCAATTGTTCTCATCATTGTTATCAAAGGTATGGTAGCATTTGCAATCAACTGGTACCGATATCTTTAAGGTTTTGCATGACCTTCTCCATCTAGATACTTGTGCCGTAAGGATAGGCAAAGTAAATTGTGATCTCTACTCGGTCTCACCAAAGAGTGGTAAGTGGTGAAGTCTGATATACAGCGGGCCGCCGATCCGTAGCTGGTGAAGAATACCAACTGTGTACAAAAGGGGATTTACTCGGTACAATTGACCAGGTAATCCTACATCAATGCCCCGTTCCAATCGGAATTATGCACCCGTATTCCTCCGAGTACGCCATACATCGATCAATATAGATTAGATAAGATAACTACGTCACCAAAATCATTGTTGTTGGCTATATAATTTGAGTTCCACCAACAATACACCAACATGGCAACATCACTTGGTTGCGAGATTGCGGCACAGTCTGCGCGACCTGTCACCAACATTTCGATTACCAGGATCGGGAGCAGAAGTAATTCTTGGACGTGCTACGAGTACAGGCCTACGTTGGTGTAGTTTGCAGCGAGGCACCCTGAAGAATTTTTCCTCCGAAGGATATTGTTATGGTTGATTGGGTTTCAACGTTCAGCTTGCGTGAATTACACTGTAAGTACTGCAGGTGGACCCACACCGCCCTACGAAGTACTTAGTGCTTATTTTCCAACAACCTCGAAGAGCCTCATCTGTGCGGTAAAGTTGTAGTAAAGGAAGACAGGCTCTCCGGCGTAGAAATAACAGGCTGACAACAATATCTCAAAAATAGTTGGAAAATGAAAGTATTTTAATATTTTATATTATTTAGGATATTCATTTGACAATAGTAATCCACTACAATATATTGTCTCAAATCGGCCTGTTTTTTCTACTCTGGAGAGACAGGTGAATATGCCTCGTGCGTAGATCCAGACTTTTTATCTCACGTATAAGTCATGCTTCTGGTATTTTCACGTGAGCTTAATTTGACTAGCCGGTTCGCACAGTGGTCAAACAGTTTATTCAAGCTATGCACGAAGTGAAATTGGTAGTGTTCCAGTTCTGCATCTAATAATTGTCTCCCCAAACGAGAATTCCCAACAAAATGCTCTATGGATACGGCAATGGAAGGACACGACCCTTGCCATCACTCAAACTTTGAACGGCCAAGCAAACCCCCATATCCAGAATCCCCGCGTTCGCACCCATTTCTAGACAGCATTATGAACCTGCTCAAGCCTGCTGTTGACCCATATTTCATTTTCTGCAATATAGTTCTCGCTGGACTTTTTAGAAATATTCCCCATGACGACACTTTCCACCTTCGTTGGGTTCGCTGGGTTAAGAACTATTGGGCTGCGGGCGGCAATAGATTCGGCATCATTACCATCAGGAGTTTCGCCTATCAACTCTTTGAAGCGCTTCGTGCTTTTGCTTGTATGTGAGTTCATAGATTGTAATGAGACGACACTTCGAATGCTGCGAACAATTGACTCAATTGAAGATTTGATGAGTAGGGCATGTAAGGTAGGCAAGCAACAACCAATTGTAGCCAAACCTGCCTCCATCAAACCCCAGTATAGACCTCGACTAATGATCACTTACAAAGTTAGCATGGGGTTATATTCATTTTAAGAAGACTTACGGTTGTTGTCTACCTTGGTGCCTGCTGCCACTATATGTCTTGTCAGTAATCGGCAAATGATTTCATATGGATTATCATGACAAACATTTGGTGAGATGGATGAAGAGTATCATTCTGACGAGTGAAGATGCAAGGGCACTGGGTGGCACCGTTAGATGCCATATCGACATATGTTAATCATAAGCAGTCAAGCTAAGACTTACACCACTCCAAAGGCGAAGATTGCCAAAACAGCCAGTTTACGTGTTGAGTTCATATGCAGTCGCATAACCTAACACTTTGTTAGCAGCTATAACACCGACCGCAAGGGAGGTTCGTATCACCATAGGCACCGGCATCATAAAGACGATGACATCGGTGATGAAATCCGATATGGCCAGTCCATTTTCCATCTTCAATGTTTTATCGCAGTAGAGCCTCGTATTTTTGAAGTTCCAAAGTGCCCAGAAACGTGTGCCACACTCGAAGATATGGGCAAACACAAAAGATACAGTCCAAAGTGAAACGATAACAATCACGACAATGGTTGCGATACTAAAGGCGTTTCTCTTGGAGCTCACGACGAATATACGACGGTAGAAGAAGACAAAGCTAAGCTTAATGCACCCAATAGCGCTGATTTGAGTCCACAGGAACGGATATTCGAGCTATGTGATGTCCTCAATTATTAGTGAACGATACATTTCATATCGTTGATGTCGATGTCACTTGCCTTGTCGGCCCATAATCCTTGATATTCATTGATAGTTGGATAGCCATATGCTTTTTTCTTTACGCCTAGGTTGCAAGTTAGATTTAAGGTCTACAATGCCGCGGAGTGAAATTTATCTTACCAATGATTAGAAGAACTCCTAGAATAATAGTACACAGCTAAAGGAATTGGTCAGTAGGGGGCACTCTTCTCTTGTTCTTCTACTTACTGCTCCCACTAGTGCAAGCCAGTCATCAGGCCCAATTTTTGCTTTCTGCGTACGTCGGGCATAAAAGCGCAAAGTTATGACCACAATACATAGAACAGGCAGTATCGTGGCTTCAGCGAGCAAAAAGTTTGGGTCATTATCATGAGCCATGATTGTAGAATGATGATCAAAAAATTGGAATGATGTCCCGAATGTACGAAGAAAATTTCAGTTCGTTATATCCAGTATGCATACCTAGCCCTCCGGGATCAGAAAAGGAAACACTCTGTATTGCTGTAATGCGACCAGGGCGAGCATGAATTGATATCGGGGATCCTTCTCTTTCGTATTGAGTCGGAGTGTTCAGACCGCATAGTTCTACCTTGTGTGCCAATCAATGAATATTGATATGGATGCCTATCGCTACGCCTCTGGCGCACTGCCAACCATGAGTACTTGGTGGTCAGGATAAATGAATGTATCCATGTCACTCCACGTTATATTGCGGCGTTAATCGGTTATTATATAAAATATTATCTGTGCTGTATTATTGGTTCAAATTTACAGTATCCTGACCACCAAGTACGCCCCGCTATCCCCTTGACTGCCAACTACTCGCGACCTCACCAAAAATAAGGTGGGGAAGTCGCGTATGGCAGTCAAGGGGATAGTGAGACGTATTAAATTCTTGAGGATATACTATTGCCATAATCATTAGATTCTATACCACCAGCAACATATAGTTTCAGTTGAAATACCACTAATATTGGTAATATACTGAAATACTGGAATGTGGTACATTCATAGGAGTCCGATCTTCCTAATCAGGTAATTTTGAAGCCAGAGAAGGGTAGCCTGCTAGCCACTGGCACTGGCACTGGCACTGTAAAGGGCTAACAGGTAAGGGCTACTAGCCTAATCGGGTAACTCTAGCACCATTCCATCGAGCATTCCAGTGTTTCAGTATATCCTCAATATTACCCAGTTCGGCAAATACACACGAAGATAGGTGGTAATAACGATTTTACGTACGTACGTAATTAATATGCCCGTAAAACCAATCACCACAATACAGCCATATACTACTCCCATCACTGTTACCAGGTCTCTGTATATATCAATGAGAAATTGCATTTTTTATCCGATTTATAACAGTTATATTGAAAGACTGTAACCTAAGTATACACCTCTGGCTCCACCGGCGTCGATATGGTACATGATGTGGCTATAAACTAATTGTCGTGTGCTTCGCGTTTGGTGAGAGCAACGAGAACATCGGCTGGCTCGTCGATATTATGGATTTCGCGCTTGCTGAGAGCAACGAGAACATCGGCTGGCTCGTCAATATTATGGATTTCGCGCTTGCTGAGAGCAACGAGAACATCGGCTGGCTCGTCAATATTATGAATTTCGCGCTTGGTAGTGTCTCCAGTAGATCTTTTATCTGTAATGATTTGGTTAGGAAGACTGTCAACAATGGATTTAAGAATTATCATCACCTGTGATGATGTGGTCATTAAGGCGTGGCAGGGAGTCAATGGGGTTAGCAGTATCAGCTACTAACTTTTTATTGAGCCCCAGGGGATCAATAAAAGGCTCACTACCAATGTCAGGAATCGCTCGTTGCTCAACAGACATGGGCAATGACGTAACAGTAGCTGCAAAGATAGCAGCAGCGATGAAGAATTTGTTGCTATGATACATCTTAAGAGCTTGCGGACAAGTATTGACAGATGAGATTCCGAGTCGACAAGGACAAAAATCAGTGATCGTAGAAAAGTTGAGCTTGAAGTTTGGAGGCACCCAGATCTCGGAGACTGCGGTAATTTAAGTTGTCGAGAGTTCACACTTGTGACCGCAGTTTTCAAGGGCGTGGGTAGTTTCCTGCTCTGAATGCATGCAAATAGCTTCAGCTATGGTCTTACCCTGAGTCAGACAGCTCGTAACTGCCTGCTCAGGGGGTGATGAAATAAAATAACCAACTCTATACATGCAAATGCAAGCTTATCACTGAGCCTTCTCATGCATCGGAGGACCGGAGGCACAACTGAATGAACATCTAGTGCTGTAGGTCAACGGCGAAGCAAAATGCCTTCACACACATTCCGGAAACCTCCTACCAGGAAAGGACATACGACACACAGTTATCATCGCCCCTCAAGTGATCGAGTTACGACGGTACCCAGCCTCTCCTATCTCTATCTTTTCCGTCGTTTAAAATCTCTCTTCACTGCCTGCCCAAGACTCTCATCACTTAACGTTTTCTTACAAACCCTTTCTCTCACCGCATTCTTCATTCGACTTATACCGGAAAAAATGTCTGCATCTTCATACACAGACTCTTCTGAGTCGAAGGAAAACCTTCTTCAGCAGTATTCTGACGAGTTAGACTCTTCGATGGAGCTCTCTAAAGTATCATTCATACGCAAATGGTATCTCTTCATCATGTGTATTGCCCTGGCAACTCTCTCGATTATCAGCATTTCTTTGTTTGTGCAGAACAGAAACCTGCAGCGACTCCGATTTGCAGGTCACTCTAGATTTTGTAAGCTTTGATGATGAACACAACAAAGTGATCCTTGCTGACATACCATAGCTGGTCTCCCATATGACAAGCCTGTCATCTATCAAACTCAGACAGAATGGTGGGGAAACAAGAACGAAAGCCGAGCTGACGAGCTTTGGGAGAGTTTGGATATCAGCCCCCTCGTAGTGGCTCTATCAGATGACTGGGCTGCGGAACACGACCTTGAGATATCAGAAAGTAGATTCCCTTGGGATGATGAGAAGGGTCTTTATTATCTCAAGTCATTCCATGAACTACACTGTCTCGTTAGTATAACCCACAATGCTCCTCTTCTTAGGTGCTGACGGTTTTGAAAGAAAATTATGCGAAGAGCTTGGGTCGACATCGAGCGCGGCAACCCACCAATCATTGCAAGCCACCATATTCATCACTGCCTCGACACACTTCGACAAGATATCATGTGCACGGCGAACGACACCCCAATGCCGACACGGCTGCAAGAAAATGTGATTGGGGATGGCCAGGTCATGATGTGCCGAGATTTTGACAAAATGATTAAGTGGACTCAGGAACCGGAACGCCAGTCCTGTTATAAGCGGTTGACGGACTATTTCCCTTTAGCGCACAAGTTAGAACGCTTCGCATTTTGTCCCCAAGATTCGAAGTACTATTCTGTGGTGGAGAGTTATTTCAAGAAATGGGGTCACAAGGACCCATTTGTGGAATAGAAATCCAGATAAGATAGGGAGTGTCATGCATACTACATATGCTAGCAGTCAGATGAACTACAAGTAAATATAAAACATGAAATACACGCTTGCTCAGACACTCGCAATTGCAACTATATATTGTTTTGAACGTCCGATGAAAGGCACATGTCTTTACCTTGCCAGCAAATCCTGTATAATTGTCTTGTAATCATCAACTGCTTTGACCAGGTCCCCAACTGTGAGGCATTCATGATCAGAGTGTGCCGAAGATACAGACCCAGGGCCATACATATATCGTTTATGATCGCCCTTCAAAAATGGAATGTCCGTGCCTCCGGTCAAGATGATAGTCTCAAAACCTATTTCATCAGCATCCGTTTCCTATTTCCGTAGCGGTGTGTACATACCATCGATATCAACATCACATATCACAGGGGGAAGACGGTGCCCAAAAGAGACACTAATACGCTCTTCACCAAGATCATTAAGAACCTTCTCAATCTCGCCCATCGCTTGCTGGGGAGTCCCCGCCGCTAGTCTCGTCAACACCATGGCCGACGCTTCTGCGGGAATGATGTTCATCGCCACACCGCCTTGCATAACGCCAATGTTCGTCGTTGTGTTCCCGAATCTTTCCGAACCAGGTAGTTCCATCGCGTCAATGGCACTCAATGCTCGGATAAGCATACTGTTAGCATTAATACCAAGCTCTGGGCGTGAACTGTGAGCTGCTTTGCCGTGCGCCTTAATTCCGTAAACCAACGCGCCCTTATGCCCCAAGACAAGCTTGTTGTCTGATGGTTCTCCAAAAATTGCAGCTTCCCAAGCGTGGCCAGCGAACAAGTCGTTTGCTTTTTTCATACCGCCTCCGTTTACTTCCTCGCCGACTACATAAAGTAGACCAATGTCGCCTTCCTTCAAATTTCCACTGGAATATAGCTCCTCTACAGCTCTGACCTGAGATGCAATACTACCTTTTGCATCATTGCTTCCCCGACCACATATTTGCTCTTCGTCCGGTCTCTGGTAAGGAACGAATGGGGTTACAGTATCCATGTGACTTGTAATTAATAATCGTGTGTTCCTTACATGTCCTTTGTACGCGAAAACGTTGAGACGTGGCTCATTTGGCTTGTTGGGATTGGTTTCAAGAGGAGGTAACTCTTGAGTCTCAACAGTGAAGTTGTGAGCCGAAAGATATCTGATAATATATTGGCCGACTTGGTACTCATTACCAACAACAGACTCAATCTCGACAAGATTCTTGTGTAGCTCCAGTAGTTTGGTGATTCCATCGGTGGCTAGGTAATCGAGTGTCGTGGTCGCAAGGGGCACTTGAGAATGATCAAGTCCCAAGACACTGGTAACGTATATAGAGAAAGACAAGGAACAGAGATAAGGGATGATTAGCTTCATGATGATCAAAGTAGTAAGTCGCTAATAAATCAATAACTCTGAAAGTATCGATAACAGTAACTGAATAGTTCAATTAGGAAGAATAAAAGATTCTTTAGAAATAGTTAAACGCCAAATTTCGAGGCTGACAAATTCGCTTCACGAGATATGACTAAAACATGACTAAAACATGTACGTGGTGGGCTCCAGGAACCGTAAGATCTTTAAAGGTCTAGCACGGGTCGTCATCCGCATCATCCGCATCACCCTGCCTCAGTTTCTCTCATCTTATCCTCCTCTGACTCAGTTCCGTTCGCCTCGCCACCACGCGCTTCGGTGTCTATTGCCGAGTCGTCTTCGGCCCGGACACCTTCAGTCTGCGCCCTGGGACCGAGCACCTTAGCAGCAGGGAACTCCTGACATCAGGAGATGAAATGAAATGCACACGATGAATAGTTCTACAAAGTAGAAAAATTCTGCAATCGTATACAGAATGCAAGCGCATTACTAGTTAAAACCTACTACGGCAATCATATAAAACTCCTTCATAAGAGATATTGCCAGAATAGAATATAATACGATAAGAAATATCTTAAATGATAACAAGACTCTTTCTCCGCGAGGGGTCGCTCGCTGACATATTACAACTAGGATCACATTGTGGCATTGCATGGATGCGTTTATTCTCCAGAACCATTAATGGTTTTTGAGTATGTTCCACTTGGGACTTTGGAATGCAGCATATTATCCTTAGAAGAAAGCATGACTGTACTCTATCAAGGTCTATCAGCCCTCGCCTACCTCCACGGACAGACTGTTCCAATTGTCCACAGGGATATTAAACCAGTCAACATCCTCGTCAAGTCCATCGAACCTCTCCATATTAAACTTGCTGACTTCGGTTCTCCCGCATAAGTGAAGACCTAACAACCATCTGCGGCACGCCCGTCTATATGGCACCCAAAATCTTCAACCACAGGCGCTCCTACACGCCAGCTGTGGATATCTGGTCGCTCCGTCTCGTCGCTTATGAATGCGCGTACAATATCCCTACCCGAGAAAATCGATATGGAAGAGAATGATGCAAATTTCTCGTCACCAAAATCAATAATGAGGACGACGGGGATCTTGTGAACCTCTTGTCTCGATCAATGGTTCTCATGGATGCGGAGATGCGAAGCTCGGCCAAGGTGTGCTACGAGGGGGCGTCAAGGCTTCTTACGGATTCCGAGAAGCGATGTACAACACCCACACCTCGTTCTTATTCCTACGATGCTCAGAACAGCAAGGAACAATCACCTAGCTCGTCTGCAGAATCTGACGAAGAGGCCACACAAGGAATCTCTGACCCCGCTGCCACCCACTCTACCAGCAAACGCGCACCTTCATCCTCCTTCTCATCCAGCAATCGAAACTTCGAACGTCACCGCTACACGACCTCGCCATCCAATCTCGACCTATTCAATAACAACTGGCTCGACGACCCTAATTGCGTCGGGTCCGAAGTCGCTGCCATGGGAGAGGAGATTCAGCAGGAACCAAGTGATTGGACGACTGATTCAAAGTCCAAGCCGGGTTCGCGATATATGCCGCGAACCATGCCAGACGGTAGCCCTCAGGCAGCTCAAACCAACGACCAATCAACACTCGATGCACATACTATTGCACTAATACTTGGAGCAGTAGAAGAGTAGTCACACACATGATGAACTACCTGCCCTGCCATCCTCTGCCTGCGGCAAAAGCTACCCATCTAGTACCTGCTTGTCTGCCATTCTACGCAAAAAAAGCATGAATGGAATGGAATGGAACAGACTAAATCGTGAGGGATCACTTGTTCATATGAGATGTACCTAATAGCACCAAGACTAGTTTCGGATACTGCTGGACCACAAAGGATCTTGTTCAGATATCTCATGTCGTCAGAGAATTTGTCGTCGAACATACTGGTCTATCAAATAGCGAGATGTGTTAGATATATGTAGAATATAACGTAATAAACAGCAATCCCACTTGGAGTAAAATATCAAATAGTACTGCAAAAGAATCTCTCAAAGATTCATTCCTTCAGCATCGCCAACACGGGATGTCCTGAATCTCAAGAGACAATTCAATTAGCACAAGACAGGAGCGCTAGCCTATCTATATATTTATCAGTATCCATCTTTTTTTTTCTCCCGCCTCTAGCTAGGAAACAAACCACCCAAATCAAATCAACTTATCACTCAATGCCCTGGTCTACTTTATCATATCCCATCGTTACGCACACAGTGTGTGGTAGCGGCACAACACTATGATTCGAGGGTGAATCAACAAACACAAACACAAACACACACTTCTTGTTCCTGCCTTCTTCTTCTGCGCTCTTCTTCTCTTTCCTAATCCCACCGACATCTCCATCGGGCCCTCACCTTTCCTCTTTCATGCCTAATTCTCACTCATATCACATCCCCGCGTATAATTGCTTGATTATCCCCTCTCCTCTCTCCTTTCTCTCTACTCTCTATGATACCACACTATGCTATACCACACTACACTACACTACACTACACTACACTACACTACACTACACTACACTACACTACACTACACTACACTACACTACACAAGATCGTACACCATCACCCCCTTCCCCCCCTTTAAACAACCCCCCCCTCCCCCAACCCTATCCTTTCCATCCTCCCATCCTCTTCTCCCTTCTCCCTTCCCCCCTCCACACCACATCACCACACCGCCACACCACCATCACATAATCCCTTTCTTTCTTCTCACACCACCCACTCACTCAAATCCTACTCTACTCTACTCCACTCCACTCCACACCACTCTACCCTATACAATCCACCACTCCGCTGCACCACTCCGCCGCACCACTACTCTTTCCCACAACTCCGCTGCCCGCTTTCTATCCTTTTCCATTCCATTCCATTCCAACCAGCCAGTCAATCAGTCAGTCAGTCAGTCAATCAGTTATCCACATTACCGATTCCCGCTGCTCTCTCCACCCTCTCCATCCATATATATATGTATATATCCATCCCTGTACTGTACAAACGAGATACCTCAACTCTATATATATAACTTATACTACTCATTCGTATAACTCAAATCAGATCAGATCTTCCTCCTAGATATAAAGGATCGCTATCACCATCATCCATCCACCCACCCATTTACCTACCCAACAAAACAATCACATTACAATCACAACCAAACAGCTACTCTAGCAAACTATCCCTTATACATTATAAAAATCTTGCATTTAGCATTCAGCATTGTAAATATAATATTTATAATAATTTTGAGCATAAAGCGTAAAATTCCCCTTCCTTTTCTTCTTCCCCCCATATTCCATCATTTCCATACCCGCTGTCATATGCCGCTTATGTAAATGCGTGTATTGTATTGTGCCCCTACCCAACCAAATCCTATTATCGAGAATAGATGATTGATAGATTGATAAATATCATAAGTCCAAAACCCCCCAAAATTTTCTGTTCCAACAAGCAAGAGAACGTGGAAATCCATCGCTACCCCTCATGCGAATGAAGGGAGTGAAGCCAGCAGAGCATATACCACCAACCCTGTACCAACCCCGTACCAACCTCGTCCCAAGCCAACCCATCCGACCAGTATGCTGGATACTCAGTACCAGTCTCCTTTACTCTTGCCCCCCTCCCCCTACCCCTGACCTAGAAGCAAAGCTTTCCCCATCCCATAGTATACCATTTTGTTTTATTTTTCTCTCCAACAAATTCAGATCAAGTTACTTCATTTTAATTCATTCATATTGACCCCCAAACGCCAGAACCCGTGTCCCACCCCATCATATCCATTCCTTCAATCATTATTCATGACGTAGACATCATATCTCCGAAAGCAAAACGCAATGCGAAAAATCCTTTTGGAACATAAGCCGTGTACCACTTTTTTAGAATTGCTCCCTGGCAATCGAGAGAACCAAGCGCACCTCCTTTGATGACCTTTTTCGCTTGTAGATGAACAGTCGGACGAAAATATAAAAGTCGTTGCCCTTTTTAAGATCTTCATTTTAAGTCTCCTTTCTTGTGACATTCACTTTTCCTCCTTTCTCCATAGGCCAAACTAATTCATGATCCGATATCTAATGGATCAGCTGAATCAGTCAAAGAGCTAGGAGAGTGCTCTGTATGCTGCATCATATCACCTCCTCTGGAAAGCTCCGCAGCGATACCATCATAGTCGCGTTGCCAAAACTTTTCCTTTGATTTCGACAAGTTTACAAAGAGCCGAGCATAAGCTAGATCCAGAAGAGGAATGCTATCTGATGACAGCGAACCAAGATTGCATGGATTTGGCCGTTCCATAGTGTGTTGAGGATTGCTCGCCCAAGCAGCTTGCCATGCTTTCAAAGCCGGCTCGATGTGGCGATGCATTTTTTCTGTTTCCTCGTTGGTCCAGACCTTGTTAGAATGTCTTTGCCTAGTTTCCCACTGTGGGAAAATCGGTTGTTAGTGATGCTGAAACGTATTTATTTACTCCCAACCCTGTATATGACGGGGTTGACTCACAATATAGTTATGTAACGCATTAATAAGAATTAAACAACCGAAAGTGCTTAGCTTGAGATCGCTCTGTGGTAATTCTTGTGACGTGTGGTTACCACCGAAAGCTTGGGACTGGTGTTGAGCCTGCTGGTATTGTTGTTTCTCGCTAGTCCGTAGAAGTTCGCCCAAGGCATCGTGGAACGTGATTTGGTTATGATCCGCCATCTTTGCACCACCCTTAGCATAAAAGCTGCTGGCCGATTCAGCCGACCAAAATTCTTCGTCACATGGCAGGTCCAAAACAGTCTCGGAGTTAGGTAAGGCAGGGGTATGGTTGTATGCAGATACAAGAAGGCTGGAGAGAATGAAAACAGCGAAAAGAGTACGCTTTCTTTCCTCCTTGGCCTTCCATGTATGCCATTCCTGCTGATCGTCCGGAATTTCAGTTTTGATATTATCGTTTATAGTGCCGTCACCATCAGTCATACGGACATCCTGTTGTGAAGATCCATTATCTTGTCGCGCAGGCCTAATTAAATCTGCTGCCCGAGCAAGACTGACTAAAGCCGCACAGTGAGTACTAGCAATATCTCCCGCAGTTTTGTCTCCACAAATGTGGCCATAAAACACATTCAATAGCATAGCTTGGACAAGCCATACGGGTGTGTGAGCAGAGCTTTCAGATGCCCTAGATCCATGGTCTATCGAGGTCTTACGGTGATCTGCTTTGCGAACATCTGCTTTTCGACGCTCCTCCAAATAGTGTTGCAACATTTTCTTTGCAGAATCAAATAGCTCCTTAGATTGCTGATTATCCAGTTCATATAAAGCACCAATGGCAGCCATTGAAAGAATAAGGCACCCACGCCCTCCGATCCAGCTAGCAGTTCCTCTGCTATCGTTCGAGTAGACGGGGACATCGAAAGACAGCGTTGGAATGTGCAAGAATGGCATATGGGGATGGAAGTAACGTATATAAGCGCTGATGTATCTTTGAAGATCCGACGTGCTCGGAAGCAATCGAGTACCTTCAGTGACGCTGTTTGCTCGGCCAGAAAATCGTGGGGAGAGCGGAGACGGAGAATTAATCGACGGGAAAGAATATTTGCGCGAGCCAAAGCTGGTGCATTGAGCAAGGGCAGCTAACAATGCTTGCCGTGTGGACTCAGTTATTGTGGAGAGTGGTAAACTGTTGTGGATGCTACCAGTCATTGAGATCGGAGTTTCTGGACCAAGATTTATTGGAGCGTGGAATCCTTGTGTGTTTAACCCTGACATCACAGAAGGGCTCAGAGAACTCATAGATGGTGGCGGTGTAGAGAAGTATGGATCATTCGCATGCTTTGGAAGACTGTGTGGTGACATGGGACCTCCATTCATCAAGTCCGGAAAGCCCGGATTTCCCAGGTCCATGGTAAACGGGTTAGGGGTCATCAATGGAGGTGCCATCATTGACTGCTGCCACATAGACACCGAAGTAGTAGCTGGATTGTTGGATCCGTCAAGCATCACCTCACTGATGCCACTTTGGCTAGCGGTGCTAATGGCAGACGGTGAAGATCCATCAATGGCATTCTCGTTGGACGGATCAAAGGACATCTGATGCTCAAATCCAGTCATCCAGTCAAAGTTCTCATCCAACACTTGGTTGGCCGAGATATCCGGAAATGTTTGATTGAAGGGAGACATGGCATCAATTGCCATTGATGGTGGTGAGTCATTGTAGTGCAATGCGTTGGGGTTTATGGTCGAGCCATTGTTAAACATGAATCCCTCCATGTCAAAATCATGATTGTTGAATGCACCAGCAATTGGAGCGGTCCGCAGGCCACCTGAGAAATCTATGTTGTTGAATCCATGGGTTTCCAGTTTTGGTAGCGCATGGTTGATCCCTCGTTGGCCCATCGCAGCAGACATCCCACCAAAAGGGTAATCATTTTGCATTGGTAGTCCCGCGAGGCTTGGATGCCGGCTGTGTATATGAGTATGGCTTGGAGCCACATTATTGGTTCTTGCAGCATGTGCGGCATTCGCTGCCGCCATCAACTGCATATGGGCTCCGTCAACATGGCTGATGGTATTTGCTCTTGGTCTCATGGACGCAGCTCCAGCGCTTGAATTGGCAATGGATCCCTTCCTTACCCGTCCAGGGCCACCAGCCGCTGCTGTAGTGCTAGTCGTACTTTCTCGACGATTCCTCGGTCTCGACGAAGGAGTTGTAGTCATATGTAACTTCTGCTGATGTCGCAGCAGCAAGTCTCGCCGCGCAAAACATCTCGCGCATTCTGGACATTCGAATGGCTTCTCCTTTGTGTGCGATCGTTCGTGACGTTTCAGGTGCTCCAAACGAGCAAAGCATCTCTGACAGGTTCCACAAACATGGGGTCGAGGCTTGTCGGTCTTAGGTGGGGGGAAATTGTTCGCAGGTTTCGGGGCTGTATTTGCTGGAAGAGCTGATGAGAATTGTCAGTAAGTGCAATCATAGTACGAGGAGAAGAACAGAATGCAATCAGCCATAAAAGGTTGTGCTTGAACAATGTTAGGACGACGATTGTTCTCTTACCATTCTCCCCGCTATTGAGCATGCCAGCCGACTCAACAGTAATAGATGACGTCGCCTCAGGCATTGTAAGCGGCGGCTGCTGATGTTTTGTTGATTCGTCCAGCATTGTCGAAGAGGTCGTAGATATATTATATGAAATAACTTCCTACAAAAGTGTTTGCATGCTATAAGTCGCTCAGCATTCCATTCGTTCGCAGTTCAGGTGTATGTTCGTGGCAAAGGTATAAAGAAAAGATATTCGTCTTACAAGCTTGCTAATGGCCCAATACTGGCGGGTCCCTCGTCCTGGGAAGTTGCAGCTCCTGCAGCAGGAATGAATCCACTCAGGCCTTTTTCCGCTGCTGCAACCTTCGGCCGTTGTTGTAGCTTTAGCCGACCCAATAGCTAAAATTCTCGTTTCTGCAGACCAGTAATTAGGGTGTATTAAATTATTTCCTTCAGTTTGCGTCTGCAGGGCGCCCGGCCTTGTATCTCTTGTAGCAGGAAACGGAAAAAGAACCAGATATTTTTGAGCCTGATGGTACGAACTAGGAGATGACAGAATGAGAGGTTATGGGTATAGGTACGGGGGGGCGGAAGGTACAATGACAAGTGGGAAGTGGGTAAGAGAGCAAGTGTCGTCCGGGTGGCTGTGGAAGCCACGAGTGTCTTTGGAGTCTTTGATGGTTTTGGCGGGCTTGGTAGAAAGGGAAAGGCTCTTTCACAATTATGGATGGTATGAATGGTATGGTAGCTAGCCGATTCCCGGAAACCATATACAAAGCTGCAGCTTGTAGACTTGTAGTACTGTAGGTAGTCACAATAGTGGCAGTAGTCGCAGGATGTAGTCGTAGTAGCTGTGTGCCTCCGTGGGCCGAGATGGGTGGATGAAAAAGGTCTCTGCGCCAAATTCTCCACAAGGGAAAGGATAAAGGTGGAGACTGGGGGAGGATGACCTGCTTGTCGACCAATCATTTGATTAATTGATCATGCACTACAAAAAGGGTCTGGGGTTGTCATTGGGCCAAAGAGAAGTATCCTTACCTAGGAGCACTCTGAGACGATTTTCTGTGGATAGAACCTGTCTATGAGTGGAGACGACCCGGCTGGGGTTGGGGATAGCTCTCTTTAGTCCTTACACTTCGTACACGCCTTTTGCCAGCTTGGGCTTAGGAGGATCTCTTGGGCAAGAATAGCAGAATGGCTGTCCTGAGTCCGTTGTGTAGAATAACGTTAAACTGCCAGATGGTCCCTAGTTTAGGAGCCGAAAGAACAATAGCCAACCATTAGGCGTTTAGGAGATGTAGCGGTACGGAGTAGCGGTTGCGAAGACAAGGAAGGACGAAGAAGACAAGAAGCAGATGTGGAAGACGTGGAAGACGTGTGCGGTGTGTTTGTTAAAGTTTCGTTGCCGTTGGGTGGGATGGGTCTCGAGGTTTTCCAGGGCAGGATATTCATGAATTGACGACGTCGGCGCAGATGATGTAGTCGACGGATGTTTGATCAGATAAAACTGGATAATCTTGGCCGTTGGAATCTCCAGGTCGTGTTCCCCCAGACTAGGAAGGGCGAGGATGATTATCTTGTCCCAGGTAGGTATATTGCCTCGACTAGTTCTAAGTGATGAAAAGCTGGGCTGCCACTCTGCAAAAGATGTTCCCGAATAACGCCCATTCCACGACAAGCGAGCGATTAACCAAATCCGCAGTTACAGTTAGGTAAATGCTTGCTTCGTACAGCACGGCTACAAACGGCTCTGGATGGCAGCGGGCACATCAAACCGCAAGACTACAAAAGGCATGAAGTATGGAGCATGAAGTGTTTCCAGCAAAGACCGTTCTTTCAATCCATTCACTGTCTCCCTGTCTGTGAGTGAATCGGCTGGCTGGCTGCAAAAGTTGCCGCTGTTCGGACATGAAGAATCCACAGTTGTCAGCATCGTCATCAGCGCGCATCACAAGCACAAAGAAAAAGGACTTAAAATCGGGAACGCTCATGAGAACGAATCCGGTAAGCCGAGGAGCGATGCTGCTGCTGCTGCTGCTGCTACTGCTGCTGCTGCTAGCGATGAAAGCGACAAAAGCGACAATGGTCCATATGCGCCCATATGCACAATTCAATACCTACGACGTTCACTTGTGTTGCGATTGCACCGGACCATTCTTTCGTTCCGGCTATCGAGGTCGGCAGGATGAATATATCCGGGCAAAGCCATATTAATATCAACGCTGCTATTCATCTAAACCATGAAACATGGCCATCTTTTTTCTTCCACACACAGCCTTCCGTCGTTCTTTCTATGATCATCACGTCGACCAAGCCATTCCCATCCTTGTTGCCACCGCCGCTTTCGGCTTTCATTCTCTGTTTGTAAATAGCGCTCTTTTTATTTCTCCGTAGACAAGGCAGGCCCGCCCATTACATAGTTTCTACAGGCATGGGCTGCCGTTCCCACCGTATCGTATTGTGTGTGGTACATACCGTTGAAAGCTTCGTACTCCATACTTCGTACACATGGTTGAAAGAGAGAGGTAGACCGACCTACCCACCAGCCGACATCCAAGGACTGCAGTACGAAGCACAGTGCGAGTGGACATGTTGTGTCGGCCGTGGTACGTAGGTGGTATATTCCGTTTCGCATCGCACCAGTCGTGGTTGGTTGGTGGAGGAAAGGCCTTCTAGATGTTCCATAGCTGTAAATAGCATCCAGAACCATGAAACTTGTCTACTTGGTACAGTCTCCGCTTCCCAACTCTGTATTTGGAATCCTGCAATAGGGGGAACGGTGAAGATGCAAAATAGCATTCCGAGTAGAGAGAGTTTGGAAATAAACAACAGCAACCCAGTCCCAGAAATACCGTCGACACCGACTGTGTTTGACTTTCTTGGTGCTCCACCATCACCAATGCGCTCTTATCCGAAGGGGCTGATCAATTGGTTAAGTAGTACCAATGCAAAGCTAAGTAGATTGGGAGATTAAAATCCCTCGTGTGCGTATGCAGGTATCTTAATGCTTCATGTTATTTCCGTCCGTTCGTTGACATCAAGCGACCAAAAAAATGTGTTACATAATGCTGTAACATCGACCATCATTCATCCATAACTTGACCCTTTTCTCGCTTTGCTTCCTTTCCTAGACTCGTACGGCATACTTAGGCAAGTGCCCTTTGTATGACCTTGAGGCTGTCAAATCCTGCCTGCAAAAGCTCGATCTGTGCGTGCAACCTGGGCCCTTCATCTCTACTCCATCAGAAATCTCATTTCTCCAGACCCCAGACGGGTACATATCGGGGGCGAAAGGGGGGCCATCGAACGATCCAAGCTTGTCGAGCTACAAGTACGATAAGATACGAGGATGTGCACTGTACGAGTAAACAGACTTTGAGATGCAGTGCGCATACAGCATACAGCATACAGCATACAGCATACAGCTGTCCAGGTGGCTGGAAAGGATTTGAGCACTTTCTAGCATGTCTAGGCCTTTGCTTAGCACTGTTGGACATGCGCCTGTACCTTGCGGATGACGAGAATGTGCAAGGTAAAATCAATTCCACCGTCTCATTCGCTGTGCTATATCCGATCGTATTATGCTTTCCATGCCTCTCGCCTGCCTCGGAACCGTCTTACAGAACGGCAGCAGGAGAAATGAGCCACCAGCCCCTACCAGCTCATTCTTACACCAATCCATGACCAATTCCCACACACCCGTCCTCACCTGACATCCATTTTACCTTCCTTGGGACAAAAGCCGAATTCTTCCTTTCGGGTGACAGTCTGATAAGTAAATTACCAATAATTGAGCTGAATATGATCTTTAATGCCTATGTCATGCCATGCTATGCCATGCACTGCAACGCTCGGAGACGTTAGATATGGATCATGTATGTATGTATGTATGTGTGTGTGTGTGTGTGTGTGTGTGTGTGTGTGTGCCACAAGGCAGACGAAAAAGAAGAGGGTCTTCTTGAGAGCTCTCAACTCGCCATATTGTTCTACCAAATATAGGGACTCACGGCTACAATCCACATAATTTGGACGAGTAAGGGCTCGAAGACCTTATATCAAGGCCATGCTGCAAGAGTAGACGAGGTAGATTCCAGACCCTGGTTTCCCCAGCTTTTCTTTTCCGTTTGTTTTCCCGAGTCTTATGGCGAACGGGCGCGACATGTCAATAGTGAGAGGGATATGTACGTGCAAAAAGCCTCTCTCTCGTCCCAGTTTAGCGCCATCGTGAAGGTGCCATCGAGGACGAGCGCTACTGTAAGTATCTTTTTATCCGAAATCACGGTGCATATAATGTAGTGACTGCCGTTTATCCCGACGAAAGAGTTGACAGAGAGACATCAAGCTGGTACCTGGTATTCCAGTGAGCTCCCTTGTAATCTAAAAGATCTCTCAGCCTCGGCGAGCGGCATACCCCATAACAAAAGGGTGGTTTATCCTGCAGTGCCAAGGGACTTTGTTGGAACAGGAATGAAGCTCTCAAACTATCAAAGCCGCCTGGGAAGACAACATAGAATGGGCATCACGGTAAGTATACACGGGACGAGAGGTATATCCCATAAATCCATTCTTCCCATTTCTTCTCTCCTCACCCCATACCAAGCACAAGGATTGGGAGACGAGCAAGGTTTTTCCTGTGAAGACCTCTTTTTTCGACGGTTCGTACGACATGGTCAATAAAAATATCCATAAATCAAATAACGTGTTGAATGAACGAGTAGTTAATCGCTTGCATAGGAAAAACAATGAGCCCTTAAGCTTAACGGAAACGGGCGTAGAGTGTGAAGTGGCTTGATGCGTGCGACGCTCCATATGTGCCTTTTCTTGCCTCTGGTCTTGACCTTGTCTTGACCTTGTCTTGACCTTGCAAGGATGAGCAAATCAACGGCGTCTCGAGTAGTTGAGAGTAGTAAGTTGCGCGGAAGCGAACGGTATGAATAGAACGTGCAACCCGAACTTCACCCGTCCACAAATCAACGACGGCGAGCAATGCAGAGCAACCAGGAACTGATTGGAGCAGTGACTGGGACCACTAATGGAAGCCAGGGACAAAGCCTCGAAACCTTGAAAGCTTTGGGAGAGATGGATTTTTTAGTGGAGGTTACGAAGTAGAGGTAGTAGAGGGCTGCCAGACTGCTCCTGCTCCTGCTCCTACCCCGGAATTTCTAGTTCATGTTCATGAACGGCTGGGCTCCACAAATATCCCAATGCAATGTTAGTCGCATATACTTCGAGGAGTCTAGGAGTGCCTGCTGACTGCTCTTCCCACATGTTCTAGTACAAATGCGTTCAAGAAAGGTACTTTCTAGGTGGTGCGTATTTACGGTATTCTGTATCTACCAGCATCGACCTACTTACCGGCAAGATCGTCAGGATTAAATTAGAAAGCTTCGTACAGAGATGCATAACCGGGCGTCGTTATTTGCCTTCCCCAAGCGGGTATGGGTAGCATTCATGCCACACAGTATGGATGCCCACACAACATACGACATCTGGAAGCTCCATCCAAAGAAAAACCCCTTCCTCATAGTGGATATCAACCAGTCAAGATGCTGCAGCTAGTATGAGATGAAAGGACCAGATGCCTATCTTCTAGGCCCTTTGTACCCAAGAACGTCAACTTGCATTCCTCTGCCGACCTACATTACTCGTTGCACATCAGCTACCCCCAGAAAAACTTATCGACACTCGCAAATGGTAATGGCACTGCATCATCTTAACAACAAGATACCTCATTCGTTCGGAATATATCCGGACCAATTTGAAAGCGTCAAGCTTGCCTCTATGTCGGAGTGGTGGGGGATGGCATCCGGTGTATTTTGCGCATGGCCCCTTTATGTTTTGCAGCATGAACGAACCATGGATCAATTATATCCCGTAATGGTGGCAAGGCTTCTTGTCGAGAAAACGGTATGGCTTCTACACACATATCCTTTTGCATATGCAAAGGACTTCTCGGACAACTGAGTACATGCTGAGCCGTACCTTAGCAACGGCAGTCGAGCATCTGCCATCTAGATGGTCTCATGGTATGTAATTCTATGCCTGACCAAACGCCGATTTTCGTACGGTAACAGGCAAAGCCTTCCATTTTTGGTATAGACGTGCCGATCTTCATAAGATCTTCCTGTCGGATGGCAAAAGAGACGCAACCATTGACAAATATCACCAATGGGAAACAGACGTTCTGCCACAAAAAGAAGCTGCAAAGAAGCCTTTCAGAAGGTGGTGGTGTACTTTGCGGTAACAGCACCGTGTCGTCATACGATGCTCTCCACCAGGCGCCACACTCTGGGTACAGGCACTTATACAATATTCTACACGAACATCCCCGATGATCGTCCGTTCGCAAATGCAAGAAGCAGAAACCAATGCACCACCGCGCATCGATTCATCTCATTCCAGCAATGCACATACCGGAAGGTCGGACTCTCCTTGGGCCCTGATGCTCAAATCAAGATTTGAATGCCAGGACTTGCGCAAGTGCACACATATTTTTAACCCTCCACCATACAGTAGACTAGTAGTCGCAAGTGCCTGCACTACTTCACAATCACGCATGGCCCAAGAATCTCAGGGTCTTGCATCGCGTCCACCCAATCCGAATCGGCAATGCGTGCATTTCTCCACCAACAATGCATCGTCATATGTATACAACCAAGAAGATCGACGTTTCCAGAATAGCCGGCCTCGAATTCTTTTCGGATACCGTTTGCATAGGAGAATTCATGCCGCATGCCAACCTCCCTCTGTGCTCATGGTGCTGTTGGGAACGGGAATTAACCGACAATGATAACCGACCAAAGTGTCCCACAATACTAAATAGAAGTTTGTCTGGACCGCAGGTATCCCAACAGTACACGAACCCTAGGGCTGGCATCGATACATCGTCTTTGAAACAAATATGGAAAACGCCTTGGAAAAGACGCGAGTGCGCTCACCATGATTATGGCTTCCGTCAGCATCAAATACCCCACGTCGCATCATGGAATTTGGAAATATCGAGAAGGACAATATGATTCCACATTTGACCATGGAAGGAACCACCATCGCTTCTTGATATGTCTGTCAATCTCTATGTGGCCAACACGCTTCTAAGTGACTGCCTGTTGGTGCCAACAAAAGTATCTGAAAAGCTCGCGGGTTTAGGTGCTATTCCTAGTGGAACACGTTCCGTGCAATCAACAAGAACACACACATACATCTTATATTTACCAATTTTCGCGGCAATCGTTGTCATATGTCAGCTATTCAAATCATTTCTGTTTAATAACTAGTTTCACAGCTAGATGTTCACATGCGCGCATATCGAACGACGTACAGCAGGAAGCATGCGTTTCAAAAGTGAATGGTAGTCACGACCCATGGAATGTGGAAAATCACTTGTACTTGTCCAAAAATATCCTTAACTGCGATTACCTTTGCTCCACCTGTATCTTTTATAACTCAAATGTAAAGATCCATGGCCATAAAAGTCTTTTAGGACGGTGTACAATTCATAGGTTACCCTCGCAGCAATCCGGTAACTATCAAGGGCATTTTGTCTATACCTCTGTTTGCAACCCTTTATGTCTGCCGGAGCAGTATGTAAAGAAATATAAAGTTAGACGTCTTTGAGATAGCTTTGCCTCAATTTCTCATCGCTGCGCCCCCTTCCGCTCACATGGTCACCCAGAATAGAAAGGGGTAAGCGAATCTCTTGAATGGAAGTGAATTACAGATTTGTGAATCACATATCAACTGTCTTCCTAAAAAAGCCCCCAATATTGCTTCTACCAGAATACTTCACTACGTTCTTGTCCTTTTAGCCAATTCAATGAAGAAGCATTACCGACACCGGCAATGCCTATTGAACTTGAGATCTATGAATCACACAGGGCCTTCCAGGCGACGATATCTTGCACTTGGGAACCGCTCTCTTGTTCTTAGAAATCAAACAATAATTGCTCCAGCTCGTACTGTCATATAGACTCTATCCAATCAGCCAGCAATCTCTTTAATCATTCCTTCAAACTTTGAAGTCCTTCACATTTTAATCTGGGCTGATTGTGGTTTAGAGTAGCGACTGCAACCTCCATAACCAAACTCTTAAGATTGCAAAGCTACACCACCGACATCCTTGTCGGTTCAGTGTATTCACTGAACTACGGAAGAGGGACTACAGGTTATAGGATACACACTGTAGCATAGTAATTAGTACGAGAGAGAAGGTCTATATAGTCCAGCTCCCCCTCCCACCTAGTTTAGAGAATTCGAACCGATTCAACTGCATTTACTTAGATCCCATTATGACTAAGTATAGTGCCATGAATCGGTTTCACCTACAGCTGTACTAAGCCAACCGACAATCCTCCTGTCAAGTCTCCCCGATATCAGACCTGAATTTCTGGGGAGCATGTATCCTCCATATCCTCTTCCCTTTTTATCTTCCCACGAGTCTTCTCTTCACCACAAACTTTTTCTTCTTTTCTCCTCCCCAAATTACCCCTGTTGCGACCAGTTTAAGGGTAATTTCCTTACACAATCGACTAGTTTTTTTCTTCAGTCGAGAGTTTGCCACATCTAAAGAGTCTCTGATCAGTGAAGGTTCATTCAGTCTATAAGTGTCTCTCGTCTCTTGAACACGTTAAAAGGCACCGGATTCCCTCCTACCGTATCCGCTGTGTGGACTCACTTCGTTTGAGAAGTCACTACTGTCCCTTAAGCTCTAGTTGTGCTTGTTTTCAAAGAATCCGAAACAACATCGCAGTCACCCAGATTGCAGCATCTAACCTCCGTCCATCGTGGATCCTCACTAGCTGGAAACACACTTGGACTTACACATCTCAAATATCTTAATCATAGATAGAAACAAGCGCTCGGATTACACCAACACTGAAACTCAACTTTCCTACAGTTTTCTAATAAATTCGAAGGGATTCAAGAAACACCAACAAGCCACTTGGCAAGTATTCGCCCAACATCTACCGCCGATAATCATAGAGACATACTATCCTCTTAACCTATAAACATTTCATGAAGAAGCACCTTCTTTCCCCTCAACAGGATTCTATATTAAAGATATCTGTAGAAACACCGACACCAAAGTTTCCGTCTACCTAGTACCCGACTATCCTCAGTCTAACATCATTTACCAATTCAACCGGCCGCACCCAACTCTCACAACTCTCACAACTCTCACAACCCATTTCATTCTTTTTTTTCATTTTTTTTTTTTTTTTTTTTTTTGGTCTCTAGACATCAACCCTGCTCTCCGGGACCTACTATTCTTCTTTCCCATCTTCAAAATCCTTATTCATGCAAATCCTCCAAATAACACCCCCAATCGCATCACATCCAACATCAGACAAAAGGGGGGTCTGCTCGGTTAAATTTCCCACACACAGCAAGAGCGCAATCGTACAGTACCCTTCTACACATCGAAATCCTACCAGCATTACAGAATCCGGTATGAAAGCCTGCCCTAGCTTCTTTGCTTCCTCTTCGCATACGGCTGTTCTTTTTCTTCGGCCGTAGTTTTTATTCACTCTTTTACCTTTTTGCCGACCACTTGAAATAGTACTGGATTAGTGTACCTCTTTTTTCTAGCACACTTCTAGAATCCAGTTCTCTTTTCCTTTTGACCTGCTTCTGCACTTTTCTATTAATCTGTACCGTGAACGGACTTTGATTTGTTTTTTTTTTTTTTTTTTTGAACTCGGTTGGAGTGCTTTCGATCGGACTGACTGACTTGGTGTAGATATTCTTTCTTCTTCTATTTTCGTTCTCGAGCTATTTCCTAGTGCGAGGGAAAGCACAGCAGCTGCGACCGGACGACGGACTTCTCTCAGTTTTGTCAAATTCGTATAGCTTTTGGCGTCAGACTCTCCGTCTATATCTGGATTTTGAGTATACATCTTCATTTTCCGGTATATCCTTTTGCCCAACCACCACCACCGCCGACCGATCAATTAACCAACCAACCAAGTCATCGAATCAAGGATGTCAGATCTATCTGAAACCTTCTCTCCCCTTTCCCCCATAACTTCCTCCTCCTCCTCCATCTTCGCTAGCACCGATACCAGCAGCACCCCCATCCCTCCACCCCCAACTCAAATCCCCACCACCACCAACACCAACACCTCCTCCTCCTCTTCATCTCTATCTCAAGCCTCTCGCCGCTCTCCCCGCACCCTCTCCCGCTACACCGGCTCCCTGACTCTTCCCCCGCTCACACTCTCCGGCGTGGCCCTCGTATGCGCGCTCGCCCACCGCAGCGGCTGGTCCGCCGACCGCATCGCCATCAGCGTGTTCCAGATCCTCAACGTCGCGATCACCGGCGCCGACGTATATCACGTGAATCATTTGTGGTGGGGGGTGCATGGCGGTGGTGATGAGTTTGAGCTGCCGGGATATCTGGAGGAGGTGGAGGTTGGGGTTTTGAGGAGTTTTGGAATTTGTGAGAGGGAGTTGGGGAGGGGGAGACCGCTTTGGAAGACGGAGCCGCCGGTATGTGATGTTTTTAGCCTTTTCTCTTATTTCTTTGGTTTTTTATTTGCGGGATGGTGTGTGGTTGTGGTTTGTGGTGGAGAGGAAAGGGAGTGGAGAGTTGATTGAGAGGGTGAGCTGAACTGAGTTGAGCTGAGCTGATTTGATCATTAGGTCGCTGTACCATTTGCTAAAATCTGGAGTCCAAAGGTACTTACATGCCCCTTTTCTTTTATCCCCCACCCTTTCTACAAACAAAACCGCCAAACTAAACCCCAACCACGCAGACAGCCGATACAATCCCCCTCTTCCCCGGCTACACCAACGAACTCCGCGAAAGGTCCAAACAATTCCTCTTTGTCAGCTCAAGCCGACATTTCGCCCAACTCACCCCCGCCGAGCTCCCCCTGCTCGAACACTTCCCCGCACCTCTCTCAAACCTCATAGCCGACACCCTCCACGCCTGGAGCAAGTGCATTCGCAAGCACCTCCGGCGCGCCCCGGCGTCGCAGAAACACCACCCCATCAACCACCACGCGCAAGTCGAGCTCATCTTGCAGCACCTAGAAGAATACACACGCCAGTACGAAAGCATCTACAACCTCATGGAAGTATGGGAGCACTGCGCATCGCCCGATGTCGTAGCGATCAACAGCACAGGATATGGGGTGAAAGTATTTCTGGGACTGTTGATGACCGATCGCTTGAACGTGATTGATATGAAGCGACGGGCGGCGCGGGAGCGCATCGGGTTTGTGGTTCTCGGGTTCGGGGAGTTAGATAACAGGGAGGGAGAGGGGAAGTGTAATGTTTGTTTGGAGGAGATGAGCCCGGAGAAGGAGGGGGAGGTTCCGTTGAGAATGGTGGTGTGCTGTGGGCAGATTCTTGGAGGAAATTGTTTGAGACAGTGGGTTAATTCGCTGGCGGGAAGTCGTTCGGAACCAACGTGTCCGTTGTGTAGGCACGGGTTGTCGGAGGCGTTTGTGGATAAGTTGTTTGAGGGGTATGAAGAGGAGAGGGTGAGAGTGCCGGTGTACGTGGAGGAAGATGAGGATGAGATGGATGACTTGGATATGAGTCTCGACATTTTCGAGGATGAGGGAAGGGGTATGAATGGAGAGCGGCTCCCGTTTGAAGCGCTGCTTAGACCTGATGAGGATTTGAATTTGAATTGGAGACTGACCCCGAGGACTGGGGGACTTCAACCCCACACCCCTGGCGATAATAGTATGGACTCGCCAGCGCAGCACCGCCTTGGGGAGAGAGAGGATGACTTCAGTAGGGAAGGATAAACATATTTTTGTTGGATGACTGACCGTAGGACTCGTTTTTCCATTTTGGGCATATCGAGGTTATTTTGTCTCTTGCGGCAGGAGATTCTTACGCCTGGACTATTTTCTCAGCAGTGTGAAAACTGGTTTTTTGGATTATATTAGCCAGATATTGTGGATATTCGCTTGGCTGTGTGGAAGAAGAATTTCTGGTTTATGTTGAGCCATACATCTGTATATGCATAATATCTCTACGCATGGCGTTCAAGGGCCGGATTAGTATAGAATGCATGAAGCATACCTATAAGCGGCGAATAAATGTTCAGTACTTTACATTTCCCATAACCAGAATAGTGACCGTGGTGAGGATTGGGCGTATGGACCAAGTTTAAAGATATTCATTCTCCTGGTGGACCTTGACCACGAGGCGATTCCAGAAGAAATAATGTATCATTGTGAGTATTGAATTCCTCAACTAATGCGAATCTACAGAGACGCGGCTGAGATACAGCCGATGTCTCTGGATCGTGTTTGAACTGGAACTGTATCGATATCCCTAAAGTCTATGAGTAACAATGAATCGATCAAGATGTTAGCTGTGAAGGTAATGACTATCCCAGCCTGGTGATCAGTTTAGATATGCCAGAAAACGATCATTTTCAATATCTTGCGCGTGATCGCCTGTAATATTGTCATGCAATGTAGCTAGACTGTAAAATCAAAGCCTTATGGCCTCACTGGGTGCCTGATAGTAGATCAGAGCAGATCGGATCGCATCATTCGGACCATATTCAGTCCTAGCCACTTGACCATGGATCCCAACAACCCTAGTAAATCAATAACATCACTTGCACGTTTATCCCATATCAATTCCAAGGAAAATGAGCTGATATTCCGAGAAAGCTACTCCCTAGCCGAAATCATGGAACATACTGTTTCAATGACCCTAGAAAAGCAAGTCCATCTCAGTTCCAGATCAATGCAAGTCGAAAGGGTACTGTGACCTTGCGAACAATCCCCATCACAGAGCATTTCCTAGCATACACTCATAGTGCCCACCGGTATCTCTCCCTTCATTTGGAAAATGTCCCCAAAAGCATCATATCCGCAAGTATCCTCTTTCTGTGTTATTTTCCGTGCACAACAAAGCCCAGAACTCCATGCCAAGGTTTATTTTCTCATTCCCCCCCCACGAGCACATCGTTATCGTATCGTATGATTTCCCGATGAGCTATTTGTCAAAATTCTGGTGGTTTAACGGTGCTAAAGAAATTGTATCAGTCCCTGTATGTGGAATTGCTGATTCAAGCGCAGCGTTGCCGAAGTGGTTGTGGTAGCTGGGCATACCTTGACAAATCCAATGTCCGCGGACTTTTCTCTGAAGCATTGTCTGCAGATGTTAAGACCGTATTTGCGGATGAGACCAGCCTTGTGTGTGCAAACGCGACTATTAAGAAAGGGGTTTGTCAGAAATTAAAGCTCAATGGTCATTCCTCCTTCGTCTGGGTTTGGATAACTTAGAATCTAATCTTCACATACCATTCGCGGGAACCCTTTCCGTAGGTACGGGGTCTGGAGAAGTAGACGGATTCGTGAGACATGGTGTCTGGATATGTCGAGGACTTTTTTGTTGGCGGTTTGACGTTGGCGGTTACGAATTCGTAGATTGTCGGTGTTGTCGTTGGAGGAGTCGAAGTATTGAAGGGCTATCACATAGAATTTAGCGAGAAAATCAAGCCCACAAATTAATTTTCGGGAAAACGATGTTAGAGCCTTAATATTGAGGTTTTGACATCGGTGCTGGTGAAATAAAAGCCGACCGACCATAAATGCACAGACCACGAAGCGCAGCTCAAAGTAAATAAAGATACTCTATAGAATCACAGTTAAGCCAACAGTTCTTGTCACATGCAATAACAATGGTCAGTCAAATATTCACTCAATCTTGTTCACAGTTAACATTAACTATAGTCTAAAGACTCCAATCACACCTACGTTCACTTCACTCTATCCCGTGTAGCTGATCTCTTCGAGGACTTTTGCAAAGACAAATTACCTGATGACGATATCTATGTACCACCACACCATCAACCCATAAATCCAGAGGATGAGGATGATGTAGTTCCTGATCAGCACGCCGCTTTCGGTATCCAGAGAGCAACGCAAAAAACCAAAGAAGCCGCTTGGAAAGATTTAGGCTTAGCGGAACTGATGAAGAAGGGACCCGGAGGGCAGAAAGGTGTCGGAGAGTCGAATCTGAGGGGCGCGAGAAGCCTACCAAGATAGGGAAAGAAGAAAATCTGGTAGTTGAACGAGTGCCATGGTCGGTGGGCCAAAGCATATGCCGAGCACTGGCTATGATGTTGGGATTCGCTGAAGGATCGAAGATACTGAAGTATGATAATGAAGTAAGATCAGGTTTCGGGAATGGGTGGAGTATGGGAGTTTGGCGTTGCCGAGATAGTATCGTCGTGTTTTGAGTTGAGGGAGTTCAGAGGCTATCCAAGGGACAGGACTCACACGCAAACAAGGCGATCCTTTGTGAATCATCTAGCAAATTCCATGGTCGTGAGAGTTCGCAGGAGTCTAGTAGCATTCTGGGAGAGAACCCATAATGCTAAATATAACTAGTCCCTTTTCTTTGAATAGTTTCTATCCCAGAGAGACGTGTAGAGCCACCTGATCTCGATTCCAATCCAACGCCATGCAAACCAAGCCCCCATAAGGCCTTGAAATGTGACCATGATACTCCTAACACCGATATAACAGAACAGGTAGAGTATAGGCGTCGATATGATCATGGACCCACTTCCCTCTAACTCTTGCCTAAGAATGCCTCTCTCTCAACCACCTCTTCTTGGAACTTGACTAAAAACACTGTCTTCCCTGGCCACAACTCACCCTCCTCTCCCCTTCCTACACTGTGTGCTGTAACTCTTGCTGGAAACCCTGCCCCGTCACAAACCCCCTCAATGATGCCCGCTACAAATGCTGCGCAATTCAATTGGTTCATCTCCTTTGGGACGCTGATGTATTGATTTACCAGCGGCTCGTTGTCTGATATCATGTATTCGTCTGGAGTATCGGGATTCGAAGACTTCTCAAGAGCATCAGCAGGTCGTGAGAAGAGATGACGCCAGAGAACTGTGGTTATGAATTGAAGAAGAGCAATGATATTGAGGGGTCTGGTCTGCGTGCGCGGGGGCTCGCGATACAAGAGAAGGTCTAGAAGTTTGAGGCCAATAGGGTGACCTTGTGCGTTGAGTCTATCATTTTGATTACCGTCAGCTCTTTCTCGTTCATAGGTGACTGAAGTTCTTACCGCTTCTCTAGATCCTGAATGCCAGTTACCCGCCTTTGCGCATAGCTAACCATTTCCCCAAAGAGATATGCGAAGCTGGCCTGGCTTAGCTCCTGTGTCCGACTTCGATTTAACGGTCTGTGATATATCGTCTTGCCGGTCGACGGGTATCGCAGGCCGGATTGGGAGCCTCGTTGGGCATGGGAGGATTGGCTAGCCAATGGTGGCTTCACTGGTTGTGAAGACATGTTTAGTACTTCTTTCTCAGAGGCAGCGCAACATAAATGGCATTTAATTGAGCTCGTTTTTTGGGGGGAATATCGTGATGTTTTTTAAGGTAGATGTACGGCTTTGATTGCTTGTCTGCAAGGCTACTACTGTACGGAAAGTGGATGATGAGATTCTGTGCCAAGCGAGGGGTGCAAGTAGCATAAGAGAAGGAGAAAAATCTATAACGAGCTTGCGCTCCATGGCCTATTATCTAGTGGATTATTTAATCTAATGTACAGCCTATAATCATCGTCAAGATAGAAATATTTTTTAGTCATCGTGGTTATTCCTCCGCACCGTTTGCAATCGGAGTTGGGTCAGCTGGCTTTGCAGTGGCATCCGTTGTCCCATTTGTTTGAGCTTCTTCAACTGGCGCTGTATTGACGGGATTTTCACTCAATGGACTTGGACTTCTGGGCTTCTCCACGACGCGCTTACCCACACTTGGTGCATCGCCACCTTTCAAGTAGATCTCGCTCTCTCCAACCTGCTTTCCGCCCTGTACCCAACGCTCGTACATCTCATTTTGACGAGTTTTGCAAATCTCAAGCAGTGTAGGCCAATATGTAGCATGGTCGTACTCGAATTGCAAATCACCGTTGAACTCAGTCCAGAGCTGGTTGGCAGGGACATGTTGGCGCATATCATCGTTGAACTTCAATTTTGCCTTTGTCAGAGGATCAATGAATGGCGTGATGAGTTTGAAGAACCCATTGACTATCCATGGAACTACAGTTCGTTAGTATGTACGGTTCTGGTGGATTGCAGTGCACTCACCATTGATGATTAATGCCCTGCCTAAGCGTTCCGGATAATGAGTCTGGAGAATATTCAAAACTTCTCGGCCCTGTCCAATGCCAGGTGCTGTGTTCGACCGACTCTTACTCGACTTGAAGTTGATCAGAAGTGTGAGAGTTTCCTGATTAGGTATCATCAGATCAATGACACGCTCAACCATGAAGACCAAATGCTGGACTTGCTTGGAGCTTGGCTCGGTATTCTGTCGCCCAGGGTTCATGTAGTGGCATGGGCGTCCATCATTGTCGTAACCTATCAGGAATTGCTTCCCAGTCTCATTCTCAACAGAGAGATCATCGCCATTTAACTCGTAGACACCATATTCCCGTCTCCATGCCAATGTTCCCAGTAATCGCTTGGGTGCTTCCGTACCCGACCATTTGGTAGCTCGAAGGTATCGCAACAAACATTCTCGCGTCAACCACATTCTCTCTTGAGCTGTAATCGGACCACCCTTGCCATCTTTAGCTGGAATCTCTGTCCACAATCTAACTGTCTCTAACAAGCCGTCATATATCTTTTGCTGCTCTGCGGTGAGCTCTGCGGGTGGTGCAGGCTTGACAGACGGATCGGGGTTTATGAATGGCGGTTTGAGAGAGGATATTCCTGATTGCTGGACTGGGCTGGTAGCAGCTTCTACTACAGGTGATTTCTCGTTGGTAGCATCTGCCAGATTGACCGCCGCAAAATCTTTTGCGATTGTCGTGGTTCCGTCCTGATTATCTTGTACTATCGTGGTTGCCATGCTTACTCGAGGGATAGGGTGAGGCCTTTTCTTTCGTGCAGAAGTTCTTGGATATTAACGGAGCAATTGCGATCTTTAAGAAGCTAGAACTTGAGCCGGGCTTGAGGTATAAAGGGGGGGTTAGCTCGGTTCCTTGCAATCCGAGTACGAAAGTTATGAAGCGGCGCTGCGAACACGCGCAGTGGTAGCAATAGTTCTATTTTGTAGCACAAAAAGACCCGAGCTCGCAATCTAAAGCTGTGGCGCCACCCAGCCTTGCAGATCTACTGTAGATGCGGTGAGGAAAGTCAGACATGGGAGATAGATCTCCTACTAGCTCTCCATAATACCCCTATCACAGTTGTATGCGAGGACCAACAAGACCTTGGCCATTTGTGGCAAATCAAAGTGATACATGAATATTGAGGCCGATGGTCTGGTCATGCGTTTCCTTGTCACTTAGCATTTGTTCACAAGAAACGCAAATGAGCATTGGTAGCCAATTGTCTTAGGCTAGTGTTGTCTTTGCAGTTCAGGAGAAGGAAAGCCAAAAACATTATTTGGAAAAAGCTATGAGTTAGTCCGGGTCATCGTAGAAGTTCTAGAAAGTGGCTAGAAGACGCATGAAACATGTGGCTTGAAAATTAACCCAAGTTCGCGAATGCACTTTACGAAAAAGCGCGTTGCGACGCGTCTTCCCAGACCTTACTGTAAATCTTTAAACTAAATCAATATACCAACGAAACCTAGCATACAACGAAAGATGGCCGAATCAGTTGACGATGAGCTCAATGACCTTTTTGCTTCCACCACTGCCTCTGGCGGTGCCATTGAGGCAGATGTCCTCGCCGAATTGCACTCGATTATGCGCATGCATTCGATTCCCCCGCAGGAACTATTCTACAAATGGGAATCATACAGTATAAAGTTGGGACAGGACGACATGAGACTTAACATAGACACCGTTCGAGCATTAAAGCAAGATATCCAAGATGGTCTCGAGAGGGATAGTCGGAAAACAAAAGCGCAAGCATCAAACAAGCGGATGGCACCGCCAGCTCGGAACGCTGGAGGTACTGGTGATGTGTTTGGGATGTTAGACACGCTTTCAAAATACCTGGGAATTCAACTGATTATAGTATAGGTTGGATGGGCTTACACCAAACACACCGATGGGTGGGAGCAACAAGTCTCGACTAAGCAGCGCCTCAAAACGAAAGGTCGAAAGCCCCTCAATTTCACGAACGAAAGCGGAGCCTGCGAGCAGTCCACCAAATGTCAAAGCCTACAAGCCCGTTGATGTTGGTGGAAGTCTTGCTTTTAATGATAGAACAAATGCGGGGCAGGTTGTAGAGGTCCTGAATACTCATTTAGAAGTCCCCGAACCCCCAATTGCACCCTACGCCGAATCTCGAATCAAACTTATGGCGTACTCCGATATGAAGAAGTTATCATACAAAACGATGGCTATGAAATCATCAGAAGCATCGGAAGTATTAGATGACAGGATAGATGAATTTATGCTTCTCATCCAAGACCACCATAAATTAGAGGACTCAGATTTTGGAAGTGCTGCAAGCCAGAGCACAAACGAGATAGTAGCAGTAGGGAGGATAGCATGTGACTCTCCAGAAGGAAAGTTGAATCCGTCATCATTAGTTCTGGAGACTTCAAGAAGGATGGGAGCAGGATTACGGGTACCTCTGAAGGTGGATAACCTCAAAGGGTTTCAGTTCTTCCCTGGCCAGATAGTCGCATTGAAAGGGATTAATGCTTCAGGAGAGAACTTTACCGCCAGCGAGGTTCTAGAAGTACCATTGCTCAAGGCGCATGCAGTAGCACCAGCTGTTCTTGATGATCATATTCAAAGACTCCGAGGAGGTCCTGATTCAATGGATACAGATTCCGCACCGGCTCCGCTTAATATCCTTATAGGTTCCGGCCCTTTCTCAGCAGATGATAACCTGGACTTCGAACCCCTCCACGCTTTATGTAGTCAAGCAGCCGACACCTATGCCGATGCTCTAATACTTACTGGACCGTTCCTCGACATCGACCATCCATTAATAGCAATGGGAGACTTCGATCTCCCTGAAGAAGCTCTATCAGAGCCGGATTCCACAACCATGACCACCGTATTTCGACACCTCATCACTCCCGCGTTCACACAACTCGTAAATTCACATCCCCGCATAACTATCATCCTCATTCCATCCGTCAAAGACGCCATCTGCAAACACGCATCATGGCCCCAAGAATCCTTCCCTAAGAGTGGTTTGGGCCTTCCAAAGAACGTCCGTGTACTCGGTAATCCTTCCAGTTTTGCCATCAATGAAATCAATATGAGCATTTCCTCTCAAGATATCCTATACGAACTCCGCCATGAGGAAGTCCTTGGAGGACGACCACCCGAGCCTACTCTACTTGCACGATTACCAAAGTATCTCATCGAGCAGCGACATCTCTTCCCGCTATTTCCTCCCGTGCAAAGGGACAAGTTGCCTAAAACTGGAACAGAAGAGGGGGTACCTGTTGGAGCAATGCTTGACCTCAGTTACCTGAAGTTGGGAGAGATGATAAATGTCAAGCCGGATGTCCTGGTAGTCCCGAGTTCATTGCCCCCTTTTGCTAAGGTATGTTATATTCTTGTCGAATCTGAGTTCCCGTCATTATGGTCCGATGAAAAACACTTAGCTAACGTTTTCCTATTTCAGGTCGTGGAAAGTGTGCTGGTTATCAATCCAGGCTATTCATCTAAAAGGAGGGGTGCGGGCACGTATGCAAGAGTATCTGCATATCCAGCGACAATGACGGATGAAGAGAGGGCAGGAGGACAGATGATTGCCCATAAGCTGTTTGAAAGAGCACGGGTAGATGTTATACGCATATAAAATCTCTTTATAGGATTACTTATGCTAGTTGAATTGTAAACAGGCAATGAAATGAATGCATAATGAACTACACATTTCAAATTGAATTTGATAATATCGTATTAGGTTGTGATATATTATGGCATGATGTAGTATGATAACTATCTTGAATCCACTCTTCGTCGCTTATCACTTTCATAGCGATCTGTATCCCTTGACGTACTTCGTTTCCTCCGGTGTCTATCATCTCTGTCGTCGCGGTATCGATCCCGTCGAGGTGACCTATCCCGGCGCGGCGACCTAGATCTTGAGCGAGAGCGTCTCCTATCTCTATCATCTCTGCCACCACCCGGTCGATAAGTATCGCCACCTCCTGATCGATCATGTCTTTCATCTCCTTGTCTCATAGATTTGGGACCTTCGGGAGCACCAGCAACCTTCTTTCTCTCTCCCACAGGCATATTATTGGCACCGCTCGCCCCTGCCCTATCCCTATCGGGCATAAATCGTTCGTCCCCAATGATTCCTCCCAAATCCCCATCCTTTTTCCTAGGACCCCTATCGTCAAATTGTCCCCATCTGCCTGTATCTTCTGTTTTCAAGTCCCGGTATTTTGTAGCGCCCTTTTTTCCCAATTTCGTCATATCCCTCATTTGTAGAGCTTTCGGCAACAATTCTCGATTTTGAACATCATCCGCGTATCTTGAGCCCATGATATCTCTCTTGTCCAAGCCCTCCGCAGCAAGAGTATCGTTGTAGAATGCACCTTTGTGATAGTACTTCTGTAGGTGTGCCATCTTCCCCTTCCCTTCCCTCTCCTCTTTCTGTTTCGCAATATATTCGTCATCTTCTTTTTTCCTCTCCTCCTCGGTGAGATTCTTCCTCCTCTCGATTTCTTCTCTCTCCCTCTCCCGCGCCTCAATTGCTTCTCTATCTCTTTTGATTCTTTTCAACTCCCTCAATTTCCACGCCGCCAGTTCTGCTTCCGGATCTATATCGTCCGTATCATCCACATCATCTTCCTCTTCATCGTCATCCCAATTTTTCTTCCCTGCCTCCTTGGCAGCAATATCTTTCCTAATCTGTTCCTCCACCAGCTCATCCGCCGCTTTTTTCTTCCTCGCTTCTTCCTCTGCTAGTAATTCCTCTTCCGTCTTGGTGTTTGCTTTCGCTGTCGCTCCGAGGTTCCTCTTATCCTTTTTGATAAACATCGGCCTCATCATAACCTTTCTTGGTGCTTCTTCCTCACTGCTCTCCTCTTCTTCGCTGTCTTCATCCTCGTCTTCACTTCCTTCCTCGCTGTTCTCCTCACTTTCTTCTTCCGTCACGAATCCCTCTTCCTCCGCGGCTCTTCGAGCCTTTTCTTCCTGTACGCGCGCATTTTCCTTCTCAGCTGCAAGTCGCCTTCGCTCATTCAAATCGACCTTGTTCAGACTACTTGATATCCCTCCAGCTGTCGATACTTTTGGTGGCGGCGCAATTGGTTTTTGTGATGGAGTTTCATCTTCGCTGGCCGAGGAGTCGGAGGAATCATCTTCTTGGAGATGCGCTTTACCTGGTCGATATCGTGGTGCTTTCACCGGATTCGCAGTCATACGTTTTGGAGGCATGTTTAAGGACCAATTGTTTTATTATGGAGTTTCGAGTTTTGGGATAATCGCATTGAAATAATTACTGGATGCTTCACAATGCTGGACCAACAAATAACGCGGTTACTTAGACTGCGTCACATCCCTGCAATAAAAATATAGGTTCCGTCCAAAATAGTTTCACGTGGAGAATAAAATTCCAGAGGAGAATGAACATATGAAAAAGAGAATTTCTAGTCTCCTATTCCCTTTGAACATGAGTAATATTCACTGCTCATACAACCGAACCTGTCTACATTGGCTTACTTCTCCCTCAAAACCTAAGAAAGGATAGAATGCCGTTTCGTTATGAACCATTGATATCAAATTCGTTAGATCTTTTGGTGATCTGGAACCCCTCTTATGAACGCCATTCGCCGCAGAACGCAAAACTTTGATGCTCAATCCGCTCTCTCACAAAATCTCCTCGTCCTCTACTGGTGTAGGTAAAGGAACTGATTGAGCTGTAGCCTCAGTGGATATTGGCGCAGGTGTTGCCTCGTCCATTTCAACCTCGCTCTGGTTCTCATCTTCGTCAATATCTTTCTGGCCCTCCTTTTCCTTCCCCATCAACTCCTCCATGGCCTTCCTCGTAGCAATCTTCTTGTTCAAGTCTTCCCAAGTCTTGGCTCGCTCCTGAACAGTCCTTCCTCTTCCTTTACTTTTCTCGATTTTCCGCTCTGTTCTATCCATTACAGCTTCTGCACGATCCATGCCTTTCTCTTGTCGCCTCCTGGCTTTTGCGCTTAACTGTTTCTTCGCATTCTTTTTCTTGGAAACACCGGCGCCTTGATGGACAGCTAAGACTTGGGGGCGGTATGTTGTCTCTACTGGAGCTTTGACGTCCTTGAGCGACTTATCGGTATCGATACTCGGAGAGGACGCTCTTTTTGCGGCACGGGAATGCACCGATGCAGCTATGAATTTTGTTAGTATTTGCAATGAGGTATAGATAATGGCAACTTTTTACTCACCACCTTTCTTTTTTAAAGGTGCAGTTTTGCCCATTTTTGTGGTATGGTGCAAGCAGAAAATAAGTTATTCAGTTATTTTTTATCGGCATCTAACCTTACAGAGTACGAATATTCACAGTGGGGAATTGCCCACACGAAGAACAAGAGGGATGCTAACCTTACATTAGCGCTAAACCTCATCCGATTTTAAGCACATGTAAGAGCCAAACACTAAATTCAGCAGCAGCATTTCTAATGCTATTTCACAACAGCATACGACTACATCTCACCATTAGATATCTCCCCAAAATCAACATTTCCCGGAACTATGCTCCACATCTATATACAACCACCCTAACGCGATCGTAGTATTCAACCGAACATCAGAGTCACCGTCGTCGATTCTCACTTTGCGACGAGAAACCTTTGGCCACAGGCCCAACGATGAATCCACACGATCAACCAACCCAAGACTTCGTCAACGGAGATTCCTTCTATGCGGACGACTATCATCAGGACTACAGGGAGGGGATCTATCAAACCAACGCTATAGGACCTGGACTTATAGCGTCCATACTAATTATCGTTATTACCCTGGTTTATCAAATTCTGGTCAATCTCAATTATGATCTGCTTCCTCCCTCGCAATTAGCTTGGAATGCTCTTGTTTACATAACTCCCGCGCGCCTTCTCGAATACGTAGATGACCATACAAGTCCATTTCGAAAAGCGAACCCCAACATGAAGAATCTTCCACGAACTCACTCCGAGAAGAGTGAAATCATGCGCCGCATCTTCGGACTCGATACACCTGGCGGGATTATAGATACAGTGGCGAGTGCTGGAAGGAGAAGACTTTCGAGTCTTCCATTGATCGGATTAGGACCAGGAGGAGCAGAGGAAATGCCGGCAGGGCTAGGGAATTGGGATAATTCTTGCTATCAAAACAGTGTTCTCCAAGGGCTGGCGTCGCTGGATATGCTACCGGAATTTCTCGAAAGCCTGCGATCCAATAGCTCTAACTCTGAAGCGTTGAAAATGGCCAACGCTTTGCAGGAACTAATTACTACGCTGAAAAACCCATTGAATAATGGAAGGAGGATTTGGACGCCAGCTACATTGAAGAACATGAGCAGTTGGCAGCAACAAGATGCGCAAGAATATTTTTCTGGGTTACTTGGCGCAATCGATAAAGAGCATGGTGCTGCGGCAAAATCACATGGAGTTTCGGGGCTGGAAAAAATCAATGTCTCAGAAGACAAGAGCGAACACACTCCTGAACGTTCGTTTTCCGAAAATCCATTGAATGGTGCAACTGCTACAAGGGTGGTTTGCACTAAGTGTGGATACTCTGAGGGCCTTAAGATCACACCCTCACTGTGCGTTCCCTTGATTGTAGGTGACGGCTGGGAGTATAACCTAACCGAATTACTACATGAAGGCACGAAGCTAGATTATGTGCAGGGTGTATATTGTGAGAGATGCACACTTCGTAAAAGTCATCATCTCCTTTCGACATTGATGGAACGCCTAAAGAATGAACCAGAAGACAGTCGGATTCGGATTAACACCTCCGAACGATTACAAGCCGTCACTGAAGCACTAGAAGAAGACGATTTCTCCGAAAAGACGTTGAAAGAGAAATGCAAAATTCCAACCGAAAACTGGGTGACGATCACGAAATCGAAACAAGACATAATTGCCCGGCCGCCTAAATCTTTAGCTTTACATTTAAACCGAAGTACATATACGCCCGAGGGCGTGCTAACAAAAAAGACAGCCGCGATTCGATTCCCAAAATTCCTAGATCTTGGTCCGTTCTCTCTAGGTAGCGCGGGGAACAAAGAATCCGTCGATGAGGAATGGCCCTTGACGCCATTAAAATCCATGGTCGCGGGCATCGAGCAGAAGTCCCGAATACGTGGACCTCTTTACGAATTACGCGCCGTGATCACCCATCAGGGTAGACATGAGAATGGTCATTATATATGCTACCGTAAGCATCCCGTGCCGGAAACGAAAGTAGACGAGAGTGGGAAGAGATATGATCAATGGTGGCGGTTGAGCGACGACCATGTTATGAAGGTCAGCGAGGAGAACGTTCTGGGGCAGGGAGGGGTCTTCATGATTTTTTATGATCAGATCGAACCTGCTGTTTATGTCCCCCCTGTCAAGGATGCACCAATTGAGGCCATGGCATCGGAAGATACAAAGACAGGCATCGATGTTTCAGTTTCTGACTCGTCGATACCTGTGGCTGTGCCAAATTCATCCTCACCTAAAGTCGCCGCTGTTCCCCCATCGCCAGAAGGAGAACCTACAGATATCACCCTCCCAAATCCATCACACCCCTTCCCTATCACTGCCACCACCCCCTCAGATACCTCATCACCATCCTCCGAGCCACGCCAAACCACAACTGATTTCTCCACAACCGATTCCGAGTCCCCAACATCCACCACTACTACACCTACCGACACCGAACCTGACACCCCAACAGCACAATCCGAGCTCGATGAAGAAGAATCCGAAGCCGGGCAAGAAGACCAAGACCACGAAACAGAAGACGGAGAATACAGTCCTACGAAAGCAATCTTGGTGCCGAAACCGTACTTACCTGGTCCGAGTGGTAAGGGGTTAGGCGAGAAGAATAGAGAACAGGGCAGGAGTGGAAATGCAGCAGGTGGGTTGGTGGGGAATTTGGTTATGGTTTAGATGGATCGGTGGATAGACTTGTGCATAGGGATGGGGATGGGAATGGGACTTTTGTAATTTTATATATATATTACTTACTTTTTATGGCCAAGCATGGCAGGATATGGCGCAGCGAGGTGTCATTATTTCTCCCTTTACCAAGTGGGTTGGCGTTGGGACTCTTATTGGTGGTTGGTTGGACCCGGGATTAGAACGACTCGTCATTGTTTTTACCATTCAGTATTCTATTAATGCAGCTACGTTATGTCTGAGGTGCGAGCATAAAGCATCTTACTAGTATATCGGTCTGTCTGTTCATGTAGTTCACAACAGCAGTCCGTCCGTCCGTCCGTCAGTCAGTCGTCTGCAAGCTTTTCAAAGCCAAAAAAAAACCAAAAAAAAAAAACCTGTACTGTACAACTGAAATCTTGCTTGTCTGCCCCTACCCCCCTAACTCGCTTGCATGCTACCTCCTCTAATTCATCCCATCCCCATCCCCATCCATAGCGCAACACAACAACCAACTAGTTTATTTCTTTCTTTCTTTCCAGTATTATCATCATTCATGTATATAAATCCATCCATCCAGCTCTTACTTATTCGTTCTTTCTTTTCCCGCTGCTTTCTCCCTTTCCCCTGACAAAAGAAAAGAAAGTATCATTCATTTATTACTTACTTCCTTACGCTATGGAATACGTAGTTCGTTACAGTAGAGTCCGAAATCGGCTTCCGTTCAGACTCTCAATAGTTTCTAATTTCGACCTACATTTTATGCCCCTCTATGGCTCTCCTCATTCGAGACCCCTGCATTCGTTTACAGTATCTCCTACCTACTGAGCCGATGTCAGTCAGCCAGATACGCTGGTCGCGTCGATTAAAAGATTGAGAGCTGCAGCACGTGCGAACAAACTAGCTGACTCCAGATAGCTATTCGGGCAGATTCCGGCTCCTTAATTGTGTGTGCTATTTATCCACTGTGTGACTCTTTGCGCATTATGCTGCTCCATAAGAGAACGGCACGCTCAAGTGCCACCCCGAGCAGCAGTCCCGGAGGGAAATTTGCAGAGTATTGATGTTATTCATTCCCCTTGCAAAGAATTGGAACTGGAAGTGAGGTCTTCGTGCTATATGCAAAATAGCTTGTGCCAGAGACACGGTCTTGCTATGCGTTGACGCATGCGGTTGGAGTCCTCATGGCACACGACCCGCTGGCTGGTATCGCAACAAAGTGCATTACAAGCTACTATCAAAGGCATTTGAATTCAAGTATGAATTTAGCCTGAAAATGAGACGTGTGAAGTATATTCAAGGAGATAATTGATACTAGTTCAAACCAACCGGACCGTCTTTTTGGAAAGATGGTGGGTTAGATACTTCATTCCTTGCATCCCAATTGTGGTGAAACAGCCAAACCTCTCATATTTGCCCTCTTCAATCTCACCCAGAACTAGATCAGCCACTGTCGCTGTTCCGTTCTCATCATCCCAATTGGATCCATTTCTCATCGTTGCGTATAGTAACAGAAGGATATGCTTCTCCGGTGCCTCCCACTTCACGAAGCCTGCATTCGCCTCATCCTCTTTGAAAAGCGCCATGTCCATCATTACTGTTGTCATATTGTCGTGTGTTATGCGGTTATCCTGCTTCATGATTGTCTTTGTGAAAGCCTTGTCCGGCGTCATGATTAGCCCGCTGATCTCCATAATTGTATCTTTAATCTCGCCGTGTGGAGCAGTTGGATGCTTTGGTGTAATGCTGCATTTGACAATTTCCGCAAGCGCGATCGCTGATGGACCCGGCAGCCGTCGGTAATCAATCGGATTGTTGACAGAGGCCCAAGACCATGAGGGAGCTCGCCAGGTTGGTGGCTTGACGAGTGTCACAGTTGGATATGTCGACCACAAAAGCCCGCGGAGCATGTCATTTCGCCAAAGGCCTGCAAGATATTCATCCCCGCTAATGTTCTGGAGCTTGGTCGCCAACGCGGAAATAGCAGGGAGCTTGTCATCCTCAAAGCTCAAGGATCGTCGAGAAAACTCGCGAACGGCTGGGTACCAGGTGTCGTATATCCCGCTGGCTGCAGCCGTAGCATCGTGGGAATGCAAGGTTTCATCCGTAGACGTATTAGAGTCGGCATCAGTAGTCGCTCCACCAAGCAACGATTGAATCCGTCTGAGTTCAATATTCCAGGGCTGCTGCGTCCAGTCGTCACAGCCTCCATCACTCACATACAATGATTTGCACTGCCAAAGGACTCGCTGCCCATACATGAGCACTCGAGGCGATAGCACGCGCTCTTGAAATGTCCATGCTCGTTTGGAGACAGGTTCCTTGGACAAGTCATATGGAGTCTCTTCTCGGAATAGACAAAAATGAGTGTCTCCTTTTCCACACAAAAAAGGTCGAGAAAGCATGTTTCTGAAGGAGGTTGAATTCGCATGTTTCTCACAAGCTTTCTTTGGAGAAAGAAAGCCATCCGTACACTTCGCTGTCGCAGCGATTAAAGTGAAATACGCGTTCCCGTAGTACAGACCCATGTTCGGGAGCTCATTGAACTTATCCTCGTCAGAGTCTTGGATGATGCATAAAGAATCAATCCAAAGGTAGTCTATACCAAGGTTCTGCGTAACCTTGACGGCGTCCTGGAGTGTTTGAGGTAAAGAGGAAGCTTTAAATCCTTCTCGCATTATCTTGAGGGTCTGAGTTGTGGTTGCAAACGTCTGTGGACCGCCCCCACAGTAACTCAGCGCAACATAATGTGCTTTTTGGCTCTCAGACACGGGCTTCAGGTTCTCTGCGTCGATGATTTTGACGACTCTAGTCGGCAAATCTCCTCGAACTGGCTTTGGGCAATCGTCATGACTTGATACGCACTTTTGCAGATGATGTCCTGCCCATGCGTACGTTCCCTCATCGCCCGGTTCGAAATTGTCGGGGGGATTTAAGGGGAAACAGAGTTCAGGGTCACCTAATAAGATATTCTTAATCGCATTGGGAGAGTTCGGAAGAGTAGTTGCCGTACCAGGATGACTGTAAATCTCAATCACCAGATCTCGTCGAAACCCAAGAATTTCCTTCACCCCCGCTTCGCCAGTATTTGAAGTCGCTGCGAGAAATCGAAGTTTTGTATAACTCTGCAATTCCAATGAAAAGTCCGTCGGTTGAATAATGAAACCGAAGAAAGCATCCGGATACTTTTCTTCGAGTGAGCGTAGCCGATCTATTGCTTCCTTGACCTTTGGCACCTCATCCTCACAGAGAGCACAACACCCAAGCGGTGGCTTTGGTTGTTCAATGTCGGTTGACCAAGCCCATATCAGACCGGTATCATTGAAAAACCGACACGCTATGAATGCACAGAAGGAACATTGTCTCTCCGCTGCCGATGCGAGACCGCCCAGGTTAGCCTTCCAGTAAATGTATTCTCCGGGTTTTTTAGAATGGCTTTGCTGTTCGATTGAGAAAAGGCTCAAATCTCTGCTGAAGGAGAAGCAACTTCGGCAGTAGCGCATGGCAACCGGTATATTCGACTTTTCGGATGCCTCTAGGATGGCTTCTTCGACCTCCTCAGACATCTGCTTTCGTTTGGCGGTGTACGACGTTGGAACCTCTGGGAACTTGTGCTGTAATTTGGGGATAGAATTCATCAATTCCGCCATCTTTGCGGGAGTTCTGGCTGGATCGTAGGGACCGAAAGGATAGACTTGAGTCATTTTGACGACGAGATCTTTGTTTCCAAGAGTTACACCTAAAGCTAATCACGTCTAGACAAAAAGCCCTATATCATTGAAGCTACTATCGAACCTGTTTGGACAGGGGACTACCTGAATTTTGTATCAGCTGCCATAGCGTGGGGGTGCAAGCAGGATTAGGAAATATCGTACCTTATGATACCAAAAAAGAGAGGGAATGGAACATTGCCGACAGCTGGCTGCGTAGACAAGAGTATCAAGATCTTGCTTGGTTGCTCCACGGTTCGCTAGGCACTGTATCTGCTATTGCGGAGTCGTTCCTTTCAGCTGTCATCATAGATGGACATTCAGTGATGGGGGCTGAGGGAGCCTTGAGCGGGGTAAAAATCCCAATGCTGACGAGGGTCAAGGGTTGGGAGCTGAAGCCGATTGCGAACTTTGCTGTACTCGTACGTGCATGATGGGAAATGCGTGGTCGTATGTATGTATGTATATACGCAATGTAATGCTGCTTGCTATACTCGTATAAGTTAATCTCACACAATAGATAGTATAGCACGGCTGAATCGCTCGCTCGCTCATCAACACCTATACACAATAATACACTAAATCGAGAGATAATGTTCCCTTTTCGAATGGGAAAGTCTACTCACCTACCAGAAACACCCGGTGCGCTGCTTTGTTCATAGGTTGGTTTGGGGTTGAAACTAAGACTTACCAACTATACTATACTATACTATACCACAGTCACCTCAGTTGGTGTAACTATCAGTTCACCCAACGACACAAGAGCAAGCAAGCAAGTATGAAAGTAACATAAAATAAAGTAAAGTAAAGCTCATTCGAACTCATTCTCCTATCATATATATATATGCATGCATGCATACACACCCACACCCACACCCAATATATCTATATACAAGCAAACCTATGCTCCCAACTCCCAGAAAAGCCGCCACAAGAAGGTGGCCAAAAGGTCCTCCACGCCAACCCCTTTTTCTCTTGCAAAGTCCACTCTCCCAGCTAACTTTCTCTCCCATCTCCAACTCCTTAAACCCAAAAATCTATATACAGGCTAAAAAGAATCAAAAACGCCCATGTCGATGCGATGCGATGCAATGCAATGTAAAAAGTATGCGTATATAGCCAAGCCAACCAAACCAAACCAATGCTCTCCTTGGGTCCTAAAACCTAACATAATGTAACCAAACAACCGATCCAGATGCAAAGATGCTAATTATGTTTATCGTCGAAAACTGAGTTCGGAAAAACCAATCGATCAAGATATACCCTCCTTCTTCACTCCCCCATCTCCGATATCTCAGAGCGTAGACGAAGTATGAGCAAGCTTTCCACTCCTTGCATCTTCATCTCCTATTAATTTCCTTTTCCTCGCCGACGAACTTGACGATATGGGTGGATCGACTTCTTCCACCTTTTCCTTCTCCTGCTCCTTCTCTTTGACTTTCTTTTCCCCTGCAATATCTCTCTCCTCCCCACCGCTACTATTACCATTGCCATTCCTACCCCGACTCTGACTCCGGCTCGATGTCAGCGGCTCCTGTTCATGATCACTCTCCCTCTCTTCCGAGTTCCTCAAACTCCGACTCCGCTGCTTCGCCTTCTCCCTCGCCTCCCACTTCTCCCTCATCACACTATACACCATCAAGTACTGCGAAACACGGTGCACCATCAACATCCTCTGATCTCTCAGTCTCTTCACCGTATCAAAAACAGGATCATCATCTTTCCCCAGATTATCCAATTGCCCTTGTTCTAATTCCCTCGAGAGATGATCCAGCGCGATGAATGTTCCTGTTCGACCGACGCCTGCGGAGCAGTGAATGATGCGGGGAGCAGTGGAGTGGTTGTTGGCTATGCGGGAGACTTCGAGGAGGGTCAGAAGGGATTGGATGTCTTCAGGTGATTGGGGTATATCGTTGTCCGGCCAGTTGAGGAATAGGAAATGGTGGATTGTGCGTTCTTCTGCTTCTTCTTCCACTGGCTGGGGTTGGACTTTCTGTTGCTGCGCTTCTTGTTCCATCTCTTTCGTCTCTGCTCCTTCATCCTGCTCCTCTTGACTCTTCTCGCTACCCGTCGTACTCGGTACTGGCGACGGCGCGCGAAGAACTCGTTTCAGCTTCAACGTCCTCCTAACCGTGCCCCTCTCCTCTTCTCTTGCCACGCATTTTACCTCCCAATCCCCCAATATCTTCACCTCCCCCACTGTCTCCGCATAATAAACGCCGCACTTCTCAATCCCGCCCTCAACCGGCCGGGTCAACATGACCACCACTTGTGCCTTCTCCTGCCAACACATTTCCCAAAATAATCCTCCATCATGTCCATTATCCCTCGGGCCCTGCGTCGCTATGTAATTCTCCGCCACCTCGTCATCTCCCCGCGCTGAGGCGCTGCGTAGCTTAATCGGCGATGCGTTGATATAACCAAATTGTAAAGAGGATAAATGAATGCGATGGTGTTCCCACGGATAGACGTCGCGGTAGCGGTTTCGGCTCCGCGCGACGGGATGAAGCATTATGAAGTTGGGCATTGTTCGTAAGGTCTGCTCGTGCTCGCTCAGTAATGCAAACTTGTTATTTAATATCCTCATGGGCAAGTTCAGAAAATGCGGAATGGTATTGTTTGGTTTCTGTTGTTGCGAGTGCCATGAGAAATCCGTCTTGATTGCTAACCCGGCAGTGGCGGGACATCTTGTGGGAGAGGGAGATTTCGCCCGTGGTGGCGCAGTTGCGAGTGAAAGTAAAGGCTTGTCTGAAGTAGAAGGCCGTCTTTCATAAATAGAGGAAGCTTTGCTCTTGAACAATTCAGATGTGGGCGTCGTCGACGTATCCCCGAGGGAGGGGGCGCTTCTGTTGTTGTTGTTGGAATCCATGATATTTTGATGGTTGTGGTGGTGGTGGTGATAACCGGGTTTGTGATGATGTATATAAATGCGAATGCGCTGCGAAAGAGGAACTTTCTCCACACCAGGGCTCGTTCTATGGTACAGATGATGTCCCAGAAACCCCATTGACTTTCGAGCACACAGGCTTGCGGAGTTTGTGCTTCGTGTAACGATGGGTATGGGCGAGCCTCGCTGCTGTCGGATTGGTCCTGAAACGGATTGCTCGAGGAAGTCACTTATCTCTCTGTCTTGTTGGTGCTACCCAGATGCCACCCAGATGCCACCCAGATGCTACCCAGATGTATAGAAGAGAGTTTCAGAATCAAGAATAGAAGGAACAAATGAATGTGGCGGTCGTGGCGGTCGTATAGCTCAGGGCCAAAGCAGGATGAGACAGATAACGCAAGAAGGCATCATTATACAAGCATTATGAGGGAGGCGTTTTAACATATATACAAAAAGAGCTAGAGAATTATTAATGACGAAGTACAAGAACAAGTCCGGAAAAGAGTGACCCGAGAGATTGGAGCAGAATAAAAAGATGGAAACAGGTTCCAGATGGATGGAAAAATTCCGTTGTATGTGTAACTTATAACTTGCTTGTGTTCTCTGCGCCCAGATAGCCGATTAGTCACGCGACACTGTCGGATAACGGCCTCTCAGATCACCAAATGAGTATGAGTTACCATGGCTCTGGGAAAAAGGAGCTCTCGGGGCTCCAAGATTACAGTCAATCTATTCTAATCTAACTACTTCTAATCTAATTACTTCGTGGTATTGAACATGGATGAACATGAATGAACATGGGTTCAATGTTCGTGCTTGATTGGAGAAGATCAATCATGCGGCGCTTGGATTCTCGAATGTTTCAAATCCTTCTACAGCCCCGCCCAAATCTTGGAATTGAGACCATGGATACCTATTGATTTCATTCAGCTGTCAGTTTGGAAGCTTAGGCACTTGCTTGGGCACCTACCTATCAATGTCATCTGAGCTGGGCTCCAAAGGGGCTCAAATTAATGCATCCACTTGAACCAGAGGGGGTTAAGAGATTAAGTTGTATTGCAGGGCACAGATGGATTTTTTGTATGCGATTAATTGTACGTATGTCCAATCCTCGCAGAGTTACCTGTCTCTGTAGTGGTATGCCATTAATCGCAAGAATAGCCACTTTCCAGAGCCAGTTTCTGTACCCTAAACAAACTTCTTTAGAATGATATATCGTATGTGTAGCGTAAAGTAGCTCCCAGCTGCCCTTAATCCCGCCTGGATTCTCTCCTGCGACTTCTACTTCTGCTCCTCTTCCTATCTCTCTCTCTATCACGATCCCTATCCCTATCTCTATCACGATCCCTATCCCTATCTCTATCACGGTCTCTGTCCCGGTCCCTATCTCTCCTATCCCTATCCCTATCCCTATCCCTTTCCCGACTTCGGCTCCGACTTCGATCCCTCCTACGCTCCCTATCTCGACTACGACTTCTATACCTCCTCGAATCCCGATCCCTCCTATCATCCGGGGAGCGACTCCTTCCCCTCATCCTATCCTTATCACGATCTCGCCTAGGACTACGCGAACGGGATCTTCTCCTAGACCTATCATCATCCCTTGACCTTCTCACTTCTCTATCCTTATCCCTCTCTCTGCTTCTCTCACGCTTCCTATCAGTATCCCTTGTCGTGACGCTTTCACGCCTCTCAGTCGCACCTGGAACATATCGATCAATGTTGATAGGACTCGTGCTTCTCTCAATGCGACTGCCCCGTCGAGTTGGAGACCTATCTCTCGGGCGAGATTCCCTCGTGCTTCTATCCTTATCTCTATGACTTTCCATATCACGTGAAGTATCGCGTTTCCTTGTAGAAACCGGACTGCTCATCCTCTCATCCTCCTTCGGTCGAGGCGTTGAAGCAACTTCATCTTTCTTGATTAATCCCTTCCTTTCTGCATTCCACAGTCTAGCTTCTTCAGCGCGTGCCTGTGCAGCAGCTAGTTTGAATGCCTCCGTGTCTTGCACCGAGGCACTTGGTCTTGTGTTTTCATGTCGCGTATCACGATCCCGGTCCCTAGCTCGATCACGACTTCGCGACCTGTAACTTCTGCGCCTATCTCGAGATCTTGACCGAGGACGATCTCGGCGGTCATCACGATCTCTACTTGATCTTCGTCGTCTATACTCACCCCGATCTCGGCTATCTCTTCGGTCGCGATCGCTACGATCCCGGCTATCTCGGCGCCTCCTTTCGTCCCTTTCTCTGCTTCCATGTCTAGATCGCTCGTCTTTCTCTTTGCGGTCATCTCTACTTGACTCTGTGGTTGATTCATCTTTGACTTTAGGACGGTCAGGGATCGAGGCATTTCCTAGCTCATGACTTGCATCCTTAACATCAGCTGATTTAGAGCTTGGAGATAGCGGTGTCTTCGAGCCAGCGTCTTCCTTGATCTTAGCCACTGCAGTCTTCTTTATTTCTGCTACCTTTGCAGGTGAATCTCTCGAGATTGGCTTGATGGCCGAAGCAGGCATAGCTTTCCGTGGGGGTGGTGCGAGTGTCTCGTCAACCTCTAACTCCAATTGGTGTCTCGAACGTTGGGCAACCCTTTTCCCTTCATTGAGCAAATCATCAAGCGCCTCCTGTTCAAGACGTTCGATATCCTCTTTAGACAATTCTGGTTTGCGAGCAGATTCTTTAGAGTCTGCTGTCGAATCTTTGCGTTTATCATCATCATATCTTCTCCTTCGATCATCCCTGTCTCTATCACGGCTCCTGTCCCTATCACGGCTCCTGTCTCTGTCGCGATCGCGGTCTCTGCGATCTCTGTCCCTATCCCTATCACGGTCCCTATCACGGTCCCGATCACGGTCACGATCTCGGCCCCTATCTCTACCCTTGTCCCTTTCTCTTCTTTCCTTCTCTCTCTCCTCCTCCAACTCCAATTCCAACTTCCTCCTCGCCTCTCTCTTCCTCTCCTGGTCAGCCTCAATCCTCTTCTCTTCCTCCCTCCTCTTCAACTTCTCCAACTTTCTTTTCTCATCCGCAATCGCCTTCTCCTTCTCCCATAACTCCTCCCTAGCTTTCTCCCTCGCCTCCCTCTTCTTCGCCGCCTCTTCCGCATATTGTTCATCGGTCTTTCCCCCTCTCAAGAACTCCTTCTCTGCTGCTTCCTCTCCAATATCATTTTTCCGAATCGTACGAATCCCATTCTCAATCTCTTCAATATGTGCGTCGATCAATTTATCGATTCGTGCCTCCGCAGACTGGTAGACACCCGCTCGGTCGACCGCTCCCTCAATCAGTAACGTCGCCTTGCTCCGATCCATCTCCAGTAATTTTGTATTATTCTCTAATTGCTCCTCGGCAACACTCAATAAAGAACGCGTAAATTCGCTCTCAAACTCCTGTAAAAAAAAAATTAATTAGCGCATATCCCTCAGTGCAAGCCTGAGTCTCTTCAATGAACGCCAGCGTCACTGTTGAAAAGAAGCAGAAGAAATAGAAAACCAAAACATACGCTCCCCTCCATCTCCTCCCAAACCTGCTTCCTCAAACTGTCATACCCTCCCTTCTTCTTAAATGTATGCGCCAGCCCCTCAATCGCTGCTCTTGTCGCTGACGCAAGCGGTAAATCGGACGTCTTTATTTTCTTGCGCGGCGGCGGTGCATGCGAAGACGACATAGTTGCCATTCTCTCTTACTCCAAGATCCCAAGGAATTCGAAACTTGTAAGGTATGCCGCGCGACGTGAGAAAATTCACTTCATACTCGTGTTGTGCGCGCAGTATAGAACAATGTCATTGATTGACGGAGGGAGGAATGAAGCAAACTAGAAAATAGAATGGAAGCTGTAACTTACTGCTCGGGAAATACATCAAGATGCGACCGCGTCACGTGTAATCTGTGAATTCAATGCGCGCTAGTGGGGAAGCTAAGATTGGGGAACCTTCAACTCTGGAGCGACGACATCGATTTCAAGTTGATTGTAAACTACGGATACACGCCCCTCCAAAGCCACTTATTGAGCAGTCCTGCAATTGGAGGCTGTGCTCAATTCTCTATACCCTTCTCCGTCTTCAAAACTCTCACACTCGCATCACATATCCATCATGGTTCATAAAGTTCTCTTCTGGGGTGGTTTCGGTATGTTTCCCCTCCCCCTCCTTCATCCCCCCCTCAAAAGTCTCCTCTCCTTGTACAATCCCCCCGCTCTCTGAATCTTGCCCATCTAACCTCCCCACCTAGGCCTCGCTGTCCGCGTCTGGCAACTCGGTCTCGAGATGCGTCCCTTCTTCAATCGCGAGTCACTATGGGTATACCCCGTCTTCGGCGGCGCGGGCGCCAGTTTCGGGTATTGGATGCAAGGTGTAGAGCAGCGACAACAGGCTATTTTGGGAGCGAGACGGACAGCGATCTTAGAGAAGAGGCAGAGGCGAGCGGAGCGGGAAGCTGCGGAGGAGGGAAGTGCTTGATTGAATATCGGGGTAGATCTAGGGGTGGTTATACGGTTGAACTGCGTGTTTTTTGGGGTGTATTACGGAAAGGAAAGGAAGGGAAGGGAGGGAGAGAAAGAGGGTTGTTAAAATCTCGGAAAGGAGGGAGGAACCGTAATTGTACAAAGACTTATATGCAATCGGTGAATGAGAATAAGATAAGACTTATACCACTTTCTGTTTGTACGAACACATTGACAGAAGATTGGCTTGTTAGAAATCATCTAGCAACTCCACATCATGCTCAACAATGCAATTTGGGTGGAATCGTATATTTTATATGTCGTTCAGCCATGACATTATCATACAGCAGTTGTAATCCTGATATTCTCCACATGGGAGGATTTTGAACGCCATAACCAAACCCTGCTCATGAAAGCCATGCTCTTCCTTATGTATTTCCTCTTCTACACTACTATTGGGCCTCATTCCCCAGCCTATGCAACACCGGAACTGAAGTAGGCGGTACGTTCCCACTCTCCGTTATAATCATGTCAATGTACTCTGCCGGTGTAACATCATACATAGGATTGCAGAGCTGTAGTTTCTTAACATCGTTCCACTTTTCCAATGCCCCTCCAGATATGACGAGCTCATCCGCTGGTGCGATCTCATTGTGAACGATTGAATCCAGAGCTACACGATCAGTAAACTTGATGGTTTCACAGAGAACAATAACTGGCTTGTCCTCTTCCTTGGCCTCCATGGCTACCAGTGCTGTTCCTATCCTCGAGAATAGACGACCATTTCCCATCATTGCATGAGCTCCCAATAGAACTTTGGTCGCGTCTTGGATATTGTGGCTCAGTCCGTGAATCAAGCAATATTTAATCTCAATGCCTATCGTCACAAGTGCTGCTGCAAGATGCTTGCCCTCGTGTAGTGGCCGCGAGTCTACTACGATGACTCGGAATTTCCTGCCCATCTCATGAGCTTTGACTAGTGCTCTTTGTACCAGACTGCTTTTAGCGTAAGTCAGTATAACATCTCCATCTCGAATTTTCTCGGCGGCACTGTCTGCGATGATTTTATCGGCAAAAGTAACTCTCTCGCGCATGAATACATCTATAGCATCGCACACGCTCTCCTTTGCTTCGGACTCCGAAAGGTCTGGATCAATTTTGGAGATCTCTAATTTTAGCCAACGGATAGCATTTCCCATGGATATAGAAAGTGGCCGGCAAGAAGAGAGATAGTCAATCTGCGGTGAGAGCACATGAGGAATAAAGTGACGAGTAAGACTTGCGCCAGCTGGTGTTTTGTACGACTCCACAACCTAAATAATGATTAGAAGAAATGCAATCAGAATTGGATATTCGCCCAGTCCCATGAGACCAGTGGAATGCTCTGCACTTACCCTTTTAAATGCTTGCAGTGTGGCTACAAGTCTTGCACAACTTCCACAAATTGTATAATTGCTCATCTGCAATCCAAGCGCAAGAATGGAAGGATGAACGTCTTTTGCAGACCCAGCGATCGAAGTTGTCCGAGGTTTATATAAATGCCTGAAGAACTCCACAGTCTTGTCCTCCGCCTTGGGCAACTCTGGTGCGACTGGTGCTGATCTTGAAGGTCCCCCTCTAATGGGCACATTTCGTGTATCTGTTGGCGAAGAGCCGCCCTTCTTCTGCTGGCCTTTCCCTCCCTTCGAAGCTTCACCCTTTTGCCCTAGGCTGGCTGATACAGGTGTGCTGACTTCCGAGGACTGTTTGTTCTGAACGGCTGCTGCTCTTCGTGCGGCCTTTTCTTCCTTAGCCTTCTTCTTTAGTTCCGCTGGTGATAATTTGGCCCCCTCGCTGGTGGGAGCGGGAGTGTCTTTCGCTTTCGCAGCTTTCCCACCTGCAGATTTATTTTGTGATGGTGATGCCGCGGGGTCTACTGTTTCTGTTTTAGACTTGACGGGCTCTGTAGGCTCTGGGGCCGCAGGAGATTCGGACGAAGGCATTGTAGATGTAAGAATTGTCGAACAATTTAAATACCAGATCTTATGGCCGAGGCCAACTCGAGAGAGCAGCGTGGTCGCGTCGGTATTACCAGCTTTAAATCTTTGCTAGGATTCTTCTGGGATATTTTGAGTGTGGTGGGGTTGTGTGAAGGATGATGGGCAATGAGTCACGTTGCGCGATTCTAATATGTCGCTCAAGGCACAGATCGTAAAGCTTGCTGCCTTGTAGGAATAACTTTCGAGTAGTCGTAGATCTGAAGTAATCTAGATGCAATTTCTAAAGCAGTAAATGTAAAGGCTGTCATTCGAGAGTCGAATTGTTTGTCAAGTTTTATTTGGGATGAGGCGGAAAGATAAAAGCTTAGCGTCGTTTTGACCCCTGCATGCGATTCGCGAGGCCACGCGGGGCAGAAGCACATGAAACCTAGCAGGTGAGTATGTAAGCAAGGCACGCAAGGTTATCCTTCAGGTGAGATGTGTGCAGTTCTTCTGAGTTTTATTGAGGCTGTCCTCTCGTTCAATCGTCTTTAGAAGCTTGCTTTAATGATCGATGTCCAGATAGCACCTCAGCAAAGGGCGTCCTCAATTTGCGGGGCTTTGGAGAAGAAGGCACAACCTGATTTTATTCAACATTCATGTGCTCACACTCTTTCTCGTGCCTCACTCTCGAATTGATTGCTTCTGAGAATATCCTAGAATGGATGATTCATGACTGGGGATCTTACAGCTCATAAGAGTGAGTCCTACACCTAACCCTGCACTCCTCTTGCTATATATGCATCACTCTTCCTCCACTACCACATTCTGTTGCACCGCCGCCGCCGCCTCCTTCTTAGCCTTCCCTTCATAGAACAATGTCGCCGTTGCTAAAATTTTCCCCTCCATATTCTTGATTTCCCTCGCTCCGTCTACCGCCGCTACTGCCTCCTGTACCCTCTTAACCAATGCTTCCGCCTCCTCCTGTGTCGCCTTTCTTCCCTTCTTCTTGCTCGCCAGCACGACCTCCACTTTGTTGCCCTTCTCCAAAAACTCCTTCACTCTATTTAACCTATGTCCCAAATCATTCGTATCAATCGCCCAATTCAACTCCACCGTTTTGATAACCGCACCCGGATTCTTCCCCGCTTTCTTCGCGGCTTTCTTCGCGGCATGCGCTTGTTTCTTATCGATGATCTTACAGATTGGTGAGTCGCCTGGTTCAGCGGCTACAATTGTTTGCAACGTATACGTTTTGAGGTCGAGGTTTTTGAGGATGGAAGCCGTAGAGCGGGGTTCGTCGAGCTTGTTCTGAGCATTGACAAGGCGAACAGACCAGGCTTTAATTTCGTGATCGCGGGGCAATCGACTTTCCGGAACAGCTGTAGAATCCTTCTTAACTGCGATCGTCCGACGTTGCTGAAGGGGACCAAATTTAGGATAACGCTGAAACCTGGCAGAAGACTGCTCAATCGGCGCAATGAAAACACGATGAAGTGCCGTAGCTGTATTGAATACGCATCTTGGGTTCCGCATATTCATTTGGTATATATTGGAAGGAGCGTGGTTGTGAGGTAACTTGAAGAAAAGAGCTGGGGAAGTTTGTTGACAGAATAATTCCCGACCTCGCCTAATCCCAAATAGGCATCAAGGTATATCAAAAGTTCTTGAAACTCCACCACCTGACGATTTCAGATCAGATGTTGTAAATATCGCAGAAGAACATGTCATGACAGCTTTCAGAACATTGATCCGGCCATTTCGAGCGTTTAGATCGTTTCGTTCCAGCCCATCTCTCCCCCACAGCCGCACCTTCTCAACCGCGTCTCGCATATTTGACTCCGCCAAAAATCGGTATGCCGGTCACCCCTTTCGCGTATGTATAGCGGTCGTCAAATTCTGTTTCGCCTACCATGTTGTCCAAGAATACATGTATGGTCTAGCCCCAGCAGGTGGTGCATCCATGCTTCCGAGGTTCCTTGTAGCCGGTGATTGTTTCCTCATTGACAGAGGGTATCGACGAGGGCGTGGTATCCAAGTGGGAGATTGTGTCACGTTTGATTCCGTAGCTGTGCCGGGAGAATTGGCGATTAAGAGGGTGATTGGGTTAGCTGGTGATTGTGTGATGATGGGAACGCCAGGATCGGGACATAATGAGATGATTAGAGTATGTGTGAAAGCACCCTGAGATTGAGCATGGATAAAGGACTAACACTTCACAGGTACCAGAGGGCCACTGTTGGTTAGTGGGGGATAATTTACCATGGTCAAGAGACTCGAGGATGTTTGGTCCCGTACCGATGGCATTGATAAGGGGGAAGATTATTGCAAAAGTTCTGCCTTGGAAGGAAAGGGGGTGGATTGAAAATCCTCTGACACCTGTCGAGGAGGTAGAGTAGAACTTGGAGCTCTGGGACAATCACCAGTTTTACAATTCTTCTTCAATCATGTGTCATTCAAACCTTTAGGAGAATCGCCTTGTGCTGCTTGGTCTTTGAGGATATTTCGAGTAGTATTCGAAGCTTTGGATATCATGTTCTATCTAATTACACCGGAATAACTACTAGAGTTCCAAATGAGCTGCGAAAAGGTGGAGGTAAACGTGAAAAATATTTGTGATGGCAAATCCATAAAGAGATCGCCATCGAACAAGTAATCGGGAGTTATAATAACCCATTCTCCGCCAATGCTCGCTTCAAAACGATTATGCCTTTGGTCATACTCCTAACACCGTGCCAACCCAAAAGCTAGATGCAAATTATAAAGAAATCTTTTCTTGTGAGACCATTCACCCTTCAATATGGGAAGATTTTCCACCCTGGCCGAGGAGTTGTAGAGATCGCTGCGCCAGTGTGATGACCTCTCCCTCCCCATCTTCCTCGCCTTCGTCGTCAGAATCAATTTGTTTGTCGGCGATTGTCTTAATCATTTGCACAATCTCTTCCGATTTTCCAATCAAGTTAATAAGCTTCTTGTCCTCGGATTCCAACAGCTGAAGCAATGTCCAAATCGCAATGTGCTGGAAGGTCGGGTCGCCACTAGCAAGGAAACGCTTCAAATATCCGTGGATACCGCCATTTGGTTCTGTCCAGTCCTGGATGAAGATAGAGTAATCACCAACTAGAATTCGATATTAGTTTTGATCATCACGGGCATATAGTTCACCAGACGTACCTTTAGAAGACAGGTTACCTAGAGCAGCGGCACTGTTTCCTTGTACCTCAATGCTCTGCGAATCCGTCAAAGGAATGAGAACGTCAAACACGCCTAAGTTGAGCAAATGAGTCTTGAGGTCATCACTTAAAGCCAATACAGCAATTGCAGCAGTCATTTCGGATTGTACGCTAAGTGGAACGTCGAGGACGAGTTGTTTGCACTTCTGTACTGCACCAGCTTCCAAAACCAACGCCTTGTTACGATCAGAGCTTGCTGCTAAATTCCGGAGCGTCGAGATAGCGTGGCATTGAATTTCCTCATTATCGGTTGATCCTAATAAGTCGACCAGGGGTTTTAAGAAGCCGGCATCTATGATAGGGGATTCGTTCAAAGGATGTATCGATATGTTGCGTATACAGGCGACAGCAGATAGTATGAGAGGCAGGTAAGATGATTGTAAGAGACGTAATAATGGGGCCAGGCCACGAGCGCGCACAATTTCGAGTTGATACTTTTCGTCGGAAGCAAGATTTCTCAGGGCAAGAGCGGCTTGACATTGCACTTTTGGTGAAGATGAATCCATTAGGTTTACCAGAGACTGGATGAGTCTATTTTCGTTCTGGGCTAGCTTTTTCCGGTTGTTAGAATCAACAGCAATGTTACTTAATGCAGTTGTGCAGTAATATTGGACATCTACGTCCGAGGAAGAGAGGAGCTGCACGAGGACAGGTATAGCACCAGCGTTGACGAGCTGCTGGCGATTTTCGTCTGTCTTTGGTTAGTATCAAACTATCAATGGGAGAGAGTTTATATGTGCCTACCAGAGTGTGTCATATTCAAGAGAGCACCGGTGGCATTTCGCTGAACCCGCATATCTTTTGATTTCGCCAGTCGAGTGAGGGGCCCTAATGCTCCTGATCGTGCAATCTTTGCCTTGTTGTCCTCATGTGTCGCCAAGTTGGTGATACAACCGACGGCGTTACATTGCACCTCAACATTTGGGGACATCATCTGTCGAATTAGGGGTGTAAGACCACCCAGAAGCACGATTGCAACTTTGTTCTCCGCTGCTTTGGGTTAGTCTTGATCAATATCACAGAAGACCGTCACTCACTGTTCACAGCCAAATTTCCTAGCGCTGCGCTTGCTGCTCGTTGCACTTCGATATCCGGGCTTTGTAAAAGGAAAAGTATCGGCTCGAGTGTGTCGCGGTTGACCTCGCGCACATCTAAAAATCCGTCAGTATTATGCTTCGTCACGCGATGGTAACCCGGGTCCATGTATCAGAAGAAGTTCCGAAAGGGTACCAGCATGTGAGGTCTCTGCCGGTCAAATCTTGAACGCCCTCAAACACCGCCGATCCGTGCCCGGAATCTCATCCACAGACCCAGCTCTACATCACGACAAAAACATACCTCGCTCTGTGATTTCGGCGAATGTTAAACTTGCACTTCGTTGGAGGTCGACGTTGTCCGAGAATACCAAGGTGCTCAAGGCTCGCAGGGGCTCGCCCGAGAAGAAGTCGGTCTCACCGCGCTATGGATAATTTGTTAGAGATTGACATAGACATCCGTGTAGATCAAGGTCTCCTTACATTCTCCAGGTATTGTAGCAAATCTGCTACAGCTTCTCTTTCGCTCTCTGCCAGTACCGGTTCGTACAAGCCATCTCGGGATTTACCTAGCAAACCACCACGATGAGTAAATGCACCCCGAGTTAAGGAATCCGCGGTACGTACCCCCACAGCAAGAAGAGCAGACGCCACCCATATCTAGATGCTTGTCCCGTAGGACTGATAGGTTGTGCTAAGATCGAGGTTCAATTATTTGGTGTTGGAATGCGTTGCGAAGTGAGTCGTGGATCGTCTAAACAAAGCGAGGGTTGTGAGATTGGAAAGCGATTAAGATTCTGCTTGGTTATAGGTATAGTGAGGGTCGTGGTAAGGAAGGCTCGATGACCCTTTTTTTTTTTTTTTTCGACAGGAAACGGCGAGTATGGGGTGATGATGGAGGACGGAATAATGAAAATAGTAATAATTCTGCAGACGGTCCCTTCTTGATGGAGAAGGGTCGAGGTTTAAGATGGGAGAGAGCTTGTCTTCCCAAGCAAGCTACGGTCTTGGACTTAACTGTACACCACGGCGGCCGCTGGCTGGCTGTACACGACAAAGTACGCACGGACCATGCGTCTACACTTTTTACCAGCCTCAAGCAAAAAATGCCAGCCAACCAACCAGCCAGCCAGCCAACCCCAGCCAACCAGCCAGCTTCGAAGAAGAATCCATCCATATCCATCGACGCCATCCCTGTCCATGAACAACCATAACAATCTACGAGACTACGACTAACACCCTTAGCTCCCCGTCTCCCCTAGTCACGAAAGCAAAATCCGAATCTGGGCAACGACGGGAAGTCATATCACATGGAACATGCAGTACAGTTCATGACCATATATTGTCCGGAGTTCTGGTCGAGATGAAGGTCTTCTGCATACGCCTCCAAGTCTCGAGTTTCTGGACGTTGGGGACGCTGGGGGCTTTCGGGACTTTCTGGGCTGTCTCTCACGCATCCCTCCTTTCCGTCGCATAGGAAAGCCCCAAGAAGCGGCGGTCCGACTATCAACAATCAGGGAATTGCTGCAGCTTTCGACGATGGGCCCTCGAGTTTGGGTTGAATCCCCGGCCGGCCGATCCCAAACATGATGCCACCAGCAGTAAAATGGAGCCTTGCGGCTAAACTGTCACAGTGGCGAGGGATAGATGGGGATAGATGGGGATAGATGGGTGCCAAAGAGCTAACATGCTAGGGAATTCCCAATCCGGGAAATAACGTCAAAATTCAGAGGTCAAAAGGCATATCAGATCCATCAGGATCCCATTCTTTGAATATTTTCGCGTTGCGCAAGGGACTTTTTCCGGGAATCTTGATAGCTATCGGTCAAGTGTCTTGGATCTTTTTGAGACAGTCTGACCTATTTCTCTTACGGAGCATATGCGTGAGTAACCATCCCCAGAAGCCGTCTTCAACTCAGACTTTCGATTCGACCGATGTACAACTCAGTTATGCCTTTCGTATTTGTAGAGCGTACGGTTACTGTCCTGCTTTTCTCTGCCCCCCCTTCCTGCCCCCCCTTCACACCCCCTCTTTCTGCCCACCCGATGTCGATATCAATGCGATGTGCTCGAGTAGCATGCCGAGGCGAGCCACTCTGTAGTTGCTTGTACGAAGTACTGTTTCTCCAAAATGATCCACACATCACACTCTTCCCACTCTTCCCACCCATCCACCTGTTTTTGAGGCTTCCCGCCTCAAGAACTTATACATCCCATTTACCAAACACCGGATACAAGTACAAGTACAAGCTACATGATACATGATACATGACCCATGGATGGAAGAAATGCTCTGCAAGCACGCGTATCCCGGCATAAACAAATCCTGTTCGTCCTGGTTATAAAGCATGAAGGTGTACGAAGGTCCAAAATTTGTCGTGGATCCACAATTATATACAAATGACTGGCACACTACTATTTACACCGATATTTCGCCCCAATAAAAAGATGCAAACGCATACCTAGGAACCTCGAACTCCTCCCACGTACGGTCTGAATCTACCAATGAACTGACAACAGGCGATCTGAAATCGCGGTATTGTACAGCAAAGTGTTTTATATCGACGTGTTCCTATGGTGATGGTCCTCATGGTTGAAGATCGTCATGTGGATATGCCTCTGCAAGCCAACCGATCTGGAAATCCGCCGCGAAATGGACTTACATACGGAAGTATATCTTTGGTCATTAACCTGGGGATGCAGAGAGATGCCTCAAACTACTATGACGCCGCAATGTGCATTGTACAGTAGGTAGTAGCATGCTACCTCAATTTCGTGGGCGGCGATAGGGAAAACGGAAAACTAGCTGCTCTCGGAGTCGAAGTTCATGCACGTAGGTGCAGCCCAACGCAACAAGGGACAGAGGGCTCAAGAGATGTGCCTCGAATACGTACTTGCATACAAGCAAACGTGGTGACTGAGGGATGGGGTGATTGCACAGTGGACGCCGAGTATACGGTCTCTGTTCCGAATCCATGATTGCCTCATGTGCTCCTTATTGGGTACAGTCGTCTGCAGTAGTCGCCTCTTGGAAGAGGTAGAAAGCCTCGAGTCCCACCCAGCGGTCTTTCATCATACCAAGGAAAGGGCCTCTGCAAACCATGTTCAATGATTTAATAGTCTCGAGTCTCAATGTCCCCCGAGATCCAATTCCAAGTCAAAGGGGAGTAGAGGGGATATAGATATGTGTGGGATCGAATGATTCTCCTGGATATGGAGATGAGATAGCTGCGGTGAGGGGATCTTGCCCAAGCCAAACTGTTGCGCAGGTATATTCGTGAATTACCCTCTTGTGCCTGTCACCATTGACACCAGCAAGATTAATTAGAAGCCATGCCATGAGGCATATTGTAACTGCAGAGAGATATCGATATGTGCAATGCCGAAGGCTTCTAATGCGTTTCCTCGAAGCGCGATACCGATGCAGAGAGATGGGGTGGGATAGTTTAAGTGAAAATAAAATGATCAGCAAAAATCCCCAGACTTTTCGCACATGTAATTCCTGCCCCACCTTCTTCCTAACATTGTTCCAAGCTTCCCAAGATCAACCACTCTTTCATTCTGGACAATACAACCTCGACTTTCCATGCCACGCTTTACCTAAAGCCCTCTTTAGATAAAACAATTGAATCCATTCCGTACCCCAACATCGATGCGCTCCCCACGGATTTACCTAAGCATAATCCATGTCTGATATGGCAGAAGATACACAGCCAGCGGGGTCCAATCCCGCAGACGCCATCCCATCACAACCACCCATTATCGCTAGACATGATCACGAGTCGCTCATAGCTCAACCCTCGACCTTCCTTCTTCCAAGAGGGAAGGTCCCTGAGATGCAGGTGCAGCAAGAGAAGCCGATGACTGCGCAGGACAAGGACCAGCGGCAGGGCCTGGTAAGGGATTCCCGTTATCGCTCCTTGAGCAATACCACTCATAAGATGATTATGAGATCGTCGTGGGGGTCTATACATATCCTATCCAAGGCTGACATCTTTTTACCCAACAGAAATCCATTCGAGATTTCCTCAAGCGCCGTACGAGTTACGATGTCCTACCACTTTCCTTCCGACTCATAATCCTTAACACGGATCTACTCGTCAAGAAAAGCCTGACCATTCTTTTACAAAATGGTAATTCATGAAGCTTCCATATAGTCGATTTGATGCTTGATGCTGATCGAATCTTCCAGGAATCGTCTCAGCACCACTATGGGACTCGCACACTTCGACATTCGCAGGTCTTCTTACGACCTCAGACTACATCAATGTTATACAATACTATTGGCAGAATCCTGAAGCACTCAATCAGATCGATCAGTTTAAATTGAGCAGTCTAAGAGGTAAGTTTAACCATTATGGTCCTCGCGCATAGGACTAATCGTGTGCTAGATATTGAGAAGGCCATTGGAGTTCTACCTCTCGAAACGATCTCGGTACATCCTACTCGGCCACTTTATGAAGCATGTAGAGAAATGCTGCAAACTCGAGCTCGACGAATTCCTCTGGTTGATATCGACGATGAGACTGGAAGAGAAATGGTGGTCAGTGTGATTACACAGTATCGCATTTTGAAGTTCATTGCAGTGAACGTGAGCGAAACCGAGAAGTTAAAGAAGAGCGTTCTTGAAATTGGACTTGGAACGTATAGAGATTTACACACAGCAAGCATGGACACTCCTGTGATCGATGTGATACACTTGATGGTCAAATACAGCATCTCAAGTGTTCCTATCGTGGATACTGAGTCGCGTGTGCTCAACGTTTTCGAAGGGGTGGACGTCATAACAATCATTAAAGGTGGCGTCTACGACGGCCTTACCACAACTGTGGGAGAAGCGTTGTCCAATAGGCCTGAAGATTTCCCAGGTATCTATACATGCAGCGAGGAGGACAGATTGGATTCTCTTTTTGACACAATCCGAAAGTCCCGAGTCCATCGTTTGGTGGTTCTAGATGAAGACAATCGCCTCAAAGGCGTCATCTCTTTATCTGACATTTTACAATATGTACTCTTGGAAGGGGAGGTTGATGATTAGCCATAGGTCTTGGTTATGATTTACGAGAACGGAAGGCGTTGCATAGCGATTTGGCGTACGGACGATTTACACTGGTCATTGGAAAGGCCGTATGGGGTTTTCGGGCAATTTCTTCATTTTTGTGAATACCATTTTGTGAACTGCGGAGTAGGAATAGTTTTGCAAGTTTCTGGGCAATACTTAAGGAATCTCATGCATGTGATGGCAGCGAATGAGACTTGCAATTTACGAAATCTTTACTTCGATGCTGGGTATTTATGTACATTTTTCTCATGATAAGGAGCGTGTGATGGAGGCTTCAGTGATTTAAAGAGGAAGATCTGATCTTGGCCTGATACATCCGCCAACGATTGGCATGGCATTTCTCGACGTTTGCTTCTGTTAGCTGTAAGTCGCTGCTTCCTCTTATTTCGCTGCCGACTTACGTAGTAAATACAAATGCCTAGCTTCCTGCTTGATAGTTGATGCTAGTATGAACCATTGTTTCCGTTAACTTTTGTTCTCTTTAATATCCAAGGAAAATACTTCATATCGCCGAGAAGTTGTTGAATATTACTTCAAAGCATCCAGTACATCACAATGAAATCTAATAGTCATCGTCTTAACTCAAGGGCATCATCAGCTACATTATCACTCCGACAGCAACAATTAGATGGGTTCGGGTTCCTCACAGACGACGCAAGCATCGCCCAAGGCCTCTTGCGAAACCAAAATATTCCTGAGAGAAATGCCTCGTTAAAAGTCCCGGCCAGCAAACCGAACTTAGATACAACTCTTTGTGAAGATGATGGATTCGATAACGCGGAAAGACTCAAGATTCGCCGTGGCCTCTGCAGTAGCAATACCTGGACATCCTCGAGTGGTGGCGTATCTGATGCCGATGACATGGATGATCGAATGCACTTTGTGGAAGAGTTCAATCGGCTGGCGGAAAAGGTTTGCAGAGCCTTTCCATGTCACAAAAGCCAGAGCTAACCATTTTACAGCATGGTGTGCGCACTTTCGTTCCCAGCGAATATGAAATCGACCCAGTAAGTCTATTGTGCCTACAATGCAAACTGTTTTACTAAGAAGCAATACAGTATCACGAAGATGCCCCTGACAAGACCGGAAGTTGGTTATCAAGAAAACTCTTCCGAAAAACATCCTCGTCTCCAAGCATCAAATCAAAGAAAGAACCCCGACATCTTCAAAGCAAGCGAAGCATCAGTGACTCCTTGCGATTGAGGGCAAGGCGAGACACCCTAAAAGACAGAGACTTAGTAGAGCTTGTCCGTCTTTGTGGATCCAGTCTTTTATATTTGCCGGCCGAATATGCTGCTGGCAGCTTGGCTTTGCCGACATGTCTACGTGCTACAGCTCAATACTTGATTCAACATGGTAATGGAAGGATCCAATATTACAGGTTTACATGACTAATTGGGTCCAGCTCCTGCCACTCGAGGTGTGTTTCGGATTCCTGGATCACAAAACACAATCACTCTACTGTATAATCATTACTGTTTGGTAAATGATGAAGGAGGGCTTGTAGCCGGTACAGTCAGGTGCCCCACGCTTCCAGATCACATTCAATGCGACGTACACGATGTTGCATCCGCATTTAAAAAGTTCCTTTCTGGCATACCAGGCGGCATTCTAGGCTCCCTTCCTCTTTTCGATGCTCTTGTGTCTATACAGACACATCTTCGTAGTGACCCTGAGTTGACAAGGACAAAGCATAGTAAAGTCCGTGCGAGATTGATTGCCTTATCCATAGCAACTCTGCGATCAGCATACAGGAGAGAACTTATCTGTGCAGTCTTTGGACTTCTCTGTATGGTCGGTCGTGCAGCAGAGACTGCTCGGAGGGAGGATGACCGTGGTAGACCACTTCCTACGTCCGATCTCATGGGCTATCGTCCGCTTGGAATAGTGTTTGGCCCTCTTCTAGTTGGAGATCTTTTGGAGAACTACAACTTGCGTCTAGCAGATCCTCAAGGCAGCTTAATTCTTACCCCGATCGGTCCACCGAAGCACAGAAGGGACAGGCATAAGAAAAATAAAAGTTTGGAGGAAGGAATAACCTTTAACACTACTGTTGACAAAGTCAAGGTTGCCAATGGCATTGCAGAAATGCTTATTACACACTGGAGGGACATTGTTAGACACATGAAAAATCTAGAAGCTCTTAAGTCTGTTGAAGGCAGTAAAAGTCTGGCCGTCCGAGGCAGAAAATCACCAATTTTACGTCCTTCGATGTCAGAATCATTCTCTCTACGGAAGCCGCCAGATTGGATTTACGAGAAGTCTAATAGATATGCTGATAGAAGCTTGTCGCCTACCCCACCACAACGTAAGTCTTCACCTCGATGTCATGAGATGAATATCATCCACTGACATTTTGGCAGGGCGTAAAGAACATAAGGAAGTTGTGGTAAATGAGACGTCGGACTATCCCCCAATATCACCCCTTGATCCGATACAAGTCAGGAAGCAGAGAGCACGGCAGCAGCGAATGGCACCAGGAAAGGCCGTCATAACTGCCAGAGCAGGGAGCACACTTTCCCCTGCTGTTGTGGAAGAGCATCCGGATGAGACTTCTTTCGTGCTGGATAGAAAACTGAGCTTTACGCGGACGCCAAAACAAGTTCTCCGAGCCGTTCCATCAACTTCACTCCCACAAAAAGGTGGGGAAAATGAGTCGAGCCCCGTTGCGAAACCTGTAGCTACTGGGCCGCGAATCAAAGGGATCATCAAGAAGCTTGAGAGCGATACAAGTGAGCCGCCAACGCAGCCATCGGAGGCATATAAACTGAATCTCAGCAGCCAGAAAAAACAAAATAGCTGGCCAGACTCACATTCCGAAATCGGGCATACGAAGGGGTCCAGGTCATCTAAACTTTCTCTCAAATCACAATCCATTGATGCTAAAACTGCCCAAGATTCAACGCCCCGGCCACCGCAATCTTCCAGTAAAGACCATTATAAGCATATAAAATTTGAGTCTGCATCACCAATTGAAACACCTGGTCACTCACTCATTGATCCCAGTGAGCCGGTTACTAGGTCTCCTAAGCGCAAACGTTGGACAGATACCACTAGCTTGAAGCAGAGCAATGCTACGGATCAACTTTCTAGAGTATCTCATGAGGAAGATATAGCTTCATTGGCTTTACTTGCTGAAGCTCTGGATTCTCCTGTCAAGTCTATTGATTCTGAGGAGAAATCTAAAAATATTGAGCAAAGCAAGCATGATTCAGGTGTTCATTTTCTCGACAAAACAGAGAACGATAAGCCAGCCAGACAAAAGAATAGTTCACAACAGCAAACACCTCATCAAAATCCACTGTCAAAACACCCTTCCAATGCAGTCCAGAATGGTGGCCAAGTAGAGTCCTCAGGGGGGCGTGATACCCATCCTGCCCCTGGTAAAAAGGAGTCAACTGATACGCGGAATAAGTCAAAAGCAGAAGTGCCCTCAGAACACAAGGATAATCCTACACTACCTGGTAACTCAAACTCTTCAAATACAAAAGCCAAGCAAGCAGAAACTACGCCTCCACGTCACAGTACATCTAGTGCTACTTTATCCAAGGTCGCATTTATCAGAGAAAAATTCAGAAACCGAAAATCCCCGGATCAGTCCCAGGTCTTGAATAGTGATATTTCTAACCTTAATTCTCAACGACCACGACCACTTACCGTTTCTGAGCCAATGAATACTCCGAAAAAAGTGAGTGTCAAAGCACTCGCAGACCGATTTAATGCTGTAGCCAAAACGCCTCTTCAAACCAGTCCCTCTCCTCCACCGCCTGCTCTATCACCGTCAAAGTCATTTTCCCAGCTGTCACACTCGCATAACGAACTACAAAAGGATGGTGGGTTGGTGTCTCCGTATACTATCAATCCGCCACCGTCACCTTCAAGATCTATAGGATCAGTTCGCTCCGCACAGTCGGTCCGCTCTGTCCGTGCAGCAGCTCTAGCAGCTCGCTATCAGCAAGCCCAGGCTCAGGCATCACCAACAAAGACACCTGCACCGAAGAGGGTGCTCAGAGAATTCATACCAGATTCTACGCCACCTCAAGGTTCGAGGGATGAACCTCCACGCCCTGTTTCATCGCTTTCTATACCACTGAAACCAGTTGAGCCAGAACCGCCACAACCACCTGGCATTACTACGACCAACGCCGGTTTAGACGGTGCATACAGCAGTATTGGTAGTGCCAAGACCTTGACGCCATCATCCGACGAGTTTGAGACTGTGCAAAACTTTCTGGAACGCTTCCATCGCGAGAATATCTCAGGAGAAGGATTGCAGGTCCCGACAAGAGGGAATAGGGAATTGTATACGCAGATCCAAGAACTGCAGGGCCAAGTGAGGGAGAAAACGGATGAGGTACGAGAGTTGCAGAGGTGGGTGCAGATGAGGAGTGTGGAGATGAATGTGAGGTATGAGATTGAGGAGCTGAGTGAACAGGTGAAGATGTTAAGGGAGGAAATGGATGAGTGGAGGAGGAGAGCGATAGGGGCGGAGAGGAAGTTAGAGGTGCTCGAGGTTATGAGTGGAGAGCGGAGGGGTTTGGGAAGGTGGGGTGGAGTGGGCCGAGGTGAAGAGGAGGTGCAGGCGGTGCAGTTTGGGAGGGAACATAGTGAGGATGGAGGGGTGAGGAGACGAAGAAGCGGGGGAGGAGGGGATGGGGCGATGAGTGGAGGTTTCAGGCTGGGTTCGGATGAAAGTACGGAAAGTAGTGGGACGGTGGTTAGAGAGAGGGCATATAGTCATGTGAATGTCAGAGGCCCAAGTGGAAGCGGGTCGATTGAAGGTGGTGTCAGACATAACGATTGGGCAAAACAGACATTGGATGTGATGGATAGTTTGGGAGGTTGAGCATGGGGGTGATATGGCGAAAAGATAACAAATAGATGGAGATGTGAAGGGGTAACGATAGGAGCAAGTGCATGGTTGAGTGGGTGAGTTGGTTTTCATCAATAGGTAGTTATTGTTTGTATTCGCTATTTATAACAAGTATTGATAGAGTAACTAAGCATTAGGATTAAGTAACTAGGAAAATACAGATATCTTTCGGATGAAAACGTGGGCTAAATTCACTTTGGAGTACCATGTTTGCAGCGAATGCGAGTAGACCTTCTCGAAGCTGAAGAATACATCAGGGCTACTATAGTAGGTTTCAAAAACTCGTCTGGCTTGAGCACTTTTTTTAATTGAGTCTTCTTCAACTTCTGTCTCTTTTCTTTTTCTCGCCGAGAGGTTATACGACTGCGATACCTATGATACGATAGATAGATGATACGGCAAAGCAAAGCAAATCACGGAAAACGATATATCTCGAATCACTCAGAATAACAAAGCAAGCAAGAAAAACGCATTCATAATGGACTCTGCCACGCGGAAATCATTACAGTCGAGGAACGATGGGGAGGGTATAGTTGCGAAGACGCCGTTGAGCTATGGGAGGGTGGATGGAGGAGAAAGAATCGTGGGAGAGCCGCGGAGAGCTGCAGACTTTGGAGAGATCGGGGAAGAAAATAGTGCTGGAGAAATTGATGGAGGGAAGAATCAAGGCGTTAAGGAGAGATTGTGCGATTTGGATTGTTGGCCTTTGGGGGCGGTTTTGGGTGAGTTTTGAGGTTTTCTTGTTTTGTTTGCGGTTGTATGAGTGAGTGGTTTGGCTGAGTGGGTGGGGAGGAGTTGGGGTTCTGGGAGGGAGGAGGAGGCCTTAGGAGAGAGAGTGCCGAAGGTAAGTTGGTGGATGAGTAGATGGTTGGGGAGAAGAGGGCGGTGGCAGAGGCAGTGAGAAGCATCTCGGAAATGGCAATGCGAAAAACAGATCCTAAGATATTCGAATATCAACTAACAAGCCCAAACAGTCCTCTTCAACTTCATCGTCGCCATTCCGCTATCATACCTTCTTACTATCGCAATCACATGCCTTCTCGCTGAACTCGTTAATATCCATGAAAAGCAACAATTCACCAGTATCCTTCATCTCCTACGCTTCCAGGAAACGATATCCCAGCATGGGCAGAAGATACTCTTTGTATGTATCAATCTGATGGCTTTAAGATGGGGCATTGTGGCAATCCGAAGGTGGAGAGAGGATTGGTTGCAGGAGATGGAGGTGAGGAAGTGGGATAAGATCATTGAGCGGCTGGAGGGGTGGTTGGAGGAGAGTAGGGAGGTGGGGAGGGTTATGAGGGAGTTGGGGGATGGTTTAGAGGATTTGAGGGAAGAGAGGATGTGAGGGAAGAGAAGATGTGAGGGAAGAGGGGAGTGGGATGGTGGATGGTGCAGAAGTAGAGGAGTGAGTGTAGGTGGGTGGGTGGCTAGGCGCTGCGGGTATACATAGGGTGGAAAGGAGAAATTTGAGGTGTGACTAGGAGGAAATGGATATTTGAAAACCCTGTGGAGAGAGATGGTGGATATCATGTGACAAAGGGCCAAGAAACAGTCATCTCCCTCCTTCCATGCTTCAACCCACAAACCCAAACCATCATCTGCCAAATTCGAAACAAACACTCACTGGACATGAAAATCTTACATACATACATATGCGTCTGCATACGAAGGACAATCTCGTGCTACGCACCCACCTCCACAGGTCAAAAAACCAGTTTTCCCCACGTAACACACTCTCGCGCCATCATTCAGCATACAGTGACTTTTTCGCAGGCGAAAGTTTGTACTCCCGTGTGAAAAGAAATCTCCCTCCAGCTCAGCCGTAGGTGGCCTCTGTGCGAGGTGAGCAGTCGTTATTATGAGATGAATTTGCTATCCAGGTGAGTCAATGACAACATACGTATCTATGCACGTGTGTGAGAGAACGATAACGCGATGGAGAGATGGGCGGGCTTGGCGGAGAGAACGGTATGATAAGCTGGGTTTTTTGTTGTCGGGTTTTGAAGGGTTCGAGTTTGGGAGTTTGATGAGAGTGGTTGTGACTAGGATGGAATAGAGAAGGCGAATTTGGTGAGATGGTTTTGTTTTCCGTCTGACCGATTGATGGAGAAGTTGAGCGACGGCTGAGGGATACTTTGGGTAGGTATTTGAATTTCGACTGTTTGCTATGTCGGAGGAGTTGAGTCTTACTTCGGCGATTTTTTTATTCTTTGCTTTTCAAGTACTTTGCACCACTTGTTTTTTTTTGGGATCGCGGTTCAGCGTCTAGTTCAGCGTACAGTCCAGTACCTACCTGCTCCCCGCCGGAAGATGGCATACCTCCCATACATCGAGCCCGCTCTCCCCGTCATTCTCCCCCTCTCTACATTCATCATCCTTCTCAACCTCGCCCGGCGCATCCTCGATCACGCTCTCTACTGTGGTCTTATCGGTGAAATCATAATCGGCATCTTATTCGGGCTACCCATATCCGGAACCCTTCTCCTCAGCCAACCCATCCAGGAAACTGTACAATATCTAGGGTATCTCGGACTAGTTGGGCTAGTCTTCGAAGGCGGTCTTACCACCGATTTGGGACTGCTGTGAAAAACGATCTGGACCACGCTTGCGGCGGGCGCGGCGGGTATTCTGGCGCCGATGCTTTTCTCGCTTTCGTTGCTGGGGATGCGGTTTCCGATGTCTGAGGGAAAGAAAGGAGAGTATCCGACGCCGCTGGCGGCATTCTCGGCGGGCGTAGCTCTCTGCTCGACGAGCTTGGGATCCACCTTCATTATACTCGCGTCGGCGAATATGCAGAAGACACCCGTCGGAACACTGATTGCGGGTGCGGCGATGATCGATGATGTGGTCGTGCTTGTGATGGTCAAGATCGTCATTGCGTTAGGACAGGGACAATCCCACGGGTGGACAATCGCTCGACCTGCTGTGTCGAGTTTAGGACTCATTCTTGTCGCGGTTTTGCTTGCTCTTTTCGTTATTAGACCGTTGTGGGTTGCTACTTGCTCCGTATTTGCAATTGATCGTGGGAATAGAGCTCCTTTTGAAGAGAGCATCGATGCGGAAAAGAGCATTTCGAGACACACGGGATTTTTGTTATCAACACTTATGCTAATTGTGCTTGTGACCTTTGCGGCGTATGTGGAAGGTTCAGTGCTGCTTGCGGCGTTCTTGGCGGGTGCAGTTGTGAGGTATAGTTGGCAGGAAAATGAGGATATGTTGGTTGATTACCCGACGAGTATGTTTGAAGATTACTACAAGCCCATTATGGACTATGTCTTTATTCCATTCTTCTTTGTAAGTATTTCATCTCTCCCTCAGTTCATTTCGCCAACTGAACATTCTCACAGGCATCCATCGGATTCTCCATCCCAATATCCGAAATGTTCGCCAGTTCCATTGCATGGAAAGGAGTTTTCTACTCTATTTTGATGTTCATCGCCAAGGGTCTAGTTGGAATAGTTCTCTACTTCGACTACTTTATCGAGAGATGGTCCTTTAACTCCAAACAGAAGCTCCTCAAACCAACCGATCAAGAACACCAAATTCCTCAGCACGAAGAAGGTCCCCTGATTGAAGATACTCCTATCAAACCACACATGCTCAAAGCCCCCCACCTCGACGCCATCATCGTCGGATCAACCATGATAGCGCGAGGAGGATTTGGCTTCCTCGTTGCATCTGAGGCGCGAAGCTCTGGAACATTAGCGCTGAAACCGAGATCTGCTGGAGGTGCGTTTCGGACCCCGAGAGACGGCGTTCATACTTTAGATGTCGTTGAAGATCAAATATTCCTAGTTATCATTTGGGCGTTGGTGCTTTGCACGATAGCTGGACCTATTGTTTCTGGGTTTGCGGTGAGGCGCAAATTGGCGGGGATTAAGTGTGAGTGTGGGATGGTGCTCGGAGGGTTTGGAGAAGATGTGGCGTGTCATCTTTGTTTGTAGATGCGCGCCATTCCTGCTTATAGAGTGCACCCACATCTCATTTATTTTTCCCTCTTGGGGGTCCGGACTAGATTGGTCTCTGAACGGCAGCTAAATGAGTACATCTCGTTTTAAACGAAATGGAAATGGAAGTAGAAAGACTGGCGTTGGAGGAGGAAGTAAAATCATGAATTAGAACCAAGGACAGACCAACGAATTTCCCATTGTCAAAATATTCACATCTGCTCAGCACAAGAGATCGTATCTTATATTTTTCTTGGTTGGGAGTACTAGTAGTCTCAAAGCACCGCTCCATAGTTATATCTTTCCTTGAAGCACGATGCAAGCGAGTGGCAATATTCCTGGTAGGTAGCACCGACTCACGACAGCAGATGTTTATCAACTAGATAAAAAAGATATTGTTACGCATCAGTTGGTCAGCACAAGTATCACGTTGCCATTAGGCTGAGCTACTTAGCCTTGTGGTATGTTTCTGTCTGTCCACTTGAGATCGATCTGCATGCAGAATCGGCTGGTGTTGCTTAAGTATAGTATACGACGGCCGAGGTGGTATGGCGTGTAACTTTACATAGGATTGCTACCTCGGGATAGGGTCTAACCAGACAGAGACATGACATGTGGAAGAGAAGATTATGATCATCAGTCTATAGTTTTGAGGCCAAATTCTCGGTGCACTCGCACTAAGACCATACTTATATATCCATCCAGCGAAGGAATTGGCTGGATGATTATCATCATAATGTTGGAGAACGTCGTAGCAATTTCAAGCAAGTATGACGAAACTCGATCAGAATCTCACTTCACTCCAGACGCAACCTCATACATCATCTACCTCGCGAATCTCAAAGCCAAACATATGATTGCTCACCACACTACTCTCATCCATAAGCTTCCTTGCCGTCTCGGCGCCCGCTGTTGGCACACGATACTCGAAGCGTTTTCCCTTCGCAGGTGTTCGTCCGTTGGGTAGCGGATACGGAAACGGTAGATATTCAGGTAGGAGTCCGAGTTGGCGGAGTACGGTAGCTTGATCCCATGCAATGTGCTCGTGATACAAGCGGTCGCCGCGCACGTTGACTACGGAGGTGAACGGGATTCGGACGTGTTTGTTTGTTGGTGGGATTCCGGGGATGCTGTGGAGGAGAGGGGACGGGTTAGTGGAGGAGATGGATAGCATAGGTTAGGTTGGTCGCTTACATCCAGTCAATTACTCGGTCGTGGGTGAAGCTGAAGATGAACTCGTCGATGACTCGGTCGGTGCCCACGGTTCGGCTGATGAGCTCGAGCTTCGTGTCCTCTGGATTATTGAAGACGAAGTGGTCTGTGTAGAAGGCCGTGAGAGCTTTCCTCCCAATTCCGCCGGTTATCTAGAGACACAGGTATGCTTCAGAAATGGATGGGCGAATGATTTGGGAAAATATAAAAGTATTCCAGAAAAGGTGTACATAATGTAATGCGGAGACGTGTGACAAAGAAAGAGTGAATATGGGAACGTAATTTGGAAGAAAATGGCATTGACAGCAGAGTATCAGTGCAACGGGTATTGGGATGAGAATCCCATTGTAGCATTTATCGCATCAATCCGCATGTTGCAGGTTGGATGCTGGCACTACAGTAACAAAACAGCGACATACCGTAGGCACATGATTTACATATGGTTCCTCAACCATGGTATTCATGGTTTTGACAACATCTCGTTCACCGAACTCATACAAGGTGTGCTCATCCCAGATTGCTTCGAGATCAAAATACGGTCCATTAAGGAGCCTTTTCAAGAACCCAAGACTTCGCGTGTGCGCGACATTTGCAGCGCTGGCCTCGTAATGACCATGGCAAGGCAGAACAAAACTGCCTGACTTAATATTATCATATACATGAACAATATCATGAGCTCTTAATTGATTTGAGTGAGCATGAGAGCTGTGAATCATCAATGGTGGCCAAGATACAGGTGGTACAGGAATGCGAGATAGCTCTTCGTAACAGACAACGCTGCTAATCTCTGTGTGCGCCAGTAGAAGACGCAAAGTCTCCTCAAGTTCTGTACCGTCGTCGGCCGTGTAGACTGTATATTTGCCATTAGTTCAAAGTGTGTTCGTTACCTTGGACTCTCGATTTCGCTTTGCGTAGCCGGCAATGAATAGTCACTGAACTCTGAGAAAGACGACCTACTAATAGCACCCAGAATATTCGGATTGGTACATTTCGCTGTTGATGTTTTGAACGCCTCTAAAGCTCTTGCCAGGGATTGTGTGAAGGCTCGTCGCCCCGTATCCGTAGCATCGTCAATTGCTTTCACCCCCACCACCACGAACCCCTCCTCAGCCCACTTTTGTAGGGGTTCGGGGTCGAGGGATTTTTGCACGTCCCCGTCCTTTCTACCTCCATATTTGGCTGAAGTAATTAGCAGTAAGCCAGGACCTATTCCTCGGCGCGTGAGGGGCTCCTGAAGGGCCACGTTCGCATCAATGGTGATGGGTTGAAAAGATAAGGACGTGGAATGTGATGGATCTTCGGAGTGATTCAAGTGAACGGCCGAAGGGTCTGCCATGCTGAATGAAGCCAAGTACAGTAGACAGGACGTCTAGACTCGGGTCTAGATATATAGAGTCGTTTGAGTCTTGTCAGGGTTTGAGGTTGGGGCCAATCAATGACACTCGGATTGAAAAGAGTTGAAAATGCAGTTTAGGCGGATGATACGAAGTACAGTAGTACAGTACTACTCCAAGGGTTGAGCTGCGGGACCGGAGCACACTAACCATAACGAAGCTCATCTCCGACACAAATTTTTGTATACACACCACAGCCCCTCGACTTCCTATGTATTCAACATGGGGAATGGGAGAAATGCATGCTGCTGTTGCATAGGACAGCATGTACGAAGGATTCAGTGAGCAACCCCCACCAAAGGCGCACTTTTGAGAGGTTTGCGGCCCTCGCAGGTTCCTACCAGATCCCCTGTACAATCAATACTTGCAGCGATCGTGGAGACGGGGAGGAAGGAAACTTCAAGTTTGTTCAGTAAAGTTGGTTGTGGGATGGGGTGGGATGGGAGGGGATGGGAGGGGATGGGAGGGGATGGGAGGGGATGGATTAGGATGGGAGGGGATGGAGTAGGATGAAAAGGAAAGGAAAGGAAAGGAAAGGAAAGGAAAGACCTATCATACAGTAGTTCTCCTATCAATTCTTCAACGACCAGCATTTAGGACAGTGACAGTAACAGTAGCGGCAGCGGCAGCGGCAGCAACCTAGTACACGTAAGTTACTAGCAAGCCACACCAGCTATACAAACACGACAAAGTACCTACCTGCACCATATCAAACATGAGACGGGGATAGCGTTAAGATACAAAGAAATCGAAATCGAAATCGAAACCGACATCGAAATCGAAATCCATTCAAACACTTGACCTCACATATCTTTTCTCGGCGAATTACAAGTCGACGCCATGTAGAAAGATGAAATACTTCGTAACTGGTGCAAAGTTTCCAAGATTTTGTTTTCAACCAACCTCCAACCTTGCACGGACCTTACATCAATCTCGCAAGTCCATCGCAGATCCATCGCCAATCCATCACCACCACGCTTGTTACACCATTAGAAAGAAAAGCACGAGCGGAAAATACGAATTGAGCAATCATATCATCTTAGCAAGCTGACCCTTCAAGTTTTGCGCGTCGCTACAACTACGTCATTGGTCCTCCGCGCCTCGCCGTTAAGCGTCTCGGTCGAGTTGGAAAACAAATAAAGTAGCCAAGTAAGAATTCTTATAAAGTCGTCGGCGTTCCTATCTTGGGAGGAATTGTTCGACTCAAAAACACGACAAGGAAAAGAGATCCCGAAGAAGAGGAGAAGAGAAGAAGAGAAGAAGAGAAGGAGAGGAGAAGAGAAGAGAAGAAGAGGAGAAAAGACGGAGGAAAGCAAAAAAGCCAAAGCAAGAAAAAAGAAAAAAGAGGAGGCAAGCCAAAGTGGGAAGGAAGAGAAAGAAGAAACACCATCGAGATCCATTTGGTTTCTTGGGCTTTTCCTATCAAACAACCAAATGCTTGTGCCTGAGTCAAGAACAATTCTCCCATTCACCAAACCACCATTCATACTACTATTCTACCCCCTCATACCCATTGGAAGAATTCAGAGATAATGGAGTGGCGCTGCGGCTGGACGTTGAATCTTGTCTAATGTATCTACATCTTTCGGACCAGAGTCGAAGACAATCTGCACTGTAGTCCATCATGGAAGATTCAAGCAGCTCCAAAAGAAGGCGCGGTTTAGGTGTCGTAACACCTAATGCCTGCACCGAATGTCGAAAAAAGCGTGCAAAGGTAACTTGTCTCTCAATTGATATATTTATCTCTCGTTTATTGGCTTCTTGGTTTGTCTGTTTGTTTTTTGTATAGTCACAATTGCCGCATTGCCTCATTGACCTGCGGTATTTAGTGCGATGGCCAACAGCCATGCGGAAGATGCGCCTCCCAGAAAAATGTCGAATGTTTCTACGAAGTCCCTGTACGCCAATCCAAGGAAAATATGAGAACCGAGATCGAAACCCTGAAAGCCTACCGAGAACAGAGTGAGCGTGTACTGGCAGCAGTAGCTGCTGGAGACCAAGCATCTCAAGTCCTCAACCGACTTCGTATGGGCGAATCAGTGAAAGACATCGCAGAAAAATTGGGCAAGGAACCACAAGGTTTGTTCGTACCAAGAGGAAATGTTACAACATATGCGCACCCCAGAGATCACCAGGCAATTGACGCTGCTCTCCAACAAGCTCGTTTTACCACGGCCTTCGGAAGTGCAAATTCTGGGGAGGCACAAGCATCGTCTTCCAGCAACCAACAAGGGGAGCAAGGCATGTGGCATCCATGGCTTGGGACGAGCAACACAACCGAGCCAATGACCGAAACAAATGATGATATGATGAACTGGATACCAACATCTACCTCAGGTCCAGGATCTGTGAATCAGCTTCCGATTGTAGGGCTTTGGGCTGAAAACTCAACGGAGCATTCTACAGTACTTCACGCGCGCGACCAAGGACAAGAAGTCATACTGGGCCAGAACTTTGGTGGCGAGCAGCGAGGCCATGAAGCCTACGCACCCAACAATTGGACCAATGTTACTTCGGATAGGCACCTCGTGGATCATCTTATGGCTTTATATTTCTGCTGGGAGTATCCTACATTCGCTTCACTCAGCAAGGAACACTTTATAAATGCTTACAGTACGGGTAATCGGGAATACTGCAGCGAGTTGTTAGTGAATGCTATCCTTGCTGTGGGCTGTCGATTCTCCTCACTCACAACAGCACGAGCCGACCCCAATGATTCTTCTTCGGTGGGAGACCATTTCTTTGCCGAAGCCAGAAGACTTTTGGCCGAGGAAAAGGATCACCGCAGACTCACTACAATCCAAGCATTAGGGTTGATGGCCATCCGTGAAGCAAGCTGTGGACGTTCGAGTCAGAGCATCTTTTATTCGGGCCAGTCTATACGCTTGGCGATTGAGATGGGCTTGCATCTTGAAGCTGAGGGGCAACGAGCGCTCGAGGCAGTCGAAGGGGCACAGGCTGTGAGGGCGGCTACATTTTGGGGTGCCTTTGCTTTGGATCAGTAAATACTCCCCTGTTTCTCGTCGACTAATTGTCAAACAGATTCTCAGTTAGTTTGAGCGAGTGCTAATGCCATTCAGGGCTTGGTCTTTGACTATCGGCCGATTGCCGCAGTTCTCTCGGCTTATCAACTTAAACGTAAAACCGGGAATTATCGATACTGTAGAGGCATCCTCATGGATTCCGTACACCGACGATGGTAAGCGACACCATTCAAATCGAGTTACGCGGCTAAACGATTTAGGCGTACCACTCGAGCGGAACTGTACCCAGCCGTCGAATGTTCGAAGCGTCTACAAGACATTCTGTGAACTTTCCGAAATCGTTCACAATTCCCTATATCTTTTGCATACTCCAGGCTCAAACTTCACAAGCCACGATTTGCTCGAGCTCTACACAATGTTCCTTCGCTGGTACGATTCAATCCCTGCGGCCCTGCGACTTGGACATAACTTTACCCCATTTGTACTATTTTCACAGTACGTACCTTGATGACATACCGCCTGAAATACACCAAGCTAAGAAAACCCAGCATGTATTACCACTATGCTATCCTACTTCTCTTCCGACCTTTTGTGAAACTTACTCTTATCGGCTCTGGAGTGTCCCCTCGCGATGTATGCAATCAAGCTGCAGACGCGATATCTGCGCTGGTTAACTCCTACTCACAGCTCTACACACTTCAAAGAACCCCTTCCTTTGTGCCTTATATTGTCCTCACTTCCACAATTACTCACCTTATTAAGTACGGAAACAGAGGTGTAGAGTCAGAAAAGCTCCGCCAAGGAATCAAAGATCTCTATGCCATGAGAGGGTGCCATGGATTTGCCACTCGTGCTTGCGAAATTATTCTTTGCCTGGCAAAGTCATGGCATATCACTTTGCCCGATGGATGCGATATAGATTTTGAGGTCGATGCCGAGAAGTCATGTCGCCCTTCATCAGTATCTTTCAATCAATTCTGTCCAAACGTAGATATAACGGATATGATGAAGGGGATCGGACTCGCGTTAGAAACCGAGAATCCGCTCTTTTGGCCATTCCCTTTGCAGGGAAGACCGTTATTGCCTTATCAGGGCCAAGATCTGAAGAAACATGGTTTCGAGTTAGTTCGTGAATAGTGAAAGGAATGAAGGATAATGGGGGAAATGGATAGGTGCCGGAAAGATGAGTGAAGATGTTGTCCTTGACACTACGATGAGGGATTTTGCTTTAGCTATGGAAAAGGTGCGCGATCTGATTTGGCTTGAAAAAGGCGGCTTTATGATACCTTGGGCGAGGCGTGGCGTTTGATTGGTACTGGGCCATTTATGAAAGCCTGATGTCGGTGTGCCAATATTGATGATGCAGGAAGTAGACGAAAGTAAGGAAAACTATGGCCTGGAAGAGCGAGTAGATAGTTACGGCCTTGGATCTGTGAAGTCGGATATCTGTGGGACTGAGTTTGGTAAGGATGAGCTCCCTCGAGATGAATAGGGAAGCGCCGAATGTCTGTTATGCATAACGAATATCAAAAGAACCCCAATCAAAATCTGAAATCTCAACTCATAAAGTGGTTGATATTGACCTCAAACTGTTCATATAAGCTGTATAAAACCTGAGCCTAGTGAGAAGCATGCTTCTAGCCTGGAACATTCGATGGTCGTGCCACACCACACAAACTCAGCTCATATTTCGTACTTGCAGAAAAATATCCTCGATCTTTCCTACTTGTGAGATCCACAGGTCCACATTCATACGAAACCCGCTGTTCTGCCAGAGATCTGCCAGATCCACACTCATGAGAAACCCGGGGTTATGCCAAAGTTATGCCAAATCCACATTTATTGAGGGCATACCCAAATCCGGGAAATGCCAAATTTCCATTACTCTTCGATTCTCATGCTACGGAACATGCTAGGGTCGATAATTTGCTACATTTTGAGGATATAAACCTCCTTCAAGCAGCTATGTAGTTGGTTCTTCAGATAGATCAACCAGTCAATTTCAATGCAATCCCATTTCCAAAAGCTCTAAATCTAACATTCCTACTTGATCTACTATTGATCATGCATGAAACACTTACTCACTCACTCCAGTAACTCTTCCCTCTAAACAACAATCCATACCTTGATTTCCTCGATTCCACATTATCAGATGCAGAAAACTTCCTCCCTGCGGCGAAACCTCCCCCTTAAACACTTGAACCGCATCGACTGAGGCGTGCAGCGCTTGGCCCCTGTTCAGCTCGAATTGTTGTGCTGGGTTTCCAAAGTCAGGTAGACCAGATAGATGAATTGCTCGAATCGCCAAGCGCAGTAATCGTGATTCGTGAATGCTTCTAATGGCGTACCGGCGACTGGCAGTTCAAGAAAGGGCCTCTGGATAGTATTCACGCAGAGCAGGAGTGGATTCGTTTGCTATATATCTGTCTTTTATTAATCTATTCGACGGGTATAGAACTACGATACGAAGGAGATCTACGACTAGTGCCTTGTCTCCCTCCTATCATCTACGAGATAATTAGAAAGAATCATAGAAGTAACAATAAGTAGCTTATCTCCAAAAAAATCCAAAAAAAAAAAAAAAAAGCTTTCAAAATAGTCTTCTTGTCCCTCCCTGCTTTATCCGCCTGGCTCAATTACTACCCAGGGGTTTTGAAACTCGGGACGTGTGTAATTGATTACTACTGACAGCTTAGTTTCGACAACGTCGGCATCTTCTATGGGTACACACACCCCTCGAGATGCATGGAATCAGCGCGGACATGTTGGTGGTTTGTTTGCGCAGAGCTGGGAGCGGCTCGGTAGGAATGAATAGTTCTATGCGCAAGTCGGAACATTTGGCGGGGCACCGCGGGGTTATGTCGTCGCGGGGGCGGGCATCGCTTGCTGCTTGATCACGTGATAGAGCGACACTGTAAACTTTCTTTCTACGACACGTCAATGGAACTACAGTGGAACTACAAACAAGTCTTTCCATTGCCATCTCTATATTACCTATCTCTTTCGCATAAGTTAACGTCTATTACAACTACTGTATACAAGTACTATCATTTGGACTGAGCAGAGTGGCATTTGGGTCATGTGAAATGATTGAATCGTCTCCAGATCAGGCTTAAGATCTGATCGTTATTGCTTCTCCAAAACTATTATTGCGATCAGCAAGCATCTTATTATATAATCGTAAATAATACCGGCAAAACAGGCAGAATGGCTTGCGCAGCTTGATATATATGACATGATTGGGGTAGATGAGGGAGTGTTGTCAAAGTCGGACGTCATTGATGCTCGAGTAGAGGAGCGGCCTGCAGCACTGCCATCATCTACGACTGCGCATTTTCTCTTGCAGCATGAATGTGACGTTCTTGAGGAATTCTCTGGATTGGATACCCATGGAGGTGGCGAGGGAGCTTGTCATGAGGGTGGATAGATTGTAGGACATCTTTGAGGAGATTTGTCCCCTGGCCAGGATCAGATGTGTCTATAGGATCAGATGTGCTTGCTTTACCCTAAATCATACTTTTGTAAAGATCAACTATACTTTTATAAGGAGCGACAGCGAGTTGATATAAGCTGTATAAAACTTGAGTCTTATTAAAAGTATATTTCCAGCCTAGAATATCCAATAGTTGTGCTATAACACACAAACTCAACTTATATTTCGTACTTACAAAAAAATATCCTCGACCTTTTTCCCACTTGATTGGAACAACACTCATTCAGTGTATTGACGTGTTTGTTAATAAATTTATATATCACCACGGTTGATATCAAAACTGCCTCTTTAGCTCAGTTGGTAGAGCGCGACACTAGTAACTCGTACTAAGAAATGTCGAGGTCAACGGTTCGACTCCGTTAGGAGGCATTTATTTTAGAATTTTTGACAAATAATATATTCTTCAATGGTTGTTGGTTGGTTGGTGGTTGTTGATGGGTTGATTTTGGTTTTTTTTTAGGATGGGCTCTCGGGGTTTGGTTTATGAGAGATAAGGTGGTGCGGTGGGGTTTTGCTAGTGTGGGGAGGGAGATATCGCACTAACTTAACTTCTTAAGTATCATCGATTGACGTTTGATGTCTGCACGTTTGAAGTCATTTCTTGATATGGAAGGAAGCTTCAATGAAGTCGAATAGCCACACGAATTTCCAGCCGCAACATGGCGTCGCCAAATAAAGTTGATGTTTGCAAGGGGTCTCATATACGCACAGAGGAGCTCGAAATCCTCAGCCATGGCTCATGATCATCTGCAAGTGTGCTGCTCATGGAGTGTAAATGTAAAGGATATGGGGAGTCAGTCACAGAAGTATCTATAGCGCTGCCTAGCGACCGGCTCACGATATACAAACAGAGGCGGCTATGAAGGTTGAGCGGGAATATGAGAGGATCGGTTGTGGAACGTTTTTGTATTGTTCGTTTAGTGTAATTGAGTGACCTGGAAGGATAAAGTTATTGTATGATTAGAGATTAATATAATGGACTGAGGTTTCAAGTTCTCCAAGAAGAAATGTTTCAAGTTCTCCAAGAACAAATACACATGATACTTATGTACATACATATAGCTGGTTTGTGTGGGTTATACGAGGGCTAGAAGCTCTCCGTAGCGAAGTTATTGGTTTTACACTTTCATACTATTCCGAACTAGGCAGTAAACCATCTTCCATATTGAAGCCTTATATAGCGGGCATTATCTATTCAGCTAAAGCTCAAGCTCCATCTGCACCTAATTCACCTTTCGCGAACCTTAATCTCGGTCGCGCAAAAAATGTAAACCCATCTATCTATCCATCAACCACATAAACCCGCTCCCAATCCACCTCAACCAAACCACCAACCAATTGCCCTTAGCTGCAAACCCAATTTGCAGCACCCCCCAAAACCACACACACATCCTTAAATCCCGGAGAATAGAAGAGAAGCCACACAATGCCCCGCTCCCCAACACCACCCCCAGCGCGCGGTCGCGCCCGCAGCCGCAGCCGCAGTCGTTCTCGCACGCCATATTCAGAGTACACGCGTCGGTCCATCTCTCCGCGATCGCGCTCGCGTTCTAGGAGCAGAAGTCGCTCGGTGACGCGGAGCCCGGCGGGAAGGGGAAGATACAGGGAGAGGAGTTTGACGCCGAGGGGGAGGAGTAGGAGTAGGAGTGAGAGTCGAGGACGAAGGGCGAGGAGTGATAGTAGAGATAGAGGAGTGGGAGAGGAGGTGGGGAGTACCAAGGTTTGTGAACTATTTTTTTTTTTTTTTTTCTTTTTGATTTTGTGTCTGGGATGGAATGGAGAGGGGAGATTGTACTTGGGTTGGAGGGAGGTGGAGGGGAGTTTGGATATGGCTGAGCTGGGGAATGAGAATTGCTTTTCTACTCTCATTCACGACGCAGAGGAGAGCAGTGACCCAATCGAATGAATTGATATGATGGGTTGGATTGGATTGGATTGAAATGCTAACATCAAAACAATTCTCCAGGTGGTAATCGAAAAACTCACCAAAAACGTCACAGAAGACCATCTACGAGAGATCTTCGGAACATATGGCGAGATTCGCGATTTGGATATGCCTATGAACAGATATTGTACGGTTTTTCTTCTTCTAAATCTATATTCTTTCTATCCACTCCATCGCAAATCAGCATATCCGCTCCTTTCTCCTTCACTTCACCCCGAACCCCCTCCTCACTCCTACCCGCACCCTCCATACTCAAAAACTAACACCCATACACAGTCAACACCAACCGCGGCACAGCCTACATCCTCTACGTAACTGCTACCTCCGCCTCCGCAGCCATAGCACACATGCACGAATCCCAAATCGACGGCGCCGTCATAAACGTCTCGATCGTTCTGCCGCGCAGAAAGTTCTCCCCCGCTCCCCCGATGGCCAGACGCGGCGTGAATATCGACCCTAGAGTGCCGTTTCGGGCGACCGAACGACGTGGAGGAGGTGGTGGTGGTGGTTATGGTGGGGGAGGAGGAAGAGGGGGGAGAGATAGAGAGAGGGATAGGGATATAGGGGCGAGTGATACGTATAGACCCTCTGAGCGAGGGGCGGGGAGGGATAGAGATCGCAGCAGAAGTCCTCGGAGACATAGGACGAGAACGAGGAGTAGGAGTTTTGACTCGAGGAGTAGGAGTAGAAGTAGGAGCCGCAGCCGCAGCCGCACACCTGTTAGGAGAGGAGGAGGAGGTGGTGGCGGTGGTGGTGGGAGAGTGAGGAGTAGAAGTCCACTCGCAGGAGGGGGGAGAAATAACGGTGGTGGTGGGAGGGGAAGGAGAAGTGCGAGCTATAGTAGTTACAGTAGCTATGATGATAGGAGTCGAAGTCGCAGTCGGGGAAGAGGGAGGAGATAGATGGATTTACGGGTTTGAGGTGCAGGGGGAAGGAACGGAGAGCTACAATACAGAGGACGAATAAACGGACGGAATATCATATCATGGAGATGCAAATGCAGAAAAGGAGAAAGTGGGATAATTTTACCTCCGCTGAGAGGGGTACGTGTCTGTATGTGTATGTGTATTTGTACGAGTACGATATTAAGCAGGAGGGAAATACATGAACAGAGAAAGAGAACGAGAACGAGAAAGCAGTCGGCTCCTTTCCTTCCTTCCTTCCTTTTCATTATCCCATCTTTCTTTAGAAGAAACTGGCCTTTTGCTTGCTTACTTACTTACTTCCCTTACTTCCCTTGCTCAGAAAAAGAAAGGACAGAAAAGAGAGAGAGAGAGAGAGAGAGAGAGAGAGAGAATTCTTCGTTGTTAACAATTGTAGTGAAAGAAAGATACGATACGATATGATATGATAGAGGCACAAATGGGATGGGGCAGAGCAGAGCAGAGCAAGAGCAGGAGCAGAAAGGCTTACTTACTTACTGGCTAGGGTAGAAAAAAAAAATATGTAGAGAGAGAGGCGGGGAGGGAGAGGAAGAGGAAGAGGGAGAGAGATAATATGATAATATGATAATAACGAAACGAAATGTTCATGAACGACAGACAGACAGAAAGGAAGAAAGAAAGACTGAAGAGGGTGAAGTGATTCCAACAAACTCACTCTCACATACCTTACTTAAACCAACATTATGTCAGTCAACACATCCATAATTACATTCACATACAAGTTCAACTTGATGCATTTCATTTTCATGTCTATCTATCTTTCTATACGATACTGTAGAGTTTTTTGTGCCATCGAACGAGCCTTCGCTTCATGCTGGAAGTAAAATTTCCTCAAGTCCTGTCTTTTCTGCATTCCCATGCATCGCCCATCTATCTGCCTTCTCGTCTATTTCATGCACGCATCTCCCATCCTCATCGTCATCCACCGACCCTCCTCCCTTTATGTCCTCCCCTACAAAACCCATTCAAACCTCAACCCACAACAAAAAAGCCAAAGAAGAACAATGCCAATCCACCAACCTCCTAACTATCTAATCAATCCCACCCAGCCCAGCCAAATATTACCGGAAAATGGAGGGGGTATCAAACTTGATATCAAGTAAAGGAAACTAAAAGCAAAAGTAAAATGTAAACCCAAAAATTTCCCCATCTCGATAATTCTCTCGAATTTTATCGTCTCGATAACCAGCCAGTTGTTGTAAAATGAAATGAGTAGAGAAAAAAAAAGAAGACAATTAAAAGGAAAGTACAACAAGAATCGTGAAGTAGAGTAATAAGAAGTGAGCCGGAAACATGATAGACTAACAGACCATCCAGCAGAAGAAAAATGAAGACACCTCATAACAGTGTACAGATCCATCCAGATCATGTCCTTCAATTAGAGTACAAGTCTCAGCCAAATAACAGAGCAACAGACCCCGAAGCGATGCGCGATAAAGTCCAGCATCTCAACATCAAAAAGCGTCTCAAACACCAAACAGAAAAGCCAACTGCCTCTCATCCAACCTCCCCAAACTCTTCATCGCCCCCTCATCGAGCGCCGCATCCACCAACTCCCTCTTCTGTTTCTGCAACTCCAGGATCCTATCTTCAACAGTTCCCTCCACAAGAATACGATGAACCTCGACTGATTTCATCTGTCCAATACGATACGCGCGATCAACCGCTTGCATCTCAATGAATGGATTCCAGAAGGGATCTAGAATAATAACTCTCGAGGCTGCAACCAGATTCAGACCCGCATTGCCGGCTTTAAGAGAAATTAACATGATTTTACAATCTGGTTGTTCGGTGAATCGAACAATTGCGTCGTTGCGACGTTGCGAGTTCATGCCTCCGTCATAGCGCTCGCATTTCCAACCTTTCTTTTCGATTGGTACTTGAAGGAGATCCAAGAGCGAAACGAATTGAGAGAAGATGATGGTTTTCTCTCCTTCATTATGGAATCTTTCGAGAAGTTCGACACATTTGTCGACTTTGGCGGAGGGCTCCCAGTTCTTGCGAAGATAGCGCATATACTTCTTGCGACCTTCAGCAGAGCGAGAAGCTTCCTGTTTCATCATCGAAATGGAAAGATGTTGCTTCTGTTTAATCTCTTTTTTACCTTTACCTTTTTTGTCCTTACGTTTCTTATCCTTTTTCTTGGCCTTCGTCTTGGTGCTTTGAACTGGAATCCCAGTATCTTCGTTGTCAGCATCATCCGCTTCGTCTTCGGTGAAATCATCGGGGACAACGAAGCCATCAAGATTTCCTTGGTCATCAACAGCGTCGCTATCATCGGAATCATCAGAGTCATCAGAGTCAACGTCGGTATCACTTTCTGTATCGCTATCGTCACTGACAACTTTGTCTTCCGTCTTTTGATCCTCGGGTAGGTAAGCTTTTTTGAAAGAGTTGTAGTCAATGATCTTTTTCATGTCAATCACACCACGGCAGGTAGGACAGGAAGAGTTGCCGCCACCCTCGTTGCCATTTTGAACATTGGCCTGAATTGCTTGTTCTGATATCTTAGTTAAGCATTCTGAGCACGTATCATGGCCACATGGAATCACGATGCTTGGATTCGAGACCGCGTCGTAACAGACAGGACACTACAAGTTTTAGCAAAAGTGGTTATGCGACGGTGAAGACAACCTACTTCAAACCCATCAGCGGCAAGTAATCTGCCAACAACATCGGGCGAAAGGCCTTTCGCAAGGTCAATCATGGCCTCCGTAGAAAGTTCCGCAACACCCGATGATACCTCTTCATCAAGATCAATAATCAGATGGGGATGACAGCAACATTGTCGAAGGCGGAGAAGCAATACAAGGACGTTTGAGTAATTCTTCCCAACAGTGCCCGCCTTCTTGTACTTGTTGAACTGTACTTGAGTCTTGTTCTCAAGAGCCTGGTAGTAATCAAGTTCGTCAGAATTGAAAACAACATGTTGGGTTTCTTCCACTTTGGGGGGCAAGACTATAATTGGCTTTCCATCAATCAACGAAGTTTTTGTTCGTCGGAGGAGTGTGGCTTTGAGAACAGCCTGTAGCTTTTGCATTGCTTTGTCGACGGTTCCTTTACCATGGGCGCCTTTGGATAAACAACCAAATTGCTGCTCCAGTTAGCAATTGAAGAATATACGACTTTGCGGTACTACGTACCTCTGAGAAACTCTGCCATGAGTTGTATGGCTTGATGCGAAGAAATCTGAAAAGCGAATATAGTTCTTGGATATTGTTCATCATTGGTGTTCCAGTGAGACAGAATCTGGTTGCAGCCTCAAGTCTGCATGCAGCACGAGCTGCTTTCGTAGTCTTGTTCTTGATGCATTGTGCTTCATCCAAGATGATGCGATAGAATTTACTCTTCGGACCAAGGAAAGGGAAAGTTTTCTTCATGCGTTGGGCGTCGAGATCGCGGATTCCCCGGGAACGCATTTCCTCCTCATATTTTTCAATGCGGCCAAGCTCGGCACCCAACGTCCCATATGTTGTCAGAACAATATCAAACTCTTTCAGTTCATCCCAACCGAGTTTCTTGCCGCTTCCATGTGCCATATGGGTGGTCAACCTGTGCTTAGCGACGGTCTTCATACGAATTTCACGTTCCCACTGGCGGACAAGGGCAACCGGTCCGACAATTAGAGTGGTCTGAAGAACAACTTAGCTATTGAGGTTGAGGAAAGTGCAGATCAGAGAATATACCTTTCGAGCGCGATCAGTTGAAGGTCTACTTAATAGCAGAGCCAACGAACTAATTGTCTTGCCTAGACCCATATCATCGGCCAAGATGCCACCCTTATTGGAACCTTCTTCCATGGATTTTAGCCATGTCAAGGCAATCTTTTGATGCTCATACTTTTCAGATGTCAGTTAATTCTTCTGACATAATAGAGTCCTGCAGTCATTACCAATGGATATTTTAGGCCATCTGGTGTCCCTTCCCTGTTCTCTTGGGGGATTTCTACTTCAGTCTTAATATTCTGCAAGAGCTCTTGTATTTCTTGGGACGTCTTTCGGGGATCGTTCATGATGTACTCCACGCGGTTCGCCATTTCATTGGTGAATGGTATGGGGAAGTTAGAGTTATAGAACTTCACCAATTGCTCATTAGCTCTCATCTGATCCTTCAAAAAGCTTTTGGATGATGACCTACATCATTTGATCTTATGTTTGGTTGGGAAGCTCCAGGGTATAGAGGGATGTTATTCACTGTATATCCTAAGCTTGCTGTATGCATTCCGCCACTTCCATATACTGATTGCGTACTTCCAATGCTATCCGAATTAGTAGGTGCATATGAAGATGGTGCAAAACTGTTGTTGGTGTTGCCAAAGTTGAAAGAGCTCGGGTGAGAATTGAACAAGCCTCCATAGGCTGAACTGGAGGCTGCTGCATTGTTGATAGACACTTCCGGAGCCTGCGGCATTCCATCTGAGGGAGATAGAGCCATCCATGATGTTAAGTCCTGGCTTTCGTATGTAACCTGTTGTAGGCCGGCACGCTGTAGATCCAAACTAGTTTGCATAGGAGATACAGTCTGATTTGCTCTGGGATATCTTCGTGTATGTTGAGAGGAAGTCTTCTGTCTGCTGCTCGGCTGGAATTGGTAAGCCTCGATAATTTCGATATCAGAATCGCTAGCAGTTGAGGAATCGTCCCAGGCGCCAGGCATCGAAGGTGTTGAAAAGGAGGTTCCCTCCATTTTCAAAGAATTTTCGTTAGTGTTTGAGCCAGTAGCGACGCCGTAATCCGAGTTTGAGGGCTCTCCTGAACGAGCTGGTATTTTTCTGAAGGATGATGATTGTGCTTCAGCCTTGAGAAGTTTTTCGGGCTTGGCTTCCGTCCTCTTCCAATGAGACGGAAGAGATCTTTGCAACGCAGCATTGTTGTGATTAGCATATTGTGTTGTCGGCGTGGTATGAGTGCTTGCAATCTGATTAATGTTGGAGCCGGAAGGTTGAGGCCGCACCCCAGATATCCGGTCGAAAGCTGAAGGGGTGGTTGAACTAGAAGGAGTGGCATGCGGTGAGGAGCCACTTGAGCCTTGCTGAATGCGACGTGCAAATTCTTCGTCAAGTTTCTGCTGTCTCAGTCTCTCTACTTCCAGTCTTTGTTGCTCAAGGAAGTCACTATCCATGAAATCAAACGTCTCGTCGTCGCTATGGAAAAATATATTAGCACACAATACAATATCAGAGAATTTTGATCATGGACAAGAAGAAGAAAAGAGGATTTATATGATGAGTGCACAGACAAAGTGAGGTCAAAATAGCCATCACCCATTGCAGCATATCCGTACCCTAAACTTCCCGAAGGAGTCGTTGCGCCCGTCGCAAAGGGGCTCAGTGATGTACGTCGCGACTTGTTCTCCTCAAACGGTATGAGCCCAGCATCCAGGTGCGTACTGTGGGAACGTTTTCGAGTAGGTAAATCAACTCGAGAAGAGCTGACCCTGGAGGCTCCAGAGCCGGGCGTCGAAGCTGTGGAAGATAGTGATCCCATGAATTCACCTTGGTCGTTGACTATAGACATAAATTGTTAACCAAATTGTCGACTCAACTCAATTGCAGTTGGAGGGGTAGGTTTCTGCGAAGAGGAAGGTGAAGGCTTTTTAGGTGGCGGAGGCCCATATAAGAGAGAGAAAAAACTTGCATTGAACGCCAGGGGGCACTCGTCCGAGTGAATAATCCATTCTTGATGAAGCAGATGAATGCTTCGTATTATTTTCTGAAGTGGCAGAAGGAGTACATGTGAATGAGGGCTTCGGAAGCGTGGAGGCTGAAGTGCTTGGTTTGATCATATCCTTCAGCCTCCTCTCGAGAGACTGAATCTCATTCTTGATACTTGATTCTGCGAGCTTATCGTCCTCGTTGGAAGCAGAATCGTTCAATGATTCCAGTAGAACTTTCTGAAACATAAGCTCCTCCCTTAGGCTTGCAATAGCTGCTTGGGTGGCAGCTGAAGAAGGCTGCTGTGACATCGTAGATTAATGGATGCAGACGCCCGGATGTGGGTGAGGGGGGATGGTAAGCTGTGAGGCTCAAGGCCCAAGGCTCCAATATCGTTGGTAGATGTTTATGCTTCCACCCGAAATAGATGCTGGGCCACGTAGGTCTTGGTAGTGCAGTAACAGAAATAATCAACAGAAAGGGGGCATCTTTGTGGCAAAGTGATTACTTGAACATCTACATATACGGGAGGTGAATATGGCAGATGTGACAGCAGGCCGAAGCAGATATGAACGTCGGCAGGTGGGCAACAGAACAATTCGGCAAAGTTCAATGGCTGCAGTAGCGCACAAAGGCGTGTAGTATGTAGTATTGTAGTAGTATTGTAGTAGTAGTTCTAGTATGTAGTATGTAGACCAAACTTAAAAGACCAAACTGCACTCGCCTTACAACTTAGGTAAGTAAACAAGGCAAGTACCTCCCTTTGTAGACCGCGTTTGCGCGCTTTCTATCAAATTTTTGCGTCAAGATATGATAAGTCGGAGCTCCAGATTTTATTCCTTATGTTTTTCAATCTTATGTCCCTGCGCTCGACGATCTATGACGATGTCCACTCACTTTTTTCCCCGCCTTTAGTTCTAACGCAGGGACAGGCTGTTATCGATAGTACCGATAGAACCTACCAAGAACTTTCCTTCCCTCGTTCCTTACCTAGGCGCCGTGTCAGGAATTGAGACAATAAGACAACGGCTGCACGTGCTTTTCCTTACACTTCACACTTCCAACTTCACACACAAGCAAACACAAGTCCAGGTTAGAGGCTATCATCCATGTATCGTAGTTCTATTGGTATGAATCCTGAAAATCCAGGCGATAATGTTGTATGTTGTATCGAACCATCACATCACTTAAGTGTCTCCCTGCCTCCATGTGTGTCACAGTAAGCTACGTTTGGCGCAAGCAGTGGCACCTTGATGTAGGTAGAGTATCATTACTCGCGAGAGTCGAGCTCGGTGTATGAATTTGGAAGCTCTGCCATCATATTGCGGTCCAAGTAGCGACCGAGTTGTTGTTTGTAAGGCCAACCTATAAGGGTAGATGTCTTTTCCATTGCGCCTTGCCCAACACCCAACCTCAAAACCAACCACATCGGTGTCCGGTTCTTCTTGCATGCAACGCCTACTTTCCGACCGCGAGGGGAGAGCTTCATTCGACATGGGATGAATGAGCATTCTAGATCACGATGAAGGGGTTGACTTGGCTGTGAGGAGTTACATTGTCGAAATTTACATCCCACCGGCAGCCTTTCGTGGACGAGATTCATTGAACAGCTTCAGCTCATGCAAGTTGCGCCTTGACATAATGATGGCACAATCTTCGGCGTTTCGTCGGGCAGCATGGAGGCACAAGTATACACGGTCAGGATAACTTTGTGAACATGAGGGGAGGGCTGTACAAAATAATGAGATATTCACATTTTAAGATCCATGCAGATATAAGTTGGTAGAATCTTTAGCCTCAACCATCCAGCAAGGGACGAAGCAGCAAACGGCAAGATCGTACCCCGCAACCGCAGCTGCGGGTCGCTGCAATCTCATACTTATGTAGATGCTACAAAGGAAGAACCGAGTATCACCTTGAGAACAGGCCAAACAACGCCCAACAGAAAGAATAACGACCGGAGAGGAGATGCAATGGAGCAATGAGTAATAGATCGTCGTAGATGTGGGCCCGTTGGGCATAAACATGGTGAAGTGGAGGCAGCGATTTTGCCCATGTAGATCTTCGAACGAGATGCGCTTTTTTTCCCACCCGTCGTCTCACGGTCAGATTCGGAGTCGACTACTGAAATTACAGTATCTCGTTGCGGTCTCCCGAGCCTCGAGCGCGGAAGAGCCCAGCGGCTGTAGACCCATTGTCCTCCATCATCGCCACAACATTTGCTCTCCTACGAGCCAACAGTAATGAGTTGTACAAAACTCAGCCTCCCCATTTCCATCCCCCTCTGGAAAATTTCTTCCAAACCAACAACATCTGAAACGCTCTGCTCTGCATTCAAGGGAGCCTCATGCGAGGAAGGGTTCAGTAGTGTTCGTAGGATTGCATGAAATAGGAAGTATCTTCATTCCACGTGATATTGGCGCGCGCGACCTCTTTTGAGGACCACATTTCGCCGTTGGATTATTCGGCGTGCGCAGAAGTCTTGATGTTATTTTGAGATGGAAAGGGGTAAGAAGGGGTTAGGACGGGTTAGGACGGGTTAGAATGGTTAGAGAAAGCGAAGAATTAATGGAGGTTGGCGGTTTGGTCGACCATCTATTCGACCTACTGCTCACTTCTATCCTTCCCGCTGTCAACCAACAATTGACCTAGGGAAGAGGGAATTGACCTAGGGAAGAGGGAATTGACCTAGGGAAGAGGGAAGAGGGAAGCTACTTTGGGGGCTTGGAATGTTCCTAACCACCCGCGAGAACCGAATCCGTGAATAGTGCAGGAACCTCATATAGGAAGTTATTCATATAGGAACGTCAGACAGGCAACTCTTTATTTGATAGAAGTCTTTATTTGACAGAAGTGCCACCAGCTCTTCTTCCTTGAACCTTCCCATTTTCTTTTCTTCATCCTTTTCTTTTTTTTTTCCCTTTCCCTGCCTCCCTCTGCCACGCTCCTCTTTCCTGTCTTCTCTCTTCCCTGCCCAACCTACCGTAATTCGGGATTTGGTGAGAGACAAGCAGCGACAAGCGACAAGAAACAAGAGACAAGAGACAAGAAACAAGAGACAACAGACAAGAGACCCGAAGCATTCATTCACGCTGTTACTGTCACAATCCCACTGTTCCCATACCGCCGACGGGATTCCAGAATATTCCGAATCGTCCATTCCAAGACACGCCTGCTATAATATCTCTCATTTGATGTTGTCACCCTCTTCTGTCTTCACGCCAATATCGTTCTTACGTTTCTCCATACAAGCCAGTCACAGCTGCACAATTACATCAGACGCAGATTCGAGCGAGTAGTCGATTTCCAGACCCTGAAATTGCTTCAGTCACATCCAATCTTTTCGGCCCCCCCCTGGTCATTATTACCATTCTTTAATCCGCACTTGTCTCTTATCGTCAGCTTGCTATCCTCATCTCATCATAAGGATAATTATCATAGGGATAATTATCATAAGGATAATTATTCAGAGACAGGTCAACGATCGGGATTGGATGCATTAGGAAGGACACTCCGGTCAAGCAAGCGTCAAGCAAGCGTCAAGCAAGTGTCAAGCAAGTGTCAAGCAAGTACAGTAACAGCAACAGTAACAGTACCAGTCCCAGTACCAGGACTTCCCAGGGTGAAAATTCTGCTCGGGTTTCACTCTCTTCCAGCTCTTTCCGTCTGGCAAGTTTGGGTAGGAAAATTCCATGGTTTTGCCTTTGCTTTTGGAAATTCCCCCACCACCGGCATAACATTGCATCCAGCGCGGGCGGGTATCGATCGCTTCTAGATCACATCACATCACCACCTCCTTTCCCAACAAGCTGCGAAACCGCAGTAGCAGCTGCTTGCACAAATCCCCCACCTTGTCTCTTCCACCTGTCCCAAGTCCAGGTGCGGGTGGTCCAAACCAAGTCTCAGTCGCTCAGTCGCTCAGTCGCCCAGTCGCTCAGTCGCCCAGTCATTCAGTCACCCCGTCACCCCGTCACCCAGTCACCCAAAATACCCAAAAATACCAGGTGCACCAACCTTAAAAGATTGATTTCTTACCATTTTCCAAGGTTTGCCAGTCTTCACGAGCCAATTCTAGCTACCTAAATCAGCCCAACCCGCACGCCCCTCGTCATCCCATCCTCCCCACCCCCTCTACTTCTTTCCATCAATCACCAATACCTTCTACTACTACTTCCGCACTACTCCTACTACTGCTGCTACTACTGCTACTACTACTTTCCTACCTCACCCACATACAAAACTGGTCCTTCTCGTCCATCGAAGCTTGTCTCTGCCAGCCTCGTCTTTTTTTTTCTCTGCCCTTTTTTTTCCGCCATCTTCCCCTCTTTCGCTTCGTCGGTTTCACTTCGACAAATCGAGCATTTAACCTGCCCGCATAAGAACCTGCACTTTTTGAAACTTTTTGAAAAAAAATCATTTCACCAGCTTCAAGAAAAACAATCAAACATTAATCATCATGTCGCGACACGGCGGAGCTGCACGAGTGGTGGATTACGAAGAGCGTGATACTTACTACTCTCGAACACCAACAGCTCCTCAAGCACCGGCAGTTCGCATTCGAGAGCGTGACCGTGAGGAAGTCATTGACAGACGAGGAACTCCTGATCGACGAGAAAGAGATCGTCCAGATTTCCTTCGCGATGATTATGGACGAGCGGCCGAACAAGGCCAGTTGGTCGTAAGAGAGCGTGAAACTGAAACCTTCAACAGCAGACCATTAGAGAGAAGAGCTCGATCACCATCTCCGCCTCGATTCCGCGAAAGAATCGAAAGACGAGAGGTTGAGCGAAGAGAGCCTTCCCCACCTGGTGAAAGAGTGCGAACACGAATTGTGGAACGGGAAAAGGAAACACAAAGATCACAATCACCCCCACCACAGCTTCGCGCACGAGTCATCGAAACAAGACAAAGATTCAGAGAGCGTTCCCCATCTCCTGCACCCCCAACGCCAGTCCGTATTCGTGAGCGTATTGTCGAAAGAGAAAGAGAAAGAGAGAGATCACCATCGCCACCACCAGCTGTGGAAAGGATTCACACTCGGATTGTTGAGAGGAGTGCGCCCGAGCCCTCCCCATCACCTTCCCCACCACCAACCCCAGTACCAGAGATTATCCACGCACCCCCCATTCATCGAGAAATCATCACTCATCACCGTCACATTGATCATGGTATGTTTAGATTTTAAATCCCCTAACTCATCCTCTTAAAAATTTACTAACACAACAAATTAGGTTTTGAATTTGCTCCTGCCCCAAGCCCACCCCCACCTCCTCGTCGCGCCCGTACCCCACAACCACCCAAAACAACAGAGAAGACCGAGATTGACATTTACTCGTCTCGCAACAATACAGAGGTTGACATTACAAGAACAAAAACCCCAGCCCGTGATCGCGAACCTCCTAAATCCGCTCCTCTGCGAAAAGAGTATTACGATGATTCCATCATCTTTGAACAAGAGCGTGATAAATTACGTGTTCGCGATACCCGTATGGAAATTAGCAGAAGGCGAAGTTTGAGTGCTCGACCAGACAAAGAGAGATTCAGCCTCGACATTCGAGACGAGGATGAAGCAGACTTCTATAACCGCAAGGCGGAAGAAAGAGCTGTCATCGGAGAAGCCTTCAACGGTGCCACGAAAGATTGGACCATCGTCGATGTTCCTCCGGGAACTGAGAGGATTACTTTAGACGGCGTTGGAGGTGCCAGCCAAGAAATCACCTGGCAGAGATACAACGGTGTCCGACGAAGCAAATTCAACCCTGAGCGTGAGCGCAAGGAGGAGGTTGTTGAGAAGAGAATTGAGTTCGTCGAACGGGATGGCCCAGAACGTACCACTGAACGTATCGAGATCCGTGAACGTGAAAGGGATGCCTCACCGCGACAGTCCACAACCAGTGTCGAGATTGATATTTCAAGGAAAGAATCACGACGTGGACATAATCATGGACCAACTTACGAACGCGAGAGAGAGTATGAACGCGTTGAGGAAACCAGCGATCGTCGTGTTGGCTTCCCACTCCCTCGAGGACCTCCAAAGAACAGAATGGGTGACTTATGGACCGAGATCACCAAGGACTTGGTCGTGAAGGAAGCTATTGAAGAGCTTGGATATGATTACGAGGAAACTGAATTCTTCTACTACATTCTTCAATATCTACGCTACGTAAGTTCCACGAACCCCACATCACTTAACTAGCATTACTAACAACCTTTCAGCAAGATGTCGAGGAACTTGTTGCTCTCTCCGAAACCATCCGCCGCGAAAGACAAGACCGCCTTCGAGATATCGAACGTGAGCGTATCAGGATCGAGAGACGTGAGAGGGAACGTGACGATTGGGAGAGAGCAGAGAGAAGACGCGATAGAGAGTTTGACGATGAGAGGATCATCGAGAGAGAAATCATTTGGGATGATCACCGAAAACGTGGAAGCAGACGTCACTAATTTGCTCGACGAGCGTCCGTTGAGTTGCATTTTACAAAGGCTTTCTAAAAAGCTCATGAGGGCAATGAAGATTATGACGAACGAACGAACAATGATGTCACGGCTGGCATAATGATTTCAAATGAACACCCCTTTGCATACCTAACATAGCGTTGTATTTTCCTTGGTATTTTCATTTTTTGTCATTTTGTGTTTTTTTTTTTTTTTTCTTTTTCCTGGTTGCTTATATTGGTCGGATCTTTCCACTTTCTTCTTCATGTATGTGTCCATCTTCGACGGATAAGGGATGATCTACAGAACCAATATGTATCGAAGTCTTTTTTTATCCGTTGGATCTGGAATGACATAGTATTCTTTAGGATGTTGATGATTGATGGGATTCGGCTGATGGACGGAGGGTGAATGAAGGGATGGCTAACGACATATGATCAATGCGACATATGATCAATAGCCAATTAGTCCTTTCATGTGCTTATTCTTTTTCTTTTATCTTTGTTTTTCGGCGGGCTGGTTGCGTTGGGTTTTTTTGTTTTTGTATTTGGGAAGAGGGAGGGACGAGAGCGATGATGCCGTTAAGAGATGGAATGGAGTTGCTGAGGATGTTGATGGTGCTGGAAGATGAGGGTCAGCTGCATTACATAGGAGAAGGGCGTGCAATGCAAGATAGAGGATAGGAGGAAAGAGGAAGGGGAATGGAAATGGGAATGGCAAAGTTTAAACTTAACGACATGATTATGAAATATGATACACTTTTTTTTTCTTATAGACAAAAACATTTCTTAAAACGATTTTGCTTTTGGACTTGGAATCTGTGTTTTATGTTTGTGTGATTGTGCGGGTCAATAGGTCAGGAAGTTGTAAATAAGAGTAATATATTTATCTATCCTATAACACCAACGAAGTTGACTCTCATTCGGTCTCCTGAGTCCTGTCAGATAGAGTATATATATATATAGATGAATGCCTGTCTGTCTTCTCGCATGATGATTGAGGTATATATAAGCATGTGCGTGATAGGGAGGTAGGTGGTATGTATGCGTATGCTGTGCTGAGCTGAGCTGAGATGCATGAGGGGTGGGTGAGTATGAGGATGAGGATGGGGAGGGGGAATAGAGGGGTTGTGTTTGTGGGTTGGATTGGATTGGATTGGATTGGATTGGTGAGGGGGAAAGAGATAGATGCTTGCTGGGGATAGGTGTAGAAGTAGAAAGAAGTAAGTAGTTGAGTGATTGGAAAGGGTAGGAGGATGGAAGGAAGTAAGCAATGGGAGGAGAATGGTTTGGGATGTGGTGAGTGAGTTGATGGGGTGAATAGGAAGAGGAAGGGGTGATGTTGGAGGAACTAAGAGGATATTGAGGTTTGAAAGATAAGATGAGATGAGGTGGTTGGATAGAGAGATATGGTTGGAAGAGATGGGAATGGAGAGTAGAGAGGTAGGTAGGTGGGAAATGAGGCTTATGGTTAGGGGTGATGGATGCTGGGAAAGAGAAATAGAAAGAGAGAGAGAGAGAGAGAGAGAGGCAAAATATGAGAAAGATAAAAAAGAAGGGGGGGGATGACGAGATGCTGTTTGGAAGATGAGAGAAATAATATCTTGAAAATAGACCAGGAAGATCAAATAGGGAGATTTGAGAGGAAGTCATAGAAAGGTTCAACGGTCTGTACAAATGCAATCCTCAAAGGAGTATGAAACTAATGAGTTGATCGTTATATCTCACATTGTATCAACACAGACTCGAAAATTTTAACTTCACATCAGTATCAATACATAGGATAACTAAGAAGCAACACCGAAGATTCTTGGAACTCCTGGGAGTCACAAACATCTTGATGGATTTTACTTACACTAACAGCTTCCTTCTACTTGTCATATTTCTTCGGGTAATTTTTCATCATAGGGCTATTCAGATGGGCATCGTTGTAAAGAATATTGCCCGTTTTCCGGACAAGTCTCCTACCCGACATCAATTCAGAGCGATGATATTCCTTCGACCATTCTCCTGGATCCTACAAGTATCCCTTGGTGACTAATCACGCAATATGTTGATGGTGAGCTTGTCTTTTCCTTGCTGGCTCCTCAGTTTTGGAGATGAACTGGGCGACTTGGTGTAAGAGCTGGATTTTGGCGTTTGTTTCTTGGATGCGGACATGTTTGGGTTGCTGGTGGTAATGGTTAAGAGGAGAGGGTATGAGAGTGGTGAATGTGTTGTGTGCTTGAGAGTAGGTCTCAAAGAGATAGATAGTCATGAAGATCTGTGAGCAGAACTGAGAACACCTTTCTACCTATGTACAATTTCTAGGCAGTTATTGTACGCCAGATACTCGTCCCGGAAGACCTTCAAGGATAAGAATTGAAGTTGAAGAGAGGCGTGGCACTTAGGGTGTCACCATAACCCTTTATACCAATGGAGATGGCACAGAGGTAGGTAAGTGTTCCTGAGGTCCATGCTCGAGCTGTGTGGATGTACCGAAGACATATGATGTAGTTATATCACGTGCCAACAGACTTCTGACTTTCATGTGTCAGAAGCATTAAACTCCGTTGTGTATCGAGCAGTAAAATCTCTTACTGGCCCAAATCCAAAAGCGTAAAGACACTTACGCATGCGCTTTCCCTATACGCCGACCAGCGTCATGGGATGCCGTTTGCGCGACTTCGCAAAAGCTCTACCCGAAAATATCCCCTTGACTGCCAACTACTCGCGACCTCACCAAAAATAAGGTAAGGAGGTCGCGTATAGCAGTCAAGAGGATACGCTTGAACCTTTCTTTATGAACTAGTCTAGGCTCGTCTTTTTCTGATCCGAAGTTTAAGGATTAGCTTTGAGGTTGTGGACAGTAAAGATGCAGATAATATAGAGGTTCACTTAGAGAATAAGAAGTTACGTAAATTGAGCGATGCGATTCAACAGCGATGGCTATGTTCTCCACAATTTGGCGGGAAGTGGAGCAGGGCTCAGACGTCGGACGAAGGGGATAATAATGAGGAGTGAGAAAGAATTTCTGAGGATATATTGTAGGAATGGCAATGATGTCTGAAGATACATCGTGATAGCAGATAGAAGGATTGGCACAGCAAGGAAGGTAGAGTATTACCAAATTCTAGAATTAAAGATTTGCCCATGATCAACACAACAAGGCAAGCTAATTGGTTGATATGATAGATGATAAGCATTTTGTGTATCTATGATTGCCTCTTGGACTCCGTCACACCAATTGTGTTGCTTGTTTTCAGAGAATGCGTATAAAATGTGAAAAAAGCAGATCTCAGACAAAGATAGCCAACAATTGGCAACATAGCGATGAAAAAACTGTAACAGAACAAACTGACGTGGAGAAGCGCTTGCATCGGGAAGATTGATGCACGTGATACATCCTAGACTGGGATCTAGCAAGAGGGTGCTACCCGCTACCCGTGCGTCTCCAGGCTAGAACTTCCTTATCGAGCACTAGACCCAGATAGCAACCCCTCCCTCTGTATCGTTCTGTGCGGCCCTACTGTAATGAAAACTGGGTATTGCATGCCGTCAATTGATAGATAAACAACTTTCCATCTGAAACTTTTATTCGTATACTTAAGTATGCGGTCTCCCCTCAATCAAATTTTTCATCCGTTGTGATCATCGCATTATCCCTCACCATGGCGTCCTTAAAGGCTTCGAGAAGTAATACCTCTACCAGCCATAACCCACCTCGTCCCTCGGTGACGTCTGTATTGCGAAACGAAGATGCGCCAAATTACGAAGGCTTGACGGCAGATGAAGCGGCGTTGACGGCTTTGGGTTATAAACAAGAATTTAAGAGAGAATTTTCGTTGTGGACGACGTTTTGCGTTTCCTTCGCCATCCTTGGACTGTTACCAAGTTTCGCCAGCACCCTGTACTATGGAATGGGATATGGTGGTACAGGTGCCATGACTTGGGGTTGGTTAATCAGTTGGTTTTTTATCCAATGTGTCGCTATGGGAATGGCAGAGTTGTGTTCGAGTATGCCAACAAGGTGAGCAACAATTGTGAGATCGGAAGTCCCAGGCTGATGTTGGTCCAGTGGTGGTTTGTATTATGCAGCAGCAGTCTTAGCTCCTCCGGGCTGGGGGCCATTTGCAGCTTGGATAACGGGATGGTCGAATTGGATGGTCCAAGTAACAGGAGCACCTTCTGTCGACTACGCACTAGCTGCAATGATTCTTGCTGCGGCCTCGATAACGCATCCAGAGTACGAACCAACCAACTATCAAACATTCCTCTTGACTGTCTTTATCATGATCATTCATGGGATGATTTCGAGTATGCCCACATTGTGGATTGCGCGATTTAACTCATTTGGCTCAACATTGAACATAATCGCTTTGGTCGTGGTAATTATCATGATTCCAGCCTCTGTTACAGGAACCGAGACGACGCCTAAATTCTTCCCCTCCAAACAGGTATGGTCTATTCAGAACGGCACCGACTGGCCTGATGGAATCGCGGTACTCATGTCGTTCATTGCCATTATCTGGACCATGTCTGGATATGATGCTCCGTTCCATCTGTCGGAAGAGTGTAGTAATGCTAACATTGCATCTCCTCGTGCCATCGTCTTGACGAGTGGCATCGGAGGACTGATGGGCTGGGCGTTGCAGCTGGTCGTCGCATACACCGTTATTGATATTGAGGAGGTGCTTGATTCTCCTCTTGGGCAGCCATGGGCTTCGTACCTCGTCCAAGTGATGCCACAAAAGATTGCTCTCGCAATTCTTGCCATCACGATCATGTGTGGTTTCTTTATGGGGCAAGGATGTATGGTTGCCGCATCCAGAGTGACGTTTGCATATGCTCGAGATGACTGCTTCCCCTGTTCTTGGTGGATGAAGCGAGTCAATAAGTATACCTATACCCCAGTGAATGCCGTTTGGTTCAACACGATCGTCGGCATTCTTCTTCTCTTGCTCATATTTGGAGGCTCGGTGGCGATCGGAGCCATATTTTCTGTCGGAGCTATTGCCGCATACGTGGCCTTCACCATTCCAATCTTCATTCGAGTATTTTTCGTGGGAGACAGGTTCCGCCGTGGTCCATGGCATCTTGGCAAATTCAGCAAGCCTATTGGCATTTGTGCTTGCTCTTTTATCCTTGTGATGATGCCAATCCTCTGTTTCCCAGCATATAGGGGTGATAATCTCACAGCATCATTGATGAATTGGACAGTAGTTGTTTATGGCGTGCCGTAAGTATATCCCCATTATTGACATCGTCGGCTGTTGATAACCCAATTTAGAATGCTCATTGTGATCACCTGGTGGTTCATGTCAGCACACAAATGGTTCAAAGGACCTGTGATCAATGTGGAGGTACGTACATCCCATACTAGCATACCGACAACAAAGGCTAACACATATATCCCCAGCATTGTATGATTGGTAGAGAAGATGAGATCGTCGAAGGTGTTGGGGCAAGCAGTTCAGATGACGGAAGAAATACACCAACGAAGATGGAGAAAGAAGCTGATCTAAAAGGTGGCCGTGCTCCTCTGTCCGTGACAGAAGAGCAATGAAAACTTGTCTAATTATGTCAGTGGTGGTATTCAGAAGTTGGTTCCTAGTTAGTACCTTCGAGAATCAGATGTTCTTTTCTTGAAGCAATTGCAAGAAGATCATGGTGACAAAAACTCCCATTCCCAAAACCATACAAGAGATTGGTTCCATTTTGATTATGGTATGCCGCTGGATGATTGTTGAATGTGCAGAAAATTGTGAAGGAGATCATGAAGCAAGCAGGAAGATATACTCTTTCCATTCTCTCGCAGTTGACCTATGGTTATCAAGTTGCCCTAGATGAGTCTTGAGGGATTTTTGCTATTACGTTGCGGGTTTTGTTGTTACGTGAACGGAGCTCTGAAAAATCCCTCATATAGATGTCCTGACCCCAGCCTGCTGCAGGATCCGCGCAGCGACAGAGGCATTTATGTGCCTCACCAACATGTTATCAACATTAAAATGAGCCATAAACAGGACTGCCAATGACTTACATCCCAGGATCCACCAAACTAAGTTGGAAAATGGGGAGAAGTGATAGGACATCATGCATCTTGTAAGGAAATACAAGGAAAGACGAAAACGAAAATAGATAATGCAGAGCAACATGACCAGACAACACAAGGTATGCGGGAGACATCACGACAAGAAGTTCAACATAATCTTGAAAGACGTCACCAAAGTGAATCACTTGATAATGATGAAAACATCTACTACTGTGAGAATCCTGTAAAATGTAACTTCTTAGAAGAAAGATGTTTCCCGTGGGACAAAACAGAGAGGAAGTTCGGCCTGAAACCTTAGGCCTTAAATGGTTCGCTGGGCCCTGCCCTGTTGCTTGAGAAACCCTGGAGATCATTCAACCAACGTTGCGTGGTTATCCAACAAAGTATGATCGAAGAAATTACTAATTATTCGTTTGCGTAATAAGAGGCATATGTGCAATGCCATCCAAGATCTCTCGGAACCCTGCGGGCGGGGACGCATCTCTCCTATCTCCATCCAATTACGACGACGATGCACCATCTGTACACTCGAGTCGGAGTGTTGACGATAGCGATAGCGAAGACGATGATGTTTTTAATAGAGCACGAACATCAGCAGACATTAGGAAGCACGATCAAAGTGTGTTGTTAGATGAGGAAGAACGAGATAAATTGCTGGAGGACAATAGGCGCAGCGGACAAGCTGGAAATGGGGCTGCGGGTGGTTTAGAGGCATTACGCTCGGGCATCAAAGGTCTTTGGAGCAAGAGCCGTCAAAAATTGCCTGGCATTGATGACAACGATTCCGCACATCAGGACGATGAATTGAATACAGGAGAAAAGGGACGGCAGCGGAGGATAAGAAGGCAGAAGCGGAAAGAGAAGCTAATGGAGGACGCGAGTCACGGCGAGGATGGAGAATTGATGTACGAAATGGAAGGGGGCAGAATGAAAGAAGGCAGCGCAACGGGCTCTAGCAGCGACACTGATGATAGTGATGACCTCGACCGCCTTGGCTTGTTGAACATCCAAGATGAGAAAACGCAGCGGAGGAAGAGACGTTGGACTTGGTGCGCTATACACTTGTTGATTGTCCTAGGTTTCTTGGCCCTTTTGTTCGTGGCATGGAAGTTGTCGCAGAAGGTTCGTCTGACGAAAGAAAACCAAAAGCTCCTAAGTAATGGAACAGCATTGTTTGCTCCTACGACGATCCTAATCAGTCTTGATGGTTTCCGAGCCGACTTCTTGAATCGTGGTCTCACTCCTCGACTGAATGCTTTTGTCGAGGAAGGTGTATCGCCCGTGTATATGATGCCGAGTTTTCCCTCTGTCACATTTCCGAATCACTACACCTTGGTCACAGGACTTTATCCGGAATCTCATGGCATCGTGGGCAATACCTTTTGGGATGTCGAACTGCAGGAGGAATTCTACTATACTCACCCCGCGGCAATGGATAAGAAATGGTGGGGTGGTGAACCCTTGTGGGTCACCGCGGAAAATCAAGGGATCAGAACTGCCATACACATGTGGCCTGGAAGTGAAGCACACATTATGGATATGGAGCCTGCGTATCTGGACAAATACAATGGAAAAGAACCTCTTTCAAACAAAGTTAACAGAGTTCTCGAGCTTTTGGATAAGCCAGGCCAGGAAGATGATAAAGTACCGGTGGAGGACATGAGACCCCAACTTATTGCCGCATACGTACCAAATGTGGATGCTCATGGCCATCTCTATGGACCGAACAGCACTGAAATCCGAGTTACCATCTCCGACGTTGATACTATGCTTGACAATCTATTCAATGGGCTCGAGGCTAGAAACCTTACAAACATTGTCAATGTTGTGGTAGTCTCGGATCACGGCATGGCTACCACAGACACCAATCGTCTTATTCAATTAGAAGACTTGATTGATACGAGCATGATTGAGCACACAGATGGCTGGCCCCTATATGGACTTCGACCTAAAAATATTACAGATCTGCAGACTCTTTATGACGGCTTGGCTGCGAAGGCTGCGACAAATCCGAACATCGAGGTCTACTTGCGCGATGTGAATATGCCTGAGAGGTATCATTTCTCAGCGAACGAGCGCATCGCCCCTTTATGGATTGTTCCGAAGACTGGCTGGGCAATCGTCACGAAGGACGAACTCGATGTGGTTGATGCGAAAGCGAAAGGTATTGCATACCATCCGCGCGGGTTGCACGGTTATGATCACGAAAATCCACTCATGAGAGCTATTTTCATTGCTAGAGGACCGGCCTTTCCACATGAACCCAATAGTCGTGTTGAGCCATTCCGTAAGTCATTACCACACTTCTTTGGGAATCTTTGACTAACTCAAATTAGAAAATATCGAAGTATATAACATTATCTGTGATTCTCTCGCCCTTACCCCAAAACCCAACAATGGCACATTACGTCTTCCACTGAAACCAGTTGGTCTTCACTCGCCCGACACCTCTCCTCCTGAGCCTGCCGATCCCGAGCCTACACCTTCGTTGTCGGACGCGGCGCCGGATGCAATCCTCTCCATATCACCGATTGAAGCTAGTTCCGCGGCAGATCCCAACGAGGTGCCGCCGCACATGGTAGGCGTTGATACACCAGATAATACCGTGGATGACGACATAAATGTGGATCGACCGGTAGTTGAAGACGAGAGTGGCATGACGGAAGAAGAGAAGAACTGGTGGGAGTGGTTCAAAGGGGAATTGGACAACCTCAAGGGATGGATTGGAGGTTTGGTGCAAAGCGATGGGAAGAACAAAACACAGGCGGGCAAATAGGCTTGTAAGATTACACGGCGTATGAACGGTTCAAGGAATGGATGAATCAGGACATGGAGTTTGTTTTTATATCCAAGAAAGGTTATTGCTGGGTTCGGGTTTATTTTAGGTTCCTGGCTAGGCGCGGAACGGTACACACATAGATTCTTCGGACTGGCGCTCTATTTTCCTTTATCCATGGCACTAATTAACGAAGAAAAGACCAAGTATTTGTGTGATAGCTGTGCTTCCCAGATATCAGAATATCATGCAAGTTAAATAGGATCTGGCTGCATCATCCTTCTATCTCCTCCCTCCTGAAGAGAACAGATCCCATCACATCAGCCCCATTATGCTAAATAAAACATAGACACTCATAGAACAACATTCATACCAAATCCAAGTTCAATATGTCCCCTCCACTCACCCACACCACATGTCCTCCCCGGCCCAAGTGGGTCCCATTCAAGTACCTCCACCAGATAGTGGATCCGTCCCTCCTAAACTCGTCGTTTCCACCAAGGTCTTTCACCGTCTCAAATATAAACCTCATTAACCATGCTCAACCCACAAATCAGCACAACAAATAGCCTCTTTAGCTCAGTTGGTAGAGTGAGTTCATACCCTTCTCCATCATCCAACAGCAACAAATTCTAATCATCATTCAATAGGCGCGACACTAGTAACTTCATACTAAGAAATGTCGAGGTCAACGGTTCGACTCCGTTAGGAGGCATTTCGTGAGATATTCCTTTTCTTTTTGGAACTGGATGAGGATTGACTGGAAAGGTATAGGAGGTAAGATATCTGTATGATGAGATGCTGTGGGAGGGATATGCTTTTTGGCTTCTTTTTGCATGTATCGTGTGTGGGGTTGATAAACCCTCGGATCTGAGTGGTGCAGTGGGCTACTGACATAGGCGAGGTGCCCCTGAGAACTGAACTCTTCACTGCAGCAGACGAACACTCTAATGAGCCTGTGAGCAGAAACAAAGATAGAAACCGTCTCATTTTAATATACATATGAGCTTCGGTAACTCCTTTGGGTTTGCTCACTGGGCCACAAGTGGTGGGCGAATTTCCAGCTCAAGAAGATCTTTGGAATCTCCATATCAGAATGCCGCCGCGATTCTTCGATAGTGTTGCAAACGAATTAACCGTTCCAAAACAAGTTGGTCAACTATCGGAATTCTTTAAGAACTCCTAAGCTTCTTTGATGGGCTGATGTTGGCGTGTTGCAACTTTGTGGGGCGTCGAGATTCGTCAGACTCAACTTCGAGGACGCTTATATCCCACTGCAGAACGCATTATCAGCGCTCTTGAGCCAGCCTATTCCTATAATGATATACTTGCAACTCTGGGTAACCTGGCGCTGGTTTTTGGATAGTTCTTCCGCAAGCACTGGTCATTATACTGGTAACGTCCTGGATGTGCAACAAATCACCAGAGAGATCAACCCGAACTTGGGTTTGTTATTACCAGAGGAAGCTTTACACATCTTTTTCTATGCTCTTTTTATTCTATTGAACGAGTTTTTATTGTCGAGCTTGTTGAAAGACCCTCTGGGGACACAACCTGGTAGTCTGGAAGCATTTGTTGCATGTCTTGCTCTCAGGGTTTCTCGTTGAGAAAGTTCGCTCTACAGAGATTTAAGCACAGGAACCATGGAAGTTGGTAGAGAGGAAGGGGCAAAGAACGCCTTGTGTCTTGTGTTGAGATTTCATTCCAAGTTTTCTATGATGTAGATTTGTGATCCTGGTGGTCAGAGGAGTGAGGAGTTCTTCTCGAACACTGGGGAGATCTAGCTTCGCAATCTCAGGAAGTTGTCGGTATATTCTTATGCGTATTAGTCTTATGTAGGCACTGGAAGGATCTAGTGTTACTAGGTCAACGGCCGCTCCTTCCTCGTTTGTATGGCCTGGAGAGTTTGTCCTTACTTAGTCACCCTCAAATCCAGCAACCACAACCACCAAAACTTGACAAGCAGGTTGAGCACAATCAAGTATATCCGCACTGACAAGAACCAGACCTAAAACAACAGCCGTCATTGCGTCAAAGGAACCGCTCGCCTACTTCAGCGACATTCTTATCCTATTTCCATCTGTGGTTCTCCAGTCGCTGTTCACAATGCCACCCGAGCTTAGGCCAATCACCCACGCTGTTATCGCAAAAGAATTAGCAAATGTACGAGAAGCTGTATCTGAAAGAAGATTCTCAAGCTAACAATATAGAAGAATAGGACATGGCTGGAAAAGATAGACAAAGACCAAGAAAAAGAAATTCGTGAAGCAACACTCGAAAAATTAATGGGTCTCAGCTGTCGCACCCAGAGCGCTCAGATTAGAGAAATACTGGATGGCATGCACCAGGAGAGCGTTTCGGTGATAGAAGCACAAAGATTCTCCACAGAAGTCTTATCCATAATCCAAAAACTGGGCTACACTATCGAGAAAGGCGTCAACAATCCTGAACTCCGCAGTCTCAAGACAAGCTCTAGGAAAATTCTTACAAGACTTGATGTCGACGTGATGGCCAAGAATAGAGGTGAAAAGGTCGAAGTGGCTCTTCGGAAATTTGTTGGTGTGGTGGAGCAAAAGGAATTTTATGTCGAAGTTTACGGTCATCGGTCGGGATTTGGGTTGATGAGACCGGTGATTTATATCTCCAATAAAAACATCAGCATCCCGCCCAGGACCAAGCAGGAGTAGATAGCAATCGGCTTGGGACCAGCAGCATTGATAGAGAGTGGGGTTTATCAAAGATTTACTTTGAGGTGGTAATTAAACCGATCCCATCATATCACCTGCTAACAAGTTGTAGAGTTCCCCGAGAAGCTGGGCGGATTTCGAGAGATCAGAACGCACGAGAATCAATATTTGCGCAATAAGGTGTGGATAGCATCGATTGCCGACCAGCATGAATGCAGTGGCTCATGTGTATGCACGCCGGAAAAGCTTATGACTTGCAATGGACCAGACACGAAAAGGAGAAAAGGACGTTACAACGGGTAACATCGTTTTATCTAAGAGTGCAATTGGAGAAGGGCTTGAGTGGAAGGGTTTCGAGGAGGGCTACTTCCTATATTAGGAGCTATACTTCTGCTCCATACGCGGAGAAGAACTGCCACTCCTCTCAATGATATCAAATCAATATGATGTGTTTGACTGGTAGCCTTGTGGTTTGGAGTTTGGAAGAAATAAATTGCCGCAATACGACATGAAAATCCGACTGCTACTTTTTCCTCCCAAGATGTCTGCGGTCAACGAAAGATAGGCATTGATGTTTGAGTTCATGTGATGTGACTGGAATGTTTGATGCTAAATCAATGACTTCAATACTTTGATTTGATGTGATATACTGACGTAGTCCTTTAGATATCTTATACACCAAGAAGAAAGTTCCTGCAGAGGTCTCGTCTGGACAGCCCTTAAACAAGAAACACCTCTGCGAGTCTGCGAGTTCGGAACGGTAGTCCTCCATGCGACTCGGATGAGTCGGCATCTTTCGTAGTTATAAGGCAGAAGGTCTCATGCCTCTCCTGTAGGGCTCTTCAAATGATCCGTGGTAAGACTTCGTGCCTGCCGCCGCGCACTTGACAATCTAGGCCTTAATGGACTCATGGCACCCAATCACAAAGAAGTTCTCGACCACGATCATTCGCACGAATCAATGCTTGAAGCTACCACAAGTCTGAAACATTCGTTTATTCCCCAATGATGTATGTACAACCTTCCGGACCCATCCACACTTCATGGACGCGGCCAGCGTCAACATCTATCCTATCCCCAACACCATATGTAACTTTCGGCGCGTCCTTCTCCTTTGGGTAGGTAATAGTCAATTGACCGTGGGTGATAAGATGCGTTGTTAGGCCTCGGTGAGAATGGGGACTGTAATGAGCATTTCTGTAGCGAGTGAGGCGCGGTCAGCATCAGCCTTGTTCTGGCTGGGGGGTTCAGGCTGTGCATGGTCTGAGGGTCTCACTTACGGCCCATCCGTCCAAGTGTAGACAGTCGAGAATCCCCACGAGCGGACCTTTTCCTCCAATTGGGCTTGCGTTTCTTCTGCCATTTTTGCAATGTCTCTCCCCGAGTATGTGATTGTTTGAGGTGGAGAGAAGTATCGCGAAATCATGGATGATGGCTGATGGAGGACAGAGGGGCCAGCGCTTAACGGATGGGCCGCAATCTGGAGTCTGAAGTCATGAAAAAGAACTTTTGGCTACCGAAGTCCAGGTTTTAGCAAGGCGGCTTTACCGGGAATATCGATGGATTCAGCTGCCAAATGCTGCCAAAACAAACACCCAAATCACCAACTCACCCAGACCAATGGTACGGGCCGTTGATAGAATTACCCAAGGACTCCATTTTTCCCCATGTAAGATTACATGTTTATGAGCGGACTGGTGATGGTTGGAATCATACAAAACTCGTCGCAATCTTTAAACATCCACAACGCTTCTCCAATGGAAACGACATAGATACATCAATCCATCAGATGCGTTACATATATCCCATATCCACCCCCACAATATGATTCACATACTCTCCACCACTTTTCCAATTGGTGTCTCAATGTTTATACATAGAAGTATCCACTAGCAATGTCAGCACTTTCCAGGAACGCCAGCAGCTGAAAGAGCCTCGTCTTGGCCCCTTTAAAAAGGCTAACAATCTCCCCTTCTACAACAATCCAAGTCTTTGGAATCATCTGGATTACTCGGACATGTCATTCAGCACATACTAATGTCGACAACTCAGAAGCAGGACAGATGGTTTCCTTCATCAAGAAGAAGTTTAGGAGGTAAGCTCGTTTTCCTTACCAACCCCACCCACCATCCATGGGCAAGGCTGCTATTGCATTGAAACACGTACTTGTGCGTGTCAAAGTCTACAAAATGGAGTCGAAACCCAGGGTTCGCAAGTCCGATGTTTTGCAGTAAATTGTGGTTCTAATCTGCTCATCACTTGCTAATCTAATTTATATTCACTATAGGATATCTACCATGCCTCTCCTCACCCCGTCCGGAAAGTCGTTCTCGCTGCACAAACTAATTGCTATGTCAACAATGCTCACCCCTTCACACGGCGTAAATCTTCACCCACTAAACGCCGACATAACTGGGTGTCCCACGCGTCCGCTATATCTTTCGCATACGATCCAAGAATATTTTAGAAAGGTCTTCGATGAATTACGCGGGTCCGATTCGAGTCTGCGGCGAGATCGCTTTGAGAGATGGTTTGCCGACGTACAAGGACATGTAGTTCAGCTGGAGAAGGAGTCGTACAAATTCGAACAATTTTTAGAGGCAATCTACTACAATCATGCATTGGAGGTCACAAAACCTATCCAGGCACAAGATCTGTCGAAACCTATCACAAATTATTTCATTAGCAGCAGTCACAACACATACCTGATGGGGAATCAGCTGTCTTCCAAGAGTTCTACGGAGGCATACAAAACAGTGGGTAACATACCATGCTACTGTCTTTTCGTGCTAACAATACACAGGCTCTCCTTCAAAATTGCCGATGTATCGAAATAGACGTGCATAATGGAGAACTTCACGAGAAGACCGACACTATGTCGTCGAACAGAGCCGATCACAAACGACATGCTTCGAGTAGTACTTTGTCAAGCAGAGCTGCAGCAGCGATAGCGACGGCCGAAGAGAAGTTCGGAAACGCCAGACAAAAGATTGTCGCGAAGACTCTGGGAAAAGGGCTCAAGGTTGCAGATGACCGAGAGGAGGGTGGAAGACCGGCCTCAATACGATCGTCAATGGTTGGGGAGCCATTAGTTCTGCATGGCTGGACTTTGACTGCGCCGGTTGGATTCAGAGCTGTTTGTAAAACAATCCGAGAGCATGCGTTTACTACCAGTCCACTTCCGATAATTGTCAGTCTAGAGGTTCATGCCGACCACGAACAACAAGAATTGATGGTCGACATCATGAAAGAGGAATGGGACGGTATACTGCTCGATAAACCATTTCCGACATGCAATCCGAATGAATTGGTGCCCACTTTGGAAGAGCTCCTGAATAAGATCTTGATCAAGGTCAAAAAGGCCCCAGAGCTCACACAGGTTTTGGAGGCGACGAACGGAGCAGCCAGCGGAGCAGCCAACGGAACGACGGGAGTAGGGTTATCTCCTTCTAATTCCGACGTTTTCGAGAAGAAGGCGACCAGCAGTACATTAACACTGTCGCCCTCACGCAGAGATGCAGATTCAAGCCAGTCGGGCTCGGAAGATGATCGAGGCAGCACCAAGAAAAAAGCAAAGATCTGCGAAAACCTCAGCAAGTTGGGTATCTATACACACAGTGAGCATTTCGTAGCATTCGAGTCAAGAGCTGCAACGAGGCCGTCACACATCTTTTCCGTTGGTGAGAAGGAGATCCTAGAACTACATGAGACCAAACGAGGCGAGATGTTCGCCCACAATCGCCACTTCTTTATGAGAGCCTTCCCGGCAGGCTCCCGCGTCGACTCGTCTAATCTAGATCCTTCCGTCTTCTGGCGTAAGGGTGTCCAAATGGTCGCCCTGAACTGGCAAACCCTAGACGAAGGCATGATGCTCAACGACGGCATGTTTTCCGGCTCCAAAGGCTGGGTGCTAAAACCGCCGGGTTACCGCAGCGAAGACGTCGCCTCGACCGCTGCAATCATGTCCCCCGTGTCAACTGCATCTGACGAACCCCTCCTCTGCGCAGCCACGATCCCCTACAAAACACTCGATCTTAAAATCTCAATCTTTGCGGGCCAGTACATCCCCATCCCTGAAGATGAGACGGAAAAGGGGTTTCACCCCTACGTCAAATGCGAGCTGCATGTGGAAAGTCAGGAGGAACTCGAGGGCGAACCAATTCCTAATGGCGGCAGGGCGAAGGAAGGTGAACACAAGCTCAAGACGGCTTGGAAATCAGGCTCGCATCCGGATTACGAGGGGGAAGTTCTCCCTTTCGTGGGAATTAGGAATGTGGTGGAGGAACTAAGCTTTGTGAGGTTAGTGATTTGTGCTTTTGTTGTTACACTGCTTTCGTCCCTTTTCAGTCTTTCCTGTTTTACCTTTACTTGGTCTTTTTGTTTTCGCCCTATTTTCTATTTTTACATTTCGTCATTGCCCAAAAGTATGAGGGAGCAGAAGCAACAAGAAAGTAAAGAAAAGAAAAACAATAGAAAGTTACGCAATGAGGAATAAGGAATTCATCTAGACAAGGTCTAGTTTCCAACCTCCAACGGCAAAACTGCTCTTTCCCAACTGTCACAGATCGACATGCCGCTCCTTCATATTCTGAAGGTATCACACCGCTCACCCTCTTTACTGTTTCTTCATCCCATCTTTCAAATTACCTCCTTCTTGGCTATACCTCACTTCTTAGTTCATCCGACGAGTTGGTAACCCAGCCCAGAAAAGAAGAAAGGAAAAGATTAGCAAAAAAAGAGATAATCCCACAATTACGAGACCCTAAAGTGCTAGTGCAACGGGCGGGCCCGCAGCCAGCCGCTGGCTTGGCTCCAGTTATGAACATTTATTCCCCCACACTACAGCACTTGCAGATATTTTCCATATGCGTGCGTGCGGATGCTGGAGATATGGGTTCTCCCTGTGCATACAGTAGTAAAGAAGGGGGAACGCTTTTTTTTGCTTTGCTTTCCTTTTGATTTGGTTTGCCCGCGTATGAATTTCCGATCGAGCCGTTTCGGACGGGATGTAACTAACTGGTTGATGAACTGACTTCCGCCCGTTGCTTAATCTCAAGTTACACATGGCTTTATCTTGTGCCACCACATTGGACTTCAGTGATTTTCAGTTGGCTAGCGCGCTCTTCATTATCTCTGCTCCCTTTTCGCCAAACCCCCATTCACCATATATTTTCATTACGTTTTCGGTATTTCCTTGGTATATTTGCCCAATGTTCTTCAAGGTTTCATATCGTCCAATGTCGTTCATACTCGGTTCCTCGTCAGTCAAGTTACACAGAAAAAACTAACATGCAATCACCGCATTCCAGATTCAAAGTCGAAGACTCAAACTATTCAGTCGATGATCTCGCAGCCTGGGCCTGCATCCGACTCGATCGACTGCAACAAGGGTATCGGCTCATACCCTTAAAAGACGTCAAGGGTAATGCGACCGAAGGCCTGTTACTGGTGAAGATTGAGAAAGTTTTGAGATGATGTAATGTAATGTAAAGAAAAAGATGGATGAATGGGCTGGGTTGGGTCGCATTTTTGCTGTATGAGTAAGCATGTATAGTCACGTAAGACCCGAGGACCGGGCCGTGCATTCTTGACTTCGGCGCCAGCATTTTTTCGTTGCTTTTCTAGCGATTTTTTTTCTCTATTTGGTTACGGAAACAAACTTGCCATACCAGGTGGGGACGAAAGGGGATGGTTGGTTGAGACCCGGAAAGGAAGGTTTTAAGGAACGGATACCCTATTTGGTTGTGATTGGATAGATTTGAAGTGGCGTGCATGGCGTTGTCGAATTGGTATTGCAGGTAACTTGGATCTGAACAGATGTAGCTTTAGGTAGTCTTCGATAATTCGGAAGTAGGTCCTAACCAATATGCATACGCATCGCGCGGGGTAGAATCCGATTGAGCGAATCAATCGTTTGAGAACCGTGATGATCCGTTTCCACCTTCAGAAAACTCGCCTGATAGATACATATATATTGAGACACATTGTTCTGCTGACGATGTACATGGAGGTACCTTGAAATATCTGCAGCAGTGACCGAAAACAAAAATCGGATAGCAGAAAGGGTGATGCGCGACATGGCATTGCTGACTTGCAGATTGCCATGCTACTAAAAAAGCGTTGCGCAGGAGAAGCCACCTTGCGAGCAAAGCCGTTATCTCACCACTTAGAAAGCAAGAAACTTTTCTTATAAAGAATTTAAACTTTAAGGAAGCCTAGAAACATGTGTGCTGTGAGTTTGTGACAGCTATATCTGCTGTGGGAGCCATGCCAGAAAACTACCTGCCTCATTGATCACAAAGTCTCGTGACTTTCCATAACTCCAGTAAATTGCCGGTTCCCCCACCTTCAAATGAAGTTGCACGAATAACAGGCTAGCGGCATAAGATCTTGCACTGACAAGGTTACATTACAGGTGGATGGGTCAACCCTTCTTTGTCATTTGTGAGAAAAGCGGCGCTGTCGCAATTGCACTCGTCATTCATCTGCCAGTAGGTGAGTGAGACCCAACATAATTGACCAAAAACTCCGATCTCTCCACTCTTGACAAGGCTAACGAAGAAATACCGCCAGTGTGGCTACGAGTCAGTGACTCAACTGTAGCTATCCGCGCGATATATTAAGTAGCGGGAACGAACAGTTTTGAATCAAGGACAAAAGGCAGGGTCGGGCATATTAAAGTAATTAGTTAGTGCACGGCAGATTCTCCATGCGCAGTACGTCAATAAATAAATAAATAAAAAAGAAAAGAAAAAACTGCATGCATAGAAGTCAATCTGCTGTGGAACGGAACCCTCGGGAAATTTTGGTAAAGTGCGCTCAGGTGGCTTGCCCTATTGTTGAAGAAAGGATAGGCACATGAAAGGCGGAGAATAGCAATGTAGATTCAGAAGGCAGTGGTGCAACTACCGGAATGTCTGGTTTAGCTCATTTGGGAGATTAGTCATTAATATGGTGTGCTGTTCGTGAAGACAGACCTGCCGAGAGGAACAGTGACACCAGTGCATAGTGCCTGCTGAGGGTTGATCCGCCAAATAGTTTTCGATCTGTCAGATATCGTGTATATAGACATGCTAAAAGCGAAAAGAGCAAAACACGGCGGAAACGATGTAGCACGGTTCCAAAAATAGTAAAACTTCTCCATCTCTTGAAACAGCGGTAGCCGACCTACTATAGTCTTTGACTCAAAAAGGTCGTTAACAAGAAAAATCAATCAATCAGTCAATCTTGAAACAGCGGGGATACATGCGAAATATCGGGTGGATGCCGGATGATACCATTCCGGCCATTTGCGTAACATCCTACCAGATCTCGATATTACACGACATTGCGACTGCATCTCATGCAGACCTTGCTCCAGCCCCTGGACTGTAAATGCGTAGTGCTGTTGCCTCTGTCCAAGCATCCGCTCAATGGTGAGATTTAACGGAAAACTTGCCATTTGAGTCTTGACCACTCATCAACTCCAGCGTGTTGGTTCTGAATCTGTAGCTTTCTCCGTGGATCGCAGGTGGTCGGCGGATAAGTGCAAACTTTGGCCAAGTCGGTTAATATCTAGATTAGACACTGGTCAGTATGCTTCGAGGAATTTGTTCCTCGCTAGACCAACGCATGCCAACTAAGCTTTAACTTTAAACACTACTTGTAGACTCGAACAGCACTGGAAATTATGGTCTGATTCCTGTTCCCAAGTAGAAGGTTCGCAGCTGAGCCACAAGCTCAGAACTTGTGTAGCCACATATGTGTGCTAAAACCTAGTTCACAATTACCGCCGTAGGAGGTCGAATTTGATAGGTGACGCAACCCGACATAACGGATTGTGACCAGTCAGAAACGAACGAATACCTTCGTCACAATTGATAGCTCGTAAAGACTCCACGTTTTCAATCTTCCCGGACATGGAGACCCCAGGTCTTTCCGCCCTAACGAACCCAGACCCCATTCCTCAAACGGGACTGTACTTGTAAGGAGCTGTAATTCTGGGTAGTGCTGCCAGAGTCTGATATCGTAACGATTTACATGCCTTGATACCATACACTTGCATGATTGACGTGTCTTTGCCCAGTGAAACTTAAATCTGATCAAGAACTGATGTTCGGAGCAGTTTGAAAGTAGTCCTCGCATAGTGCAGCTGCACGATGTATGCAGGCTGCGGGGAACTTGGTTGCTAAAGAAATGCAAATGCTGAGCTCTTGCGAGCTTTCTAGAACTATGTGAGACTGATTGGTACATGAAAGTCCAGTAGGGCCCCGCGAACGCTTCGACGCATAGTTAGGATAAAAGTATCAAGACTAAGGGTCATGAGCGGATTTCCTTACATCAATCCGGATGCGCTCTTCGTGGCATTAGTTCACAGACCCAACAAAGGGACCATTTGAAATCTAGTGGCTGGTGTGGGATTTTCCGGATTTGTGCTCCGTTGCCTCCATCCTATCATATCGTGACTTCTCCTGACTGATATTTTGGTGTCTGATTTGTAAAAATCCATACGACCAAACCAAGAACCGGGTATTCAACCTGCTGATCGTTCCTAGGCTCCGCGGATATCTACCTTGGTTTCCGCCACTAGTAGAGGGTATAGTGCAGCTCACTCTCGAATAGCATCACGTTGACCAAAGTGACGCCGAATTGACCTTATCTTCAAGAGGTGTATGTCGGTATCCGTGGCCTCGCATCGCGATTACCTGTCTCAATCTATTTTCCATTTCATTATTGATTGATTGCGCGATACCCTCCTGATCATCCGCAGATGCAAGCACCCAGACTTCGTATACAGCCATCTAGGTGTGTTATATCATGCAGCGAGCCGCAGTCGTAGAATAAAATCATTCACTTACTCGGCAAGAAACGATCGAGTCGGAAGCCAAGTCCCCAGCATCTTGATCGTCGTCTAGAGGTATATAAATCTCGGACTCCCACTCGACTTGGGATGAAGCTAATCAACTCAGATCAACTCCTCACTCAGTCATATACCTCTACCACACACACGAGAACACTTCCTCAAGAACAACTAAGCACCTCTCTTAAACCAACTCAATAAAATGTCTTCCCCAGTTGCCCCAATTGCAATCTTCATCCAAGAAGACATGGATGTCTTCGAATTCATCGATCCAATTCACCTCGGCGATGTTTCCATGGGCATCAGACAGGCTCCTGTAAGTCTCCATCGCGCCATAAAGGTTTCCTTAAGAGCTCACAAGAAAGCAGATGACAGGTGTGAGATGCCCCAAATGTGCCGAGAGGGGGCAGGAGGTCTGGGTAATTCCAGGCAGAGCTTGTGGCACTTGCGGCTTCGGCTGCTAAATCATGAAGTATTATCCTATGTATGAAATAATCCTATCGACACTAACGATTCCTAAGACTGCAGCGTGATTGGTGAATAGTCGATGTAGCTGACGGATGACCGTGCGTGGGGTCGGTAGGCGTATGCAACAGCAGGATTTTGAGGCAGAATGCTGACTGTCTTTGATTGGGCACTATTTCAATTGATATAAGGTCGTCGAGGATAGGAGAAATGGAGTTGGCGAAAAAGTTTTAACTTGTTTGCGAATTAGTAAAAAATAAAACTGCGTTCGAACTTATTGCTCACTTACGAATGCTCCATAGTGTCTTGAACTCTTAACCGTGCTCTATGTTTTCAAGTTAAGACTAAACCTACTGGAGTGCTAACTGTAAAGAATTCAGAGTGCATGCTCTTTGAACTCGATAGAGGTAAAGAATGAAAACGATTCGAACAGAATGCTAGTCTGTTGTAGTTTGCGTTTTTAAATGCACGGAAACAGTGTCCGGCAAAACTGTTTTCTAGCGGTAGAGAGAAGAATAAAAAGTGACGACCATGATGATGACGCACGAGATAAAAGCTGAAAGATGTTCATCGAGGGACGACTGAACTTCTTATGGGGCTTCAGCCGGAAAATAAAGAGATCTGCGACTAAGACTTTGATAAGCGCAAGAAACCTTAGCTATCCGAGATCTAGAGGCGACCGATTAGCTGCCCATATGCCACCAATCGGGAATTGATTTGGCTAGAGAATAATGGTGCGGTAGCACGAGCTGAATGTGCTGAGAAGGATTTGGATACTGTGTTGTGATCTATCATGCAGTAGCAAACGGATATATCTTCCTCAAGCCATCAAGCCAATGATGTCAATCGGCACTGCAACGGCGGGGAAGATCCCGGAAGATCACTACGGCTGGAGAAGCGAGCATCCTGAAGTGAAGAAAGTGTAGCATTCAAGTGTCGAAGATGGATGCCAAAAAGAGATGCTCATTCGCCGTGATTTCTGCACGAAGTTCAAGCGAGCGACAGGTACAAGCGAATTGGAGGCTCCGGATGATTGGTTTAAGATTTCCACAAGAGTGGCGATGACGTTCTCGCATTTAGCTCAGAGAAGTCGGAGGTTGAAAGGGCTGTGACGATATTGAAAAGAAAGAGCTTCCAGGCCATGACATCTTCGGATTAAGCTTGTTCCGTGCTTTCCCCACATCTCAAGCTTGCAGCATGGATCCCTTCAAGGAAGCTCTAAAGCAAGATGCCTCAAGACAACCATTGCCGCTCCTGAGGAGATGTAGAGCGTGAGCTTGTTGGACGTAGGAGGTGTCTTGCGGTCTGACATATATCAAAGCATCTGCTTTGAAACATGTTCGTTTGCGACCAAATTTGTTGTAAGCTTCTTGGGGAATGACCGTGCTACGGTTACGGCTGGTGAAAAATGGTTACATTTCCGATGGGAGCATGCATACACACGTGGTCAAAATGCCATGTACGACTCGAGGCTGGTCATGAAACACAGTGGTTGGCTGCAGCATCTTCTCCTTTGAACCGAATACTGGGCTATGCGTCACTCACAAACTGCTGTGCACACTTTGCTTTGACGTACAAAGAGAAAACTCAGGCTCGAATGTACAATGATTCGCTATCAATGCAATGATCAATTTCTAGTTTGGATGCGCTGGTTTCTCGGGCGCGTAGTAGCCATCTGGGGGAGGGCTGTGGTAGGCAGCACTTCCTGATTGTTGAGCAGCACTTCCTGATTGTTGAGCAGCACTTCCTGATTGTTGCTGTGGAGGAGGTCCGGGTGGTGGAGGAGGATAATAATCGGGGGGGTTGTCTTGGTGGCGAGGCGGAGGTCCCGGCGGCGGTGGAGGATAGTATTGACTGTCGGGCTCTTGATGTAGATGTCCACCAGGTTGTTGCGGGTAGCCATACAGCTGTTGTTGTGCTGCATAACCCTCAGGTGTATTTGGGTTCCCGTACTTCCTCTTCTCATCCTCGCTCGCTTCCCCCGGCTGGGCCAATTCCACATCGCCTGGCGCCGGCTTGTTGTAAACCTGCTGCAGAATCGCTTGGTCTAGGTTCGGCCTCCCCTCTGCATCCTTCACAACCTCCATCAACAATCTTGCCGATGGCGGGATCGATTTTACTTTGCCTTGTAAAACCTGGCCCACCGGCACTCTTTCCCCATAATACCGTGCATTCTCGTCGTTACGTTCAATAATAATTGTGCCATCGACCTGAGCCCCTGCGTACAACCCTCTACTCTTCATATACGAGAATAATGGCTTTCGGCTCTTCAACAACTCGCTCTCTAGTATGCCACCCGAACCGACGGGTCCGGCAACAACAGAAATCTCACCGCCCAAGGAGACACGAACCTTACTGAATGCATCCAGAGCCTTGCGGTCGTTAATAACAATGACACAATCGTAGATGTCGATCCCGGCCATGAAGCCGATGCCAAGAGTATGGATTAGTATACCCGAAGGCGGTCCCCAGTTGCCGTCTTCGGTCTTTGCTAAGAGTACACCCGAACCCCCTGCTCCAGAAACCCATAGCCCTGACCTCATCGTGGTATATATTGCAAGCCCAACACAATTCTGGACGACTTTTTGAGGTATTTTAACAAGTACTTTTGGTGCTTTCCTGGGTCCATCTTGCTGAGCCGCCTTCTTCGTTTCAGCATCTGCAGATGCATCCGCTGTCTTTTCGGCAAGAAACCCATCCTCTATCGGCATATTAGCTGGTCAGTGCCACCATCGATGGCACAACTTGGTACATACTACAGAATGATTTGAGAATGCGAGCAGCCTTATCACACTCTTTGTCCATCCCCGTTGGCCAGAAAGCCTCCGATCCGATCTTATTTGTTAGTTTGTTGACTGGACCTCCTAGTTTTTCGAAGGCAGCCCATCCTTTGTCAAATGCAGCTTTGCCGCCTGTTTTCGTCTTCTCCCAAGCGGACGCCATATTTTCCCTGATGCGAGCTGTCGGATTAGAGATTGGAAGTGGGGTGGTTGCTGTCAAGTGGAAATTAAAGAAACTTGTAGTCCAGAAGCTGACCAAGATCCGGGTGAATATATATACTATACGTCGCCTAACATGACACGAATACGTACGAATACGAGGGAACAAATATTTACATATTAGTTTCCGTAATTTATGAACGAAAACTTGATTGTGAGAAGGGTTCATTGCATCGGCTATATCGGTGGTGGCTATGTGTGGCTATGTGTGGCTATGTGTGGCTATGTGTGGCTATGTGTGGCTATGTATGGCTATGTGTGTGGCTCCAGAACCAGCCACTCGCTGACTAATGAGCCTTCTTCGCTGTGCTATCACCTCCCACTCCAGACTCTGAAAAGAAGTTGTTTCTGACGGAGGCATTCTCGGAAGTAGATTTGCAGACCAGCAGGCCGTTTATATTCGGGGTAACCACGAACCAAATCTTCTATCATACTATGTTCGAATTCACAGGGTATGTCGCGCCAGATTCTCTCTCATGTCGCTCGACTCTCGGGGCGAGTATTAAATGGCAATGTATGTTCGCTCGTGCGGCGGCTTTCTCGACGCTTCTTTGCGTGGCTTTTACACACCCAGATTGATGCAGATCGCGAGAGGTCATAAGCTCTACCGCTCACTACAATATCCGGAGAGTAGCATACTTTCAGTGTTGCAGGAGGCAAGTGGCATTGGATAGTTTCAATCGCGGACCAGCCTGATCAGTAGTCAACTGGAAAGGCTCTGCAAGTGCAACAGTATCCTTTCATAAAGTCATGCCTCTTCCTTGATGTGCCGGAAGGTTGTTTGTGTTCTAGAATAATTTGTTCTTGCGAGCAAGCTCTATTCGTGGTTGGGATACTGACCAAAAACACCTACGCTGAGGGGTAGCATTTGTCCATTTGTCCTAGCGGAAGTGCGATCCGGACGAGGTGGAGTGCTTGATATCAGTCGATCGAGACCTGAACATTGTCTTCCTTCCTTATTGACTCGTGTGTCTTGTAATTGACCTTCCGGCTATATCGAGAGCGACTCTCATGCGGATGTCTCAACTGCGTGAAGTCACGACATCTTGTCTCCCTATCACACTTTCGAAGCATAAAAAGCGCCGAGTCATTCTGCTTCCCAAATCTACGCATCTCCTGTCCAACAGATAAGTTATGGAATAAGTCATTTCTTATTCTATATGCACCGCAATGCACAACGTGCCCACGCGACACTCGACATCGACCAAACTAATGGCTTGTCCTCTTGAGCCGGCTGACAGCAAATCTAAAACATAATCCCACCTTTTCATTTTCCAAATTTTAAGGGTCCTATCAAAAAAGGATATGCAACTACAATGTCACCTATGCACGTAGGGGTGTGTCGGCATCTTGATTTAGAAGTGTGCCATCTGTCTTATCTGGATAAGATAAGAATCGCACGAAATCTATCACATGCGTTCCGCACCCGACACACATGGCTTATCAGAATATCTACCGCACACCAAAATTATTTGCGTAGCCACGATAAGGTGTCTCTTTTTTTCATTCGGGATGGTGTCGGGGAGCCAGAGAGCCAGAGAAGGACAATATATAAATTGTAACATTTAACATTATTTAAAGGCAAATCGCAGTTAGTCTTCACCACTATTTCAATATATTCTTACGGTCTTTGCTTGACAGTTGAACTTCAAAGTCTTTACTTCCGGTGTATATCTTATACTTGTTACTTTACTACGAGTCTCTTGCTTGTATAATAACACATCAATTGATAGACTATCTTCTATCATCTTATACCAACCCTCCACCACTTCCGACAACCACCGCAAAGATGGAATACAAAACTCTCCCTGAAAAGATCACCAGCGAACCAAAATCTCCTAGCATGATGGTATTTATCTTTCCTTCCTATCTCTTATTGCATTTTTCGCTGACATCCCTTGCCAAACTCTCTCCATCTTTCTTCTCCCTTTTCCCTTCCACCTCCTCTCCTTCACGCATTGCCTCTCAATAATCTCACCCCTCCCGTTCTCTTCCCCCAACCATTCCAAGCCCTTCCCCATCTATCCCCTTTCCCCTCCAAAACCAATCAGCTAAACAAACAAACAAAGCAAACACAACTAACTCATGTCACCTCCCCGAACAGCAACCCTTCGATACAATCGACGTAGAGAAAAACTGGCCCCGCACCACCGGCTACGGCACTCTTCCCCCCTCCACCATCAACAAAGAAGGCCGTCTCTCTACTTCTCCTCCCGCAGCGCGTACCAGCGGTATATGGGTGAATTTCGTGCAGAGTCTCGTTGCTGTAGGCATGTTCACCGTTATGGGCGTGGTGTTGGTTTTGGTTGTTTTGTAATTGAGCGATCGTTGGGTTGAGTTAGTTAGACGGGTCAAAGGTATTTGCGCAGGATGTTAGATTTTTTGCTAGATTGCAGTTCACGGAAGATAGCTAGACGTATAGGGGGAAAGCGAAGCGGATCGGGTTTGTTGGGTGAATTGCTATGATGTGTGGGTTATGGCAGACTGGTTGCTGCTTGATGTGGTTTGGACATTCGGATATATTTAATAGATTTTTTGATACCCTCTCTAAGCACTTGGCCGCTTGCTAATCATCTCATCCTATCCTGGTACGAAGAAAAGTGAACCTCCCCCCCCTCCCCAAGACCCAATCCTCAGGCCAGCGCTAGCAATACCGATCTCCACACGACTCATCTTCCACAGATGAAGTTACACTCAAGCCAGATATGTCACCACCAGGCGTCTTCTTCGATTGTTGAATATTGCTGTCTCGTCCCTATCTATCTATCTATATATATATATATATCCCTTGCCGTTCCGAACTCAAAGAGCAGTACGTACTGTACTTCTTGAGAAACTCCATCCTATTCATTCCAACCCTCTCATACACCGTACGTATCTCTCAACTCCGTGTATGGAAAAATCCCTTCGCATCCACATCTTCCAAGCTACCTGCCATGTTAGTATTACATCATATCATATCATACTGTACGATTCCAAACCACGCGATAACATACATCACTCACAGTCATACATGCACCCCTTTCTTTCCTCGCAGCTAGCCTGCCCTCCTTTCGCATTGAGAAGCAACACCTGAGCTATGATCTATCTATCTGTCTGCATCGAGCACATAGCCAGCAGAATACAATACAATACTTGCATGAGCATTCGTTCAGCTGCGGGGTTGGCTGGCATGAGCCACTCTGCTTCGAGTTTAGGAAGGCAGTGGAAGCTTGCGATTGATTGTATGGGCAGCTATAGGGCTGACTGACTAGAACCAGCTTGAGGGGCTGGCCTGCCTGCCTGCCTGCCTGCCTGCCTGCCTGCCTGCCTGCCTGCCTGTATGCGGAGAAAGAGGGGGGGGGGGGGGGGGTTGAATATGGAGCTAGGAAGATATGATATAAATATAGTAGACGCCACCATCGACGAATAATATACAGTAAGTATGGCGCGGAAGCAAACTGCTAGTATTCTTTAACTTAGTTAGCATTGCTCGAAAGAACATTTTCCATCTCTCAAGCTAATCTTACATAAAGCTTAGTTAGCACTTGCTCAAATACACCAGACTAGACTCAACTAGTCAAATTATATCTCAACAACAATAGAGTTTAGATTTCTCTGCCATCTAGAGCTTTAATTCAATACACTGCATTACTGATTCTACAGTATGCCACAAAAGATACATATCTGGGTATCCTTTTTTTAACCTGCCGTCCGTCCATCCATCCAGCCCATTCCCATTTTCCCACCTAATCCGGAACGCCGATAAAAACTCCGATTTTTTCATGAAATTCCCATTAATTAAGATCTCCCCGTTTTCATGTTATTACTTCCTGCTTTCTGCTGCTGCTGCTGCTGCTGTTGCTGTTGCTGCTGCATGGGATTCAGCGGAGATGGACGTGTCTGGGATTGTTGAGACATGAGCAACAACTCAAAAGCTTCGATCCTTGCTATTAAGGAAGCGTTCTCTTTTTGGAGATGCTTGTTGCGTTTTTCGAGATGGCCGATGTATTCTGTTGCTTTGGAAAGTACGGTTGCCTAATTGGGTTCGTTAGATGAATATTTCCTTAAAGCTTAGGAGTAGGTGATAGAAGCATACTTTGTTCAGCTTGTGCGCAGGGGTCAGACCCTGGAGATCTTCCTCCATATCTTCGTCTCCGTCTTTGTCTTTGTATCCCTCACCTCGGGAGCACTTCCTAGTCATGACTCTGAGACTGGGAACACTGTCTCGGAGAAGTGCGATTTTATCGTTGAGATTCGTGCGGTAGCGTTTCTCGATCATGTTATGTGCTGTCTTCTTGATTGGTGGATGGCGAGCTGATGAGTGGGTAGGCATCTCGTCTTCGCCGTCTGAATTAGATTCTGATGAACAGTTATGTGATGATTTGCGTTTTAATGAATTCGATGAGTGAGAATTGATTGGACGAGTTGGTCGTGTGACAGGCGATTGAATGGGTGATGCGGTGGATGAAGTTGGCGAGGCAGGGAAGCTTTTTGATGCTAAGTGGGCTTGGGGCATCGCGATGGCTCGGAGTTGGATTTCTTCTTGGGGTGTCAGGGTTCTGCTGTACATTATTGGCTGCTGTGGCTGTGGAACCGTTTGTGATCGACGGAGTTGTGGGATTGCGTTTCCCATCTGGGGACGGGACCAAGAAAGAGGAGTCGAATAGAGGCCTTCCCGTGGTGGGATATCGAGGATTGGTGAGCTCATTAGATTATTTTGGGCGCTCTGGAAGAGTGGTTCTCCGTTTTCAACAAGGTTATCTTCTCCAAAGACAGCTGCCTCGTCAATGGTGTTTGAGTTAAAATTTGGGAGGTTGCGAGACAACTCAAGACCACTCATAGTAGGTGAAAGCGGTTCGAGCTTCAGATCTGGGAAGAAATCCGAGGTTGGTGATAAGGCTGCGTCGGCTGGATCGTCCCAACGCATCCAATCCTCAAAGGTGCCGAAGTCAAACGCTTGACTAGTGGATGCTTTGCGTTGGTTAGAAGCTGGTAGGGGATTCCCTTTGGGTAGTGCGTAAGAAACTTTAGAAAAAAATGAGATAGGTGAAGTCGGTGATGGAAGAATAGAGTCACAGGAATCTGAATTGACAAGTGCTGGCTCACTGTCCCAGTTAAAGGGCGAGGTGTTCTGCTATGGGAACTGTTAGTTTTCTGTCGTGATAGTTTATAAGAATTGGACACAAATGAATCAGAATAGGCAATCCGTGACTTCGAGAGTAGACACTTGATGTCGAACATATACTCCCGAGCGATCCGGTACATAAGTGTTTATCAATGAAGAGCCTGTTGCTCTTCGTGCTATTGAGCTGCAAATGGAAGATGCACTTACTTCAGCCTGCTGCCGTGATAGAGAAAAATAATCAACGGCAGGATTCTGGCAAGCTGTATTTGCCATTGAGAAGGTGCGATATGATAAGGTAGATGGTTGTAAGTCGAGTCGAGCTTACAACTGAGATTTTGATTTCGATTGTCGTGATTGAGGCGGGCGTGTAGTTGTATAGATAGGCTTTGATGAAATGTAATGTAGTCAATAGCTGTGACGTTTGCCGAGGTTGATTTGTTCGACAAAGGAGGTTGGTTGGTGGTGGGTATGGTATGTGTTTCTTTGATATGACGAAGGACAGGATGATCGGTGATCTGTCAAGCTGTCAACCTGAGTTTGGATAAACAATGTGATAAATGTGGTAATGTGATATGAATATGTACTTTGTATGGGTTGATAGTGGCGTCCGCTATATTTGGGATAAGGGACTTTTTAAATACTCTGTTGAGGGATTGACTTCTTCCACTGTGCATGTAGGTTTCGGAAAGATGCAATTCTCAGGATGACCATGCTTGAGGTAGACGTTTTCAAAATCTTCGACCTCAGTGCCGGATAATCTTCGTTATCATACGAGTATCAGGATTCCAGGGAAAGCATGATGTGATGTTTGGATGAATTGTGGAGAAGGATCCAGACCTCCAGGTGTGTTGCGGGTGTGTTGCGGGTGTGGTGGAATATCAGATTTGGCGTAAGGCGGGGGACTCCGGCGAAGGAAGAGGGATTTCAGAGCGCCATTGGAAACATGCAAACATGTAGGCTTTAAGAAGGGAATAAAGCGTTGTTTTATGGAAGACTCCATAGGGTTACGGTCATGGCTACGAAGGATACAGGCCGGCTTAGGAACTGGAGCTGCGAGTCTGCACAGTGCAACTGCAGGCCGAGAAGATAGATTGCGGTAGTGATATCCGATGAACATACATCCGTATAACCTGCTACTCTGGGACCTGAGGTTACCTGCCATTTGCCCTTTGCCCTTTGCTGCAGCAGCTGCTACTGTACAGCATTGTTCCTAGTTGCTCAGTTGCCAATTGCTGGTTGTCGTTATGCACTACCTGCATCGAAGGGCAAGAAAGGAGAATTGCCGAGAAGCTTCTCCGAAATCCCTTTGCTTTTCGTTTGCTTTTCCTTTGCTTTTCGTTTACTTTTCGTTTGCTTTCTCTTTGCTTTTCCTTTGCTTTTCCTTTCCTTTGCTTTTCCTTTACTTTTCCTTTGCTTTTCCTTTGCTTTTCCTTTGCTTTTCCTTTCCCTTTCCAAAGTTCTCTTCGGGAGTCATCACATGAGAGCCAGAGCAAGTAACGATTGCCTACCAGGATGGATCCGAGAGCAAATTATCAGAGGAGGGGTGAGAGGGGCAAGCAAACGCTTGTTGCTGCGGTCAGCCTCCGTCTACGAATAGCATCGAGAGGAAGCGAAATTTGGAGAGCGTGTGCTTGGACCGGAATGCAGTTGTTGGTGCCAGAACGCACGAGAAATCCATGAAGTGGGCTGATTTTCCAAACTTTTACTTGGAATGCAGCGCATTTTGACTGGGTTAAATAATTCCAATAATCCCTGGGGCCCTTGCCGACTGTTAGCCTCATAAGGCAGAAAGGGAGCCAATCTATTACTCGATGGGGAATTAGCTGCATCGGCACGACCCGGATCGGCCAAAAACGACCGGTTTGGGGCATTTACCCAGCTCAGATGCAAGGATGTTCTCTTCCCCTACGGCCTTACCAAGAGTCAAAGACTCAATACCGGAAATGTATGCCGCTCTCAACTCGACTGTGAACCTCCTCCTCCACCGTCGGCCAATCAGAACCTTCTCATTCGGGCTTACTCTATACGCTCCGAAACTTTAACTACTGGTTACCTGGAGAAGACCAAATGCTGATGATGGACAACAAGTAGTTCTACTTCGTACAAGGCGCAAAGGTACAGACAGAGTGGAGCGGAATTGTTCTCTTCATCAACAGTTCCAACGCCGTTGTCGCCCTGTCGCCCTATCAACATATACTCGCCGTTTTCCGCTTCTCGGATTCCAACAGAAAGTCCAGTTAGGTCTATAAGGTTAGGTACATGTGCTTCATCGACGATCGGTTCGCAGAGACGCTGTCTGAGACGAGGAGGGGTTAAGAAACACTTCCCTGTATGTGAAGACTCACTCAATCCAAAAAAACCACCGTTTGCGTCAAAAGGCTTCCTTCCGGTCAGTGATGGTCGTATCGAGTGGCTTCTCTTGCAGTCTAGTGACAGTAGAACTGCCTATCTCTACCGCTAGTGTTCCTGTTGAGTCGTGTTTACTTGTACCGTAAGGTCTGGCAAGCATTTGGCTTTCACATGGTCGCTTTTCAGTATCGAAAAAAGACATTCCTCGCTATTCTGTTTGGTTGGCATTTTCTTGGCAGCAGCCTCTTTACCCTTTTATCGCGGGGTTGTAGTTGCTACCCGTATCCCTTGACTGGGCGGGTCTACAGGTTATTCATAGCTTTCCCCGTCCTCGAAAGGAAGAAGCCTTATCATACTGCCGTTCTACATCTTAAGCCCACAGCGTTGTATTCTCCGCGAGAGGCTCGAGGCTCGATGCTTCAAAGTTCGGTGACACGTGCCCCGCACCCCAATCCTTACCTAGCTCAGCTGCTCCCTACAAAAAGCCTTTCGAAGGCTATCTGCATCGTCTGTGTGGGTTTGTAACAAAGAAGATTCTCGTACAGCCCCCCACTCTAAAACTCCTCACACCTGATGAGAGATTTTGTGGTCCACGGAGTGTTCGACCTTAGAGATGCACGAATTTATACCGCTTCGCTTCACCCCCATGCCGTATCATGATACTGATACGTGGTCGCACAAGCGTACAATAGAGGCAAACATATGATTTTGCCCCATGGCCACACGATATGGCTCTTCCTCTACATCGCTCTTGCTACTCGCCTGCATAAGTATTCTGCAGTCCTCTGCTCTCCACAGGAAGCAATCACTGCGATCGCCGACCGGATGCGACTACCTACTATATTATGAACACAGATGCCGAGTGTTGCCAGTCGTACAAGAGATCTCCGATGCTGTGTTTCCGTCGAGTTCACAGGTATATGTGTAGGGTCCAAGCGGCACAGAGGTCTGTGACGATGTCGGCTTCTCGAAGATTTCTCGAATAAGACACCGGTAGTGAAGCCGTTTGGCATGCTGTGTAATGGCAAATTTCTATTAACGGGACTAACTGAGAGTACACTATTGGATGACGATCCCAAATACCAAAAAAGTAAATAGCAAACGGCTGAGAGGGGACACAGCGGAACGTGAAAGCACAGGCTTTTCTTGGAGCCTATCGCTGCTTCTCTCGATATGGATGGCCTTGGGAGCTGGCATTTCTTCCCCAGCAGGAAGATCCGGCATACTTTTCTGTGCAAAATGCTCCTATCGAGCTCATCTTATGTCATTCCCACGGCTGGTGAAGCCCGTTCTGGTGGAAAATCATCAAGAGTGACTGATTGTGTGACCAATCTCAGGCAATCGGAGTTGAATTCATTTGAATTGGCCTTATCAACATTGGCCATCCCTATGCCTTACCTTCAATACATTAGAGAGAGTCTCAGCAGCAACATTATTATTGAACACTCTTCGCGAGATTCTCTTCGCAACGGAAGCAAGCTAGCTGATGATAAACTGAGTTTATATATCGCTTCCACTCCTAAGCGTCATCGGGAAATTCATCGACGAGTACTGTGCTCCAGTCATTGTCTGAACTCTTGGCTACGTGTTGCGTATATTAATAGACGCATTTTGAGGGATACGAGAGATGACAGAGATCTTCAACTACGGAAACGAGCATGCGTCAAAGAGCATTTCCGACAACGATCTCACTGCAGGCGCCGGGGAACAGCTCTAAATATGGTCAGGCAATCGGCTCCGCTCATTTACTATGCAGAGCCCTCTTTTCAGCGCCAAATACTTGCCCAACCATCTGTATATCTCCTGATCCAAGTGGCAACAACTGCTATTTCCGAGACCCGGAAGAATTTTGCGAGCTGCATAGCAATGATCAGGGATAGTGGCCTAGGTTCTCTGCTATGCGTGCTCGTTCATAAGCCCAAAGGTACAGAAACGAGGATCTTACTGGCTGTATTCATCCACATACAGCGATGAAGTGTGTCCTCATTTAAGGTAAGATGAGCAATGCCGAGGGTTTGAGAGTAGTCCACTCATTCTTCCCCCCTCTGGCAAGCGAGAGAGTAGACAGCGTTTGAACTCAAGGCGCTTCGTCCTCCGTTGAAAGGCGGTGAGTCTTCCCTTGATCGCATGTGGACTGAATGAAGCGTTCGCAGCTCTTTTACCTCAGAAGAACTATTTTTGAGATGTGCAACAAATTCTTTCATATCACCCTGGGCACCCAGGAACATCAGATGAGGCAAATATCTCTTAACATGACCAATCGGATAAGAATGAGGAATAGATGAAGGTAAGCAGATATGCAGGAACTCGGACGGACGTTGCTAAACATAGCTGGAAAATACAGACGCACTGTTACACAGCCAACCCACATCTATCTACCGGTAACTACATAGTCTTAAAAAGAAACCTCACCTCTCAGATTTCCCTTCGCCCTTCCGCCATGAGATGGGGCACCTAACCTAGATTTCAAAGGTGTAAAATTGACCCCTTTGTAACTTTCGTCCTTTCATTTTCCAGTGCGATCTACACTCACTAGAATGTATATCCTCAGCAACTAAAACGCACATTCAATGAATTATATACCGTAATCTGCAACTATTGTCTTCTCGCATCTTCCACACTGCATCATATCCCCATATCTTTTCTCCAGTAGTCTTCTCATTACACACCTGTGAAACTCAAAGCAGCTCCTAGCTAGTTCCATTAGCTTCCACGTGTACTTTCATCATGTTGCCTCCCTCCAAAAATCGTCCCTCTCTTACCTTCACTTTCCGTAACATTCGCCATCGCCATCAAGTTCGTAGCCCCTTGATCTTCTCCATAACTTTCCCTTTCCATGCCATACCGTTCTCCTCCCCATCACATCGCAGTCGCATCACACCACACCACACAATGGCGACATAAGTTTTGGCACAATCACCAGCACCATCCCCCCCCCCAACCTCCTTCTCACCCTCTCACTCCCTCACCCCCCTCGCCGTCTCTCCTCTCAAACACAACAACCCGGACCTCACAATCCCACAACCTCAGATATGACTCACTCACCCACTCACCCACTCACCCACTCACTCACACAATTGGATTACCGAAACCCAAGCCGAGCGCCTAACCCAACCCAACCCTCATACACACCTCCCCCTAACATCAGGAGACAACCACACCACCAGACATTCACTCCATACCACCCCCAATCTCAGATCACACGCCGTTCTCACTCCCCAACAAACCCGTAAAGGAGTTTTATTTTCCAAAGAAAGCTTTTTTTTCCCGCCCCAACGTACCACCGCACGCACCGGACATATGAAACAAGCCTCACTCAGCCAGTCCAATTCCCCGATCGGAGTTCGCCTATTTCCTTCCCCCTCCCCATCCCCTCCGTATACAAATACCGCCTCGCACACATAACATGTCTCAGGAGAAACACACGAACACGAAAAGTCAAAACGGAAGGAAAAGTAAGTGTATTTATGTAACATAAGAGAATTTTTAGGAAGCCGGGAATAAGAATGGGAATAAAATAAGCTCGAACAAGGAGGCGAGCGAGGGGCTCGCGGGGAGAGGGGAAGTAATTGATTTATATATATATATATATATATATATATATATATATATGTATTTACATGCACATCCACATCTACCTAACGCAACAGAACAGAAAAAAATGAAACAAAAATAGAGATGTAACTTAGGCGAACTAAAGAATGTCATGTCCATAGGATTTATATGGAAAGGCAAGGCAAGTAAGTACGTTAGAGCTTGACACCACGCCTACACACTTCATTATTTCGAGCCATTTTTCTATTTCCTCCCGTAAAATACGAACTGCCTTCGAACTTTCATTCTCGGTACCTTGTCTTGCCTTCATAGTATATTGGTATTGACAATACTTTCTTTCCATTCTGGTTCTGGTTCTGCTTCTGGCTAATTATTCATTTTACCTAGGAATGAATGGATGCGTGCATTAAATAAAATATCTTTTTTTATCATCTCTTCCTTCCGTTGTGATTTGGTAATATCGTGCTCTCACATACACGCACACGCACCGGAGAGATAGAAAAATCGCCTAGAGGAACGCCCAGCCATTTCAAACCATCATTCATCGTCGTGGCCTCTCAAATCAATAATACAATTCCCGTCCCCCTTAACCTCACTTCATCACCGTTCCCCAATACTTTATCCCGCCTCTACAACAGACACACATCCTAACCCCTTTTCTTCCCCTGCTTCGCCGTCATCTTCCTAAATGCCTCCATTCCACCGGCCCCAATCGGCCTAGAATTTGGATCAACGCCTCTACTCGGGTCAAAGTTACTTCTCGGCGCAACTGTATAACTCGTATTCGATGTTTCCATCCTGGCTCTGTTGCTGATGATCTTTGGCGCCAGAAGACGTTGACGCTCGATATCGCGCGCTGAGAGTTGAGATCTTTGAGAGGAAGAGGGCATTTGGCTAGATTGGGTGCCGGAGGGGCGAAGGGCGAGTTGTGCTGCTCTGGAAGTGGAGGAATGGTTAGTATGGGTGTATCAAGTGGATAGATATGGAATGGGTTAGGGGGGACATACTGATGATCGAATTCTTTGGTTGCGACTTTACGCTTCTTGTAATCGTCACTGCGCTTCAAGATTGGTCGAGACCATTCTCCTAAGAGTCGTTCTGCGATTCTCTTGATGCCAATTTCTGGCTTCTTGCTTTTAGTGTAATAAAGTACGACTTTGCCGATTCCACTGCTTAGGAGTGCTTCTTTTTCGATCGGTAGACGTGCAAGAGCTGTAAATAGATCGCGCTGAATGTTGTAGGCTGGTAGACTTCCATCGTTGAGGGGCTCCAGGAAAAATTTGACGGATTGGAGGAAGTTGGTGTCGGGGTCCACAATGGAATGTTGAATGGTGTTTCTGTTGAGGAGAGCAACAACTTCGGGTAGCATTTCAAGTTTATTGGTTGCGGGTTTGTTGTTCTCCCGTGCGATGTTGTCTGCTTGACATGCCTCCTCCATTCGAATCTTGAGAGCTGCGATTTCATCATCGAATGCTTCTTCGAGATCCTATCATACCATTAGATTCATCATTTGTGGTGGAGTTCGTAATACATACCACCTCATCCTTCTTTCTTCTCCTCTTGTTGGGATTCTTCAGAGCAGCATCCATAGCTCTGTCCAAGGCTCTACGTCTCCTCTCTTCTGGCGTAAGGTTTTCTTCATTTTCTGGCTCCGGCGTCGCCTTTCTTCGTTCTCTCGGCCTATCTCTATCCCCATCACCGTCAATTCTCTTTGGCTTTCGAACCCTCTTTCCATCCACCTCCATTCCATCCGGATCCTCATCCGAATCCCTGCGAGGTCTCTTCTTCTTTTCCCTCTTTCCCTCCTTGGACTTTTTAGCCTCTCCTTCTGCACGCTTGCGCTTGCTCGCCTTCAATGTCTTCGCGACATCTTCATCAATACCGACTGCAGGTCTGTCTTCCAACGCAACGGTATTCGGATCGAACTCGGCAAATTCAGCTTCATCGACCTCTGAAAGATCTGAATCATCACCCGACTCTAAGGATGGCTTATCATCATTGTCTAGATCGTCCATGTCGAGATCTGGATTAGCGGCAGGTGGTGTAGGTGTATCTCTTTCTTGTTCAATGGGTCTATTGGGGTCCTGATCATCATGACCAGCCTCCGGGAGCGGCGTGGTAGGCCTCGAATTAAAATCCGAATCCGACATGTTTGTAGGACGTGAAGGAGGACAAAGGAGGTTGGCAAGGTTATTTATCGTGGTCGAATATGAATAATCCTGCTGTGTTGAAGCGAATCTTGCAGATATAGCAGAAATAAACACAGCCGATGCTCGTGGTGACAAGCGCGACCCAACTTTCGAGGCGATGATTAGATTTGAGGAGATGAATTCGAAATATTGTATCGGTGTTCAAAGTCGCGTTTTGTAGAAAGTTGAAGCTTCTTTAGAAGTACTTCCCGATGGCGTAGGTTAGCGCAAAACCTTAAATTTCCATTGGTTGCCTAGTTGCCTCAGGAGCCAGAATGTTTGTTTACTTACTTCTGTACTCGACCATTCGATTTCGTGCTATTAGTTTCGAGCTTCACTTTCGGATCTTGATAATTGCTTCGCCTTATTCGCAAAAATGTTTAGCAATTCAACAAGGCGGACTGGTGAAAGCCCCATGGAGTTTGAATGGCAGACAAAAAATGGTCCAGTTGATCAGAACTCACCTTTCCTCCAATTCAAACCTCCCGAGGGTCAAAAAAGTAAGTACTCCAAAATGCTACAGCAGAAACATGAACAATAGAATTGACAATTCCTTGCAGAACTTTTTGAATCGCCCACGAAACCTTCAAGCTCCTTCATAACTAATTCGTCCACTGCCGGCCCCAGCTTCCGCAATCCCGCATTCACTACCCCTCGCAAGCCCTTCGATCCTGACCTTTACTCCGAAGCATCAGGCGTCGAGTCCTCTCCCGGAGACACCGCCGACGCAGAAGACACTCCCGACCTTCCCAAGCAGTCCAGATCCATGACCCCATTCAAAGCCGGCCCTTCAGAGCGGGAACCCCTCTTTGGTCGCTACGGCGCTTCTTTCAAAGGCAATAGTCCCAGTTCCCGTCTCGACCACCGAAAACGCGCACTTGGCGCACCTATTGCGAAGAAGCGCAAGCGTCAGCAACGTGGAGAGGAATACAGCGTTATGCGCCGTCATCGTCGGGACAACTCCTTTTCAGATTCAGACAGCGAGTCAGGGGAATCGCGAACGGAGAGTCGCACGAAGAGTAAGGGCAATAATAGCAAAAGCGGGATCCAGGGACCAGGCTGGTTTGCAAGTTTTCTCAGCGGCATTGAGTCCCGTCCGAATCTACCAAATATCCTGTCTTACTATGCACAACTTACGCTCAACACTTTCCTGGTCTTTCTGATCATCTTCGGTGTCTGGACATTCTGGACCACTATCCGTAGCGATGTCGATAAAGCTTCTGAAGATGCTACCGCATCTGTGCTTGCTGAAATCGCAAAATGCGCCAAGGACTACACAGACAATAGGTGTGGAATGGACGCACGATTACCAGCACTCGAGGCCGTGTGTGAGAACTGGGAACGATGTATGAACAGAGATCCAAACAGTGTTGGCCGAGCGAGGATTAGCGCAAAGACATTTGCGGAGATCTTCAACAGTTTTATTGAGCCAATTAGTTACAAAGCTATGGTTAGTTTACCGTTTTCTTCCCGGCATTCATTTGTCATTCCATTTCCCACTCTTCCCCTCTTCCCCCCCTCCCCCCCGCCTCCTACTTCTAACACCTAACTAACAACCCCCCTCTAATTCCAGATCTCCCTCGTTCTCTTCATCACAGTAACAATCATAACCAACAATCTCGCCTTCGGAATGTTCCGCTCGAAATCCCACCTCCACCCTCCTCAGCATCCACAAGCCCACCTCCAACAAGCCCCCTACTTCCCGCCACCAACCCCTTCTATCTGGTCCCATACACCAGCACCCGGACAGCAGGGTTACGAACCCTGGCCTTCTTCTGCAGCTGCGGGTGGGAGGAGCATGTTTGGTGCGGGGACGGGAATGTTGGGGAACGGGCATATGGGGGGTGATGGTAGGGGCGAATACGGTGATAACATGATGCTGGAAGGGAGGAGCCCGAGTAAGAAGAGGGGCGAGAGTAGGAATACAGCGGGCGCCGGGAGGAGTCCGAGTCGAGGGCGTATAGGGAGGAGAGATAGAGAGGCGGATAGATGGAGGTTGGAGTAGGCTATTGTGAATGTAGATGCCAATTCCCCTACTCTACATGCAATATTGAGATCAGACAAACACGAGAAGGAGAGCGTGGCAAGTGGAAAAGAAGAAGGTATATCACCAGAAAAGATGATAATCTATAGCGCCATATAGAGAGGAAATAGGTTTGAGGGTTTGGGTAATGTATGTATAGACACAAAATACAGGATACAGGATTGAAGGCAGGGACAGGGAAAAGGAAAGGGAAAGGGAAAGGGAAAGGGAAAGGGAAAGGGAAAGGGAAAGGGAGGGGAGGTTGGGATAGGATAGGATAGGAGTCTCCGGCGTCATTGGCGAAAATCCCCCGCTTGGTGCTGGTGGTAGGGTAGGGAGTTATTCGTGGGTGTAGTTGTAGTTGGTTGGTTAGTTAGTTGTCTGGTCTCTCTTCCTGTATCATCATCGTCATCGTCATCGTCATCATCATCGTCATAACTGAGGTACAATCCAATACAATCCAATCTATCACTACCAACAAACAAACAAACAGCACTCACTCACTCACTATACATACATACATACACACACACATACACAACAACCTACCCACCCACCCATCCATCCATCCATCCATCACTTAGTCAATCAAGTAAACACCAACACCAACACCAACACCAACCAACATAGACAGCCGTCCCCCAAAAAAAATAAAAAAATAAAATAAAATAAAAAAAATAAAAAAAATCTATATATCATCCCCCTCCCTCCCCCTCTCCTCCTTCCCCCCCTCCCCATCTCGCAATCATATAAAACTTTGCAACATTCATTCATTCATTCATTCATTTATAGAATCAACAACAACAACAACAGCAGCATCAACATCAACATCATCATTATAAGACAAGACAAGACAAAGACAACACAACAAGCACATACATACATACATACATACATGCATACATCCATCTATTTGTTCAGTTCGGTTCAGTTCAGTTCAGTTGTTTGTTCATCGTCATATACCATTCCATTCCATTCCATTCCGTTCCGTTCCGTTCCGTTCCATCTGTGCATCCCATCCATCCATCCATCCATCAAGCAGCCACCAAAAAAAAGGAAAATGAAAAAAAAATAATAGCAGTGAGTGAGACAACCACGCGTGCACGCAAGTGAGTACTACCTACCCAATCCCCACTTCCCCCAACATCAAATCCGGATAGGAACCAGTTCTACAGTATAACACGGCATATCATCACTACCAGAACCATATCCGTCTTTTCCTTCATCACTCTCTCCATAGTATTCTCTAAAAAAAACAAAAGAATCCCCGCTTTTCCCTTTGCTCCAATCCACTCCATCACACCACCTCCCCTCAAACCCTTCACCCTTCCCCCCCCACCATCCACTACCTCTTCTTAACCTCACTCGCCCACCCCTCGATGCCCTCCCCTCTGCTCCCCACCTCCAGTCCCTCAATCTTCACACCCTTCATACCCGCTGCATCCTCCAACCACTCAGCACCCGCCATACCTCCCGCATTCGCTCTCTTCTCCGGCGTCAGCTCCAACATCGGTGTCAAGAAATCTGCTATCTTCTTTGCCTCTTCTGGTAGGAAATGGTATTTTTCCTTCAACACATCTGGCAGCGCCCAATGACGTAACCTATGGATATTTCGCAGCTCGCCTTTGCGGTTGAAGATCTCTTGTGACCATTTCCCTGAGAGACAGAGAGATTTGGGGAAGGGGCCCAGAAGCTCAATGATTTGTGCAATGTGGTCATCATCCTTGCCATATTTTGTGCCGGATTGAGGATCGAAGAGGTAGTCACCAGTGATTAGTTCAAAGACCTGGGAGTTTGTAACGTTAGAATATTGCTTCGTATTTGAGAAAGTCATGAGTAAACATACCATAGCAGCCATACTCCATACATCAGTACTAGCACCCCATTTAGCACCCAAGATAACCTCCGGAGATCGATATTGTCGAGTTTGGATGTCGTTTGTAAAGTGATGTCCCGTCCAGCATGCATTTCCAAGATCCGCTATCTTCACCGATATTATATCGAATTGTTCCTCAGGCTTCTTCTTCTCGCTCGAGGATTTGTCGAGTGATATGCCAGACACCTTATCTGTAAGGATATCGCTACAATATGTTAGCATTGCGCAGTTTTGATAGCTAAGCAGAGGTACATACGCAGTCTTCTCTCTTTTATTGTGGTTTTCCTCATCCGATTTCTCCTTCTGGGGGGATGAGTTGTTGGAGCGCCCTGGATTGCACCAAAAACATTAGTCCCGCGGAAGGCAATCTGAAGGTATGACAGTAAAAGGAACTCACCTTCATTTAAAATCTGGTTTAAACTTCCATGTGAGCCTGGTGTGCTGCCAGGGAATCTTGACACATCTGCCTGGCTGAAGCTGGCATTCAATGGACTCGGTAACGGCTGACTTCCGGTAATGAGCGTCCGGCGTCTTCTTCGTCCATTTCTGTTGTCTTCCTTCTCCTTACCCGTCTCTTCTTTCACACACGACTTAACAATTTGTTCCACATCGCCGATCTCTATCAGCACATTCTCGGGCTTCAGATCTGTGTGTATAATGCCGCACTCCCTGTGCAGATAATCCAAACCCAAAAGTACTTGTTTGGTGATCTGCTTGACTAGAGGCATGGGTATTCCACGGTGATTCCAGCGTTTGATTAATCCCAACAGGTTCTCTCCGAGAACCTCAAACACCATGCAGACGTGCGTGCCGTTGGGCCCCTTGTGTTCGAACGAGTCAAGCAGACTGACAACGTGTTTCCGACCCGGATGATCTGGCTTCGCACCCACAATCTTATTGAGCAACTTGATTTCGTCTATTGCGGTTTCCGTGTAATGCGCTGCCGACCGTACCACCTTCAGAGCGACATGTTTCTGGGTGGTGTTGTCCCTGGAGAGCCAGACGGTCGAGAAGTGACCCCAACCCAACTTTCGAACAACGGTATATTTGCCGTCCTTGAAGTTTTCACCCACCTGCACGGGGTGATAGCCGCCTTTGCAATAATCTTCGGAATCTTCTTCGTCGGCCGTCGCTTCAGCAGCGTCTTCCCTCGATGAGGAAGATGATGGTTCTCGATTCATGGTACCGGATGATCTATTTCCATCGTCGATACTCATTAGTAAATTTCGAAGCATGGAACTCATCATTTTGAAAGAAAATAATTAGAAGAGAACATTTTGCGCCGCCGATGTTGGATGTGTTTATATTGTGAGGCGCTGCACTGAAGGAAAAGAGAGTTGGAGGTCGGGAAAGTGGGACATATGGACATTTAGTCTTAAAACTTACCCTGCATGGGCTTGATGAGAGGCCATTTGTGAGGATTCAGCATCTTGCTCGGTTGTGATGATTGGTTTTAAAGAATCTTTCTTCCTTTTTTTCGCATTCCCATTTGAGGCGGCATTTGCGATTTGTTGTTTTGCTTTAGCAATGGCAGCATTTTTTATCTGCGCTCCATTCATTATTGTGTTTGTCGTTGATTAAATTTCGTGGGTGGGTTGGTCGGGGTCGGGTCGAAGGGGGGGGGGAGAGGGGGGGGGGGGGGGTTGGGAGGAGAGGGGTATTCTGTACTCCAGTTGTTGTTGTTGTTGTTGTTGTTGTTGTTGTTGTGGACGGAAGGATTGAGGATTTTTTTTTTTTTTTTTTTTCGGAGAGGAGAGGGAGGTGGAGGTGGAGGTGGAAGATATGGTGGTGATGGCGGTCGTGCTGTAGACAAAGATACGTATATGCAGGAGGCAGAGGTGGTGGTTGTGGTGCTGGTGGTGGTGTGGGTGGTGGGTTGTGGGTGTGGTGTAGTTGTGGTGTAGTTGTGGTGTAGTTGTGGTGTAGTTGTGGGTGTAGTGTAGTGTAGCGTATGTAGTGTAGTAGTGTAATGTAGTGTAGTGCAATGTAGTGATGTAGTGTAGAGTAATGTAGTGTAGTGTAGAGTACGGAGGATTGTAAGGAGATGGAAGTGGAGATTCAGTAGTAGAATGTGTAGTAGAATATGTACTTGGAGGAAAGATTGGAGAAAAGATAGTAGCAAAGCAGATTCTTGTTTTGGATGCGGTAATTGGTAGGGCAAGGACTCTCTCTCAATGGCGGGCGTGGTGTGAGCGTGGTAGGAGAGACAGCCGCAGCTCCTCGCCCAAGGGTAAAAGGGACAATGACGGGGACAATGACGATGAATGGGAAAGATGAAGATGAACGTGCGCGGGCGGGCGGGATGGCCTGGATATCAACAGAGGCGATACTTGTTCGTATACTCCTCCTCCGAGTACAGTTCCATGCCGACCAAACGAGCAGGAAAGGAGGGCTCGAGTCTTATTTATATTGAACATAAAAGAGTCTTATAACTATTGAACACAGCTAACTTAGTCCTCGTATGAAGGATTCATTCATTATTGAGGCCGATCGCAAACAATGGCCTTATCAGCACGCACTGAACCATCTCCCCGAGCAACCCAAGGGGCCGGGAAGTTGTTCAGATAGTTCTTAGACAGGTGGAGAGGGACTCTCTTCTGGACTGGACTGGACTGTATGTAGGATTACATGTACAGTTGCAGAGAGAGGAGTATATCTACGAGTATCTATTCACCTATATATATATATTCCCCGCCCAACCTCTCCCGAACCCAAGTGAACCCGGACGGACATTTTCTCCTCAGCCACACCACACCACACCCAAACCCTTCTCCCCTCTCCCCTTCCCCTTCCATTCTCCCATTGCCCCTCACCCTCTCCCACAGAAAAAAATTCCCACACCACACAAATACACACACACACACATACACACACACAAACCAGATCTAACTATCCATCCAACTACCGTAACGCAACCAACCGACCGTAAAGCCGAACCCCCCTCGGAGGATCAGCACATCCATCCCACAACCCACCAGCCAGCCAATAACCACACCGAAATCCCCTCTCTCTGCCTGCCAGCCAGCCAGCCCCATAACACGATTTCACAGCACCAAGACATCATCGCCTTATCTCCGTATTTCGTCACCGATAGGGATCACAATACCGACCCATACTCGTACTGACTATGAGTACGAGGAAAAGGCTGAGGAAAAATGTGGATAACATCATGATCCAGCTGGGCCACGGCCACGAATGATGGTCAATCACACAATCGCCTTTTTTTTTTTTTTTTTTTTTTTTTTTTTTTTCATGTGCTTGCTCACTCGCACAAAATACCTCATTCGATCACTTACTCACTTACTTAATCATTCAATCACTCACTTACTTAATCATTCAATCACTCACTCACTGAATCACTCACTCATTCAATCACTCGCTCATTGAATCACTCGCTCAATCACTCACTCACTCACTGATTCATGCAATTCACGGTCCAAGACACATAGATGGGCTGACCAGGGAGGACAAATGATGTTTTGTATTTCAACCCCAATGACCTCGCAACCAATTCCCCAGTCTTTTTCCTAAAAATTCCCCTTGTGGTAGCTTCAAGGGGGGAATAAAGAATATTGTATATACTGCAATCCAAGTCACCCGCCCACCACCGCGAAGTTTTGTAGACCACGCCCCATCAAATCACTTCCACTACCCCCCCATAAAGGCCACATTCGCAGGCCGCCGAACCCTACATAATATACAAAGAAGTTGCCACGAAGGATGTGGTGGCAATGAACTTGATGATGATGATGACGATGATTGATTACTTGGCTTGGATTGCCGCAATCCATTTTTCTTGATCCTTTCTGTAAACGAAAACATTAGTACCCGTGGTATCGCAGAAATAACAGGATTGAGAGGTGCAACTTACTTGTCAAAATGTAACAGTTGCCCAACCACCGTCTTGACCAAATCCGTTTGACGCTTCTTATCCTTTTGCTCCAAGAATTGAAGGAGAATGGTTTTCAGATAAACGTAGTCCATCTTCGCCGCACCATTGACCGGCGATCTGGATCTACCCGAATCCATGGATGATCGAGAGGAGACATCGTTAAGTCGAGATTGCTTCGCTTGTAGAGCTTTGAAGTCCTTTTGTAGCTTCTCGTATCTCTGATTGCCTTCCTCGAGGAGTCTTTTTAGATCCGCCTTTTGCTTTTCCGCATCTCTAACCTGCTTCTCGCTGCCGTCCAAAGCATCGCGAAGTTCGCCCATAGCCGTTCGCATATCATTAACTTCCTGCGAAGACTTCTCCGCCACCGCATCAATTTCCTCTCGCCGCCTCTTGAAATCTTTCTCCGACCGTTGAAGCTCATCTCGTTCATCGATGGCTCGTTTGAGATCGCGCTCATGGTCGCGGATTTTCTGCTTCAGTTCGTCAACCTCTCGGGCACGACGGCGAGCATTAGTGCTTGCTTCATCTTCAGCCCGATCACGTTCCTCAATAGCCGCTTCCATGCGTTCCCTCATCTCACGCACCTTGGCATCGGCTCGGTCGTCAACATCGGCGAGTAATCTGCGCATCGTTTCTGCCTCTCGAGTTCGCTCGCTCAGTAATTTTTGTACCTCGCCAAGCTCTTCCTCAAGACTTTCCGATTGTTCTTTGGCTTCTTTCAACTGCATGCCAATCTCGGCTGTTTGGTCTCTCATGCTTGCAAGTAAACCTTGAGCATTATTGTATTGGGAGCCCCTGAGTTCAACCTCCTCTCGAAGACCTTTAGCTTCGTTTGAAAATCTTGAAACTTGATCCTCAAGCTCTCGGACGCGGGTGCGTAGTCTTCGTGCTTCTTCCTGTACTCTAGAAAGTTCTTCGTTGGCTTTCTCTCCTGATGCAGCTAATTGAATCTTCTCTGCCTCCGACCTTCTCAAATCGCGTTGTGCGACCCGAGCCTGGTCCTCAGCTCGAAGTCGGCCGTTCGTCTCTTGCACAATCTTCTCATTTAATGACCTGATCTCATTATCTCTGTCAGCGGCTTGCTTCTTGAAGCTAGCGACATCACCCTTGAGATCTTTTTCGCGAGCCTCTAGTCTTCTCAGATCCGATGTACGAGCATTGAGCTCGTCCTTAACGGACTTGAGACTTGCATTCTCAGCCCTTAAGGTCTTGAGTTCCGGCTGTGCTTTCTGCAGCACTTCTTTCAAATCCGTTAAATCCTTGTAACGAGACGTGGCCAACTGCTCAGCGGCCCCCAGATCTTTTTGTAGCGTACTGGATTTAGCTTTGAGATCTTCATACTCCACTGTGAGCTTCTTGAAATCTTCCTCGACCTTAGCAGAAGCCGAAGACTGGGTCTTGTGAGTTTCAATATCCAACTCTAATTGGTTGACCTTTTCTTGAAGCGCAGCCTTCTCTGCTTGCAGTTCCTTTATCTTTTCCTTGGCTTCCACGTGCTCTTGTCCAATATGTAAGAAGTTCTCCTGCATGTTTTCGATCTCTTCACGGAGATCTTCTTCGGTCTTTCGCTTCGTCTGTAACTTTTCGATTTGCACATCTTTGTCTGCTACCTCCTTCTTGAGTCTATCTATTTCATCTTGTAATTCATTCGTTGCTGGGGTAGCAACTTCGGGACTGGCAGCTTCCTCGGTTACTGCAGGAGCAGCGGCAGGGGCAGGCTCTTTGGTAGCAGCAGCATTGCCGCCCTTCTTCTTCTTTTTGTTGTTCTTCTTCTTCCCGGCACTCGAAGCGGCTGGCGCAGCAGTGACTGGCGTGGAGGGAGCTGTTGCTGGTACCGTCTCAGTGGTCTGCGATTGGTCTTCGTGGACATTGAGTGTTTCGATTTCTGCTGAAAGCTCTTGAATGCGCCTTGTATCGGTTTCTTTTGACTCCTGCAACTCCTTGATTTGCGTGTCAAGTAACTTGACACGCTCCTCGGCGGCTTTGCGTGCATCAGTCTGGGACTGTAATTCATCTTTAGACGACGATAGGGTTTTCAGTTCTGTTTCCAATGCAGATATCTTCTCTGAACTCTCTCCCTTTTGCTCTTCCAAGCTCTTTTCAAGCTCGGCCAGTTGAGCTTCAGTTTTACTCAACTTCTCTTTCAAATCTCGGAGCTCGTCATTTTGAGCATCGAGCTGCACTTGTCGTGACTGCGCAAGGCTGGTGGCCTCTTTAATGGATCCATTGAGCTCAAGAGTAACCTTCTCCAAGTCTTGTGCAAGTCCTGATCCAGATTCTTGCGCCGCAGCCAAGTCGTTTTGTAGTGTGGACACCTTTGACTTCAACTCCTCGATCTCTGCCGTCTTAGATTTAACTTCTGTTTGTAGCTTTGGTAATTCTTCATCGTATGAGAAGAACTCCTCACTGACATCCTTGTTGTCTGTAGATTCTGGTTTCTGCTTGGGAGAGAAAATGCCAATTACTGAAGCAACTGGCGACTTTACTGATGCGGATGGGGTTTCAATGCTGCTACCCTCTGCCTTCTCGGTGGATGGGGTCGAGCTTCCCCCAGCGACTGATGAACTTTGGAGTGAAGCTAGTTCTTCTCGGACACTGGCATGCTTCTTCTCGGACTCCTCAAATTTCTTCTTGTACTCGTCGCGATCTGCTGTAACCCGCTTCAACTCGTCCATGACCATGTCTCCTCTCAGGTTTACTTGATTCAAATACTCCACAAGCGCATCTGGTTCCTTGATAGAGTCTATAGGTGTATGTTCCTTGAGAACTTTTTCGAAGGGTTCGATAGAAACGGCGCGAGCATGCGCAACTCGATAGGATCGCAGAAGTTCTATAGGGCATCATTGATAAATATCCATTGGAATTATTGAAGTGAGGAGTACGTACCCTGGTATCTTCCCTCTAACTTCTCAAGTTTCCTCAGCTTCGTCCGTACCTCTACTGGAAGCTCGGAGGAAGCTTTTGGGCCCGGCTCCTGTCCTTTCTCCCCCCCATTGGCAGCAGCGCTCTCTGCCGGAGCATCACCATTTTCCGCCATTGCTGTAGGTTTCTCGTTCGCCGGTGTCCGGGTTCCAGTGGCAGATGGTTCCTCGGATTCGTCGTCTATCACAAAAGCAGTCTCGAATTCTGTAGGATCTGGACCTCTGCCACCTGTCCCATCCTCCTCTTTGGGCCGTGGATTTCCTGGTTTCCTCGCGGGCGATTCGTTTGCAGCACGTCGAGAAGATGTAGAAGCAGATCTCGCTGTAGGGGCGCTAGTCGCTTTTTGACGGGCTTGTTCTTCAGCAATACGAGAATCTATTGCGCCCTTGATCCGCTTTGAAATTCGTCAGCCAAATGTATCTGCAGGGCTCTGATCCATATTTCCTCTAACTGACCTGGAACATTGTGTGCACATAGGGCAGAGGTTTGCTTTTGATTTCCTTGGAATAGAAATTATCTATGTGATGAATTGCAAAATGAAATATCTATAAATTATGACCATGATTATAGGTCATCCAAAGAGTACTCTGTACTTATGTAACTAATGAGAATGAGAATTATTGTGTTGAGGAATACCTGTCAAGTTGGAGAATCATAATTGAGAGACAAAGCGAGTCGCTTCCCCATACCCATACATTTCGGGTGCACTTTGGTTCTCATAGCCTCAGCCATAGCCAGCACGAAGGCACGATTAATTTAGACACGGCTGCTCAGATCTGCCGGTCCGGATAGCACCTACGTACATTATGCTCCGTGATACGTTCCGTACTTCATTTTATGCCTGCAATAGAACCGAACCACGATTCCTCAGTCTATTTCGAGGTACTTGTCACGTGACTGTGGCCAGCACCGTCGGGTGTCCACTATTCATGTTCGCTGGTCCCAAGATTCCCATCCACGTAGTCTGTGCACTGCACCATTCATGCACATCATCCAATCACGCACAGGACAAGGAGCCAGCGTCAGTGACGAAAGCGAAAGCTGTTGCTGTCTAACTTATACTTTGGCCCCGTATCCCACACACAGCAATATGAAATGCCACGCTACCAAAACTATTCTGTGATCAATATGAAGAGGTGACATACAACTCTTTCTGAAGCAATCAAGATGGTGTCAATGTGGCCTTGGAGAGTATGTTCATTTTGATCCAGCAGATAAGTCCTGCATGAAGCATCGCTGACTTTATAATTTCCTTCATAGCGCGAGGATAATTCCCCTGCCTCATTCGAAAAGACTCTTGCTGCCTTGGCAGAGAAGATTTCGACATCACAAGCTCTATTGGAATCTCGAAGAACACGCGGCAGACGAGTTAAAGCTCTGTGGACCTTATATTCGAGCTTTGCGTATTTGATAGTCTTTGTCATAGTTCTCCTGGTGATAGGATGGAAGAACTTGACAGCTGTTGAATACACTGGTTTGGCTGGAAGTCCTATAGTGTTAGTACAACCGCTGGATGCATTAGAGGAACAATATCTAACATATTTCTAGCATATACCTCATCCGCAGCGGAATCACATCCTACTACAACTATCGAGTCGAATCGATCGCGCGCCGTTTGGAAGAACAACAGGTCGAACGGACTAAAACCATTGACAAACTCAAAGCTGCCACAAGATACAATTCAACACAAGAACTTTTGGAGAAGTATGGCGGCGTACCACCAAAACCTGCCCCGCCTAAAGGGACTCCATCCGTCAAGAAAACTTCCAAAGACAAACAAAGCCAGCCTGCTCGTGTGAACATGGGTCCACCTGCCACAGCGAATATACCCCGCTCAAACCAAATTCCTAGTAAACCATCCACCCCTCAGCCTCCTATGAGCAGGACCCCACCACCTCATGTCAATGCTCCATCACCAGCTGCCACTCCTGGGGAACCTGGGCCCCCAGAGTTTGCAGCCAACGCATTTGCAGCACCTCCTCAATATGCCCAAGGTAGCGAACTCGCTCGCGAGGGCCACTGGTATGACCGAGTTTTGGACTTGCTATTGGGAGAGGACGAGACACTTCCGAAAAACCGCACTGCAATGATCTGTAAAAACTGTCGACTTGTCAACGGACAAGCCCCACCTGGGACAAAAAGTTTAGCAGAATTGGGGAAATGGAGATGTTATGGCTGTAGAGCATGGAATGGCGAAGAGGATGAAGGTTCTAAGGCCGTAAAAGAAATAAAGGAAATGATCCAGGAAAAAAAAGCAAATGAACAGATTACCTCGGGGTCAGACCACCATAGCACGGAGCCAGACACTCCTGGAAGTGAAGACATCGAACATGATGAACCAGCGATTCATATTAAGAATGAAGACGCTTCTGAAGAGGAAAAAGTCGAGGTTCAACCTCAAAAGGGTCGGCCTAAGTCTATTCGGAAAAAGGCATAAAAGGGAAGCTTGCCATGAATTGTCACAAAAATAGCACGGGCTCTTATTTTATTACACATTTGTATTATATCATTATTTTTGCTGTATTCTTACTGAGTATGGGAATTGTTGCCGCCATGTCCAAATCAACGATGTCTTCCGTTTCGTTTACGGCCGCTGAGCACTGTGACGAGCCAAGTTGTAATCTTACATCTTTTCTACAATTTAGCCCCTCGCGCTATCTGGTTCATCGTGCTACTACAGATCAGCTTAACCACGACATTATCTTGAAAGTTGGACAAATTCCGCTGGTGTCAACGGTCTCTCGTATTTTTTGCGCCCAGCGAGGGAAGGTTTGAATCGCGCTTTTGCAATTACGTCGTCGACGACGGAAGTTATATCAGCCTGACCATCGTTCGTAACGCTTGACATCGGTAATACAGATTCTGGTTTTCTGGCCTTCCGGATAGAGCTATCATGCGAAGAGGTTATTGATCTTGACCCATCGTTACCGAACTTTGATGAAGCTCGTCGGTCGGCGGAACACTCAAGATCTCTCGCAGGGGAATCCCCCTTCTCTCTCAATATGGATCTAGCTCTCGCTTTGTCACTGAGACGTGACGCCGGATCGAAAGGCACAGCTCTGGACAGCAACATGTTTCTTTCATTCCCGAAATCTGTTTGACTCTTTTCCCGCGAATGGTGCGATATGGTGTCCTTGGACTTTCTCTGACGCTCCGCCTTAGCTTTCCATTCCCGCTCAATCTGCGCTCTCCTGGATTGTCGCCCCTCGCTCGTAGGGGCTTGGAATGTTCCGGTTTCTGCGAGATCATACCCTAGTCTGATTTCTCCCCTTCTTTCCCCTTCTGACGTTTTTCGCACCTCACCCCTGGCTTCAGCATTCCGCCGTGGTCCAAAGACCCGCCCAAAGAAGGACGGTTTTGGCGAGTTTCTCCTTTCTCTTGTTTTCCCGTCTTCCTCCTCCATCACCAACTTTATGTAGTCTGACTCCGTCAACAACGGCGCCAGAAACTCACTCCCAGCCATAATCGGCGTGCTCATTCCACTACTCCATTCTTCTTCCTCCTCCAGAAGCACGATTACAGGTACACTTATAACCTCCATCTTCTCTCCCCTCTCCCTGAACGCCAACTCTTCTTCCTCCCGTTCATGCGCTAGCGAAATGCTATCTTCGCCGTACATCATATCTTCAAGCGGAGCTATGTAGCCGGGATCGGAGGGCGAGGGAGATCGTGAGAGCGGGAAGGGGTTCAGGATGGATGTTAGCCGGGTTAGGGTGGCATGTGCGAAAGGGCGTACGGGCGTGGGTGTGTAGATGTCGATGGTGCGGCGCAGGGAACGGATACTGGGGAGATGGGGTAGCGGGGCTGAGATATGCGTCGTTGAGGGCATTGTTCGGGCCGTGGAGGTGGCTGTTTGGGGGTCGGACATTTTTGGAGCGAGTCTTTGTTAGTGGTGTTGTATTGGTGCGAAGCGAGGGGTTGGGAGTAAAAGTTGATTCGTCTGTCTTTGTGTTTTTCTTTTTTTGAGCGGGGAAGTAGTTCTACGTTTTACAGTCTCGTCTGATTTCCGTGTTGCGGCTGTTGCTATGGAGTATGCTGCCTAAACGATGTTTTTGTGAGATTTTCGATGAGTAGACATAAAAAGGTGATATGTTTATGACGCCGGTGATGGTCTCTCAACTTGTTTCATGTTTCCACTGAAAATATATCAAGCTGTTAATGGGGGACGAAAGGCTATTTAAGGAGAAAAAGAAACAAGTGTGTATAACAGTCACATTACAGCTACTTGATACTGTTCAATTCTCTGCTGTATATGTTCAGTTGAACAACGAATTTGTGTGAAGATAGACTCAATCAAGTCGGAAATGGTGCCTGAGCAGCTGAGATAATCTCTGCTACAGCAGAGATGTTCAAGCTGTGATGGGCCATGCATAGTGAGTAGTTCTCCTGTTTGTTTGTAGTTGATAGCACCGGACGAAAGGGGAGGCATGGTTTGGCGTGCTTATTTTTGGTCAGTAGAGAATGTTTACAGTTTGCTAGTTGAATGTTTACGAGTACAGCAAGTGAATGAACAATCATTGAATAACGTTCTACTTCATAGAGTGATTTTCCTACTGATGCCTCATGGACTAGAGAGATTCCATGAGAAGGTTAATTCATTTGTTCAGCTGAAACAGCGTAGGTGAATGTAGGTATGCATTCACTTTCCGTTAGTTTTCTTTGCCTGATGTATAACTATGCGTCTAAAACACTTTCTTCTCATCATAATCTGCTGGGGAGAGTGACTTAGTTTTCGTTGTTCGCTCACTACTGTATACTGTGTTAGTAACTTTGCATGTTCAATTCTTTCTTTCTTTCTTTGAATTTGATGCATCTCAGAATATCATTTTCTGAAAACTAACATGTCGGGATGTATCACCTGGACAGAAAATATCGGACTAGGAGTTTATGGTGACATTTCATTTGATCATATTCATGGGCAACTAATTGTACAGCTGTCCAGGATCTTCGACAGTTCTTATGTAGCTCATAAGTATTACTTGCTGCCGCTGCCGGCTGCCGGCGGTTGTGTTCTTTTCAGTTGTGTTCTTTTCAGTTGTTGTCTTCTTTGGTTTCATTTGGTCTGAATCTCTTTTGGTGCCCGTCGTACCTGTTGCAGCTTTCTTTCTTGTAGATGATTCTATCCCCTTTTCTGGGGGCGATTTGCTGCGTTTTCGCTTTCCCTCGCTTCTGTCTAGGCTCAAATGGGTTATCCCGCCGACCAAATCATCTAAATCGTCTAAATCGTCTAAATCGTCTAAATCATCTACAGGGCGAGGTTCCCTTTTATATTAGTTGAGGACATTGCTTTAGATGAGAGTGATGATGTACAGTGTACTACACTATGAGGCGTAAGTTTTGAACAAATTATACGAGTCTTATTGAGAAGGGAATTTGACAGCGTATTATATGCTTTGATTTCCTGATGATAAGGTATTGAAGATTCGATGAAGTGGTGGTGATGTGTAAAATAATGTTCTCATGACATTCTCATCGACTGCCTTTTATGTTCCTCGAAGTCAGCCAACTTATGTTTTAGTATTTCAAATACATTTTCTTTTTTACATTTTTGCTGTCAGCGCTCTTTAGATTACCTCAATCACAGTCTCAGTATGGCCCTTTGATGTACACGGCTTCTTGTACGTCTTTCTTTTTATAATGGTATTGGCAATCACCATCTCGTACCACTGAACAAATCATGCTCCGACGAATAGGTAAAAGGTCCGCGATCAAAACAAGCCTTTCACGTGTAGCTAATGTCTTCAAAGGTTTAGGCAGTGGGCTACACCTATAAAACCAATAAAATTTTGACAATGCTACAATGGTGTATCTGGACTAATATCACAAATAGAAGTATCGCGAAGGAGGACATACCAACGGGCACCAACACCATCTGTAAGAGTAGATGTTATGGACCCCGCCGGTTTGTAAAGAAATGGTATTAGAACGCACTAATGATTGTTTGCAAAGTTATTCTTGATTCTCATAAACGACTTAGAGTTGAAAATAACTACAAAAATGTTCCTCGAAGGCCTAACCGCCCTGCGCTAGAACAAGCGGTCCAGGACCTTTTTGAATCATATATTCAGAACGCAAGCCATCTAATTCACATCTGAGGAAACGGTCATCTATCTGTCAACCAGTCTTTCCCCATTCTTTCCCGACATTTTCATGATGGTCCTGTAAGAAGTCTATATACTCCGTGATGTCACAGCTTTCGTCCTTGACATTCTCGCTTCTTTGGCTCTTGCTCTGATCCTTCGGTTCACTCTCATCATGTGTCGCATCAGCTTCTACATTCTTCTTCTCTTCTGTCCTAGTCTTGCCTTCCGAAATACTGCATTTGCGCCATCAGTCGTCATTTCAACATCTAAATCAGCTCTGAATCGAACTCACCTAGTGGCTGTGTTCTTAGAACCTGAGGATTTTGTTGCGTTTGGGTCAGACATTTGGGTTTGAAACTGTCTCACAAACAAGATGAAAGTTTTATCAAGCACTTAAAACCATCTTGACTCAGAAGGCAGAGTTTGGAACTCTTATGCAAGGTGCTGGCTGGAAGTTTTCACGCGCCCACTCGTCAGTTTCATAGGCAGTTGCATTTAATGCTAGGGGGATCATATGAGGTCTCAATGTGGTCGCTGACTCGCTGCGGCCTGAACTGGCGAATAGAAATACTTTGAGTGTTGGCCTGACATAAAACTTTAGGGAATACACGAGATATGCGCCCAAATAAGCGCTTCAGTCCCTCATGTCCTCGTCTGTTGCCGGTGAAGGTCCTCCAACAGATTGTCCTGCTGTATTGCTGCGCTTCAACCCATGTTTTCCTGTTTTCTTACTAGTACTTGATGTTCTGATTTTGAAATTAGAATCAGATTCTGAGCTATCATATCCTAGGCTCTGATCATTTTTTCGGATTGTAGATGCTTTTTTAGGTTTTTGCGGCCCTTTCAGGCCGCAAAAACCATTCTTCGCTACCCTCGAACAATTTTGGACAGCCTTCAACTTAGTCAGCCGATGCTTGATCTTTTCAGCAGGCAGCGAGGTCGTGCTATTTTCAGATGATATGGAGGACCTCCGCTTACTTTTTGCTATTAACACCCGTTCTTCGGAAGATAGAGCCGTTTTTACGATATACCTTTGTTAGTCTTTGATTGGCATGGTCATGGTACGGGCCGGTTGGGTTGGCATCTTATGATAATTTTCAAAAGAAGATTGTGAAGCTGGATTTGGAGAAGGGAATAGTCACCAATGTGGTACTTGAAGCAGAATTATGGGATTCTAAGATTGAAGAATATAGAGCCCCGCAAATCAGTTCTTTTATAACTTCCAATGACATTAAGTTTGCAGAGTTCTCATTCATGACATGGTTTAGCATTATTTCTGCTGCTGCCTAACCAGGAAAGCGGTGGCAAGTTGTGACCTGCGAAGCGGTTATCATGGCCTACTGCAGCGCGTCCTCATGGCTCGAGCACCGTTGATTCTATGCTGATCTTGTTATTTTGAGATGGTGCACCGCAGTCTCATATTTTTAAGGAAAAGATTGAGGATCCTACGTCCTGCTACTCTTATAAAGCCTGTGAGCTGCAGTGTACGTGTCAAACCCCAAGATAAAATTGTGAAGGTGCGGCGAGGATGAAGAGGTTAGCAAGTGTTTCCTTAGGAATTACATGAAATTCAATACACAGTAAGTTTTAGCATAGCTCCAAATACAAGGAGAGGCTAAATGAAAGAAAGAGAAGCTGGAATGTGATATACAACACGCGTAGTCTGAAGTCTAGCGAAAAGAAGAATGATGGAGGGCTGAATCAATATATCAACACACCTTCATCATTCTAGCCTTTTCAAAGTAAGCAGTTTATTCATCGCCAAACCCAGCTGACACTACTCGGGTAGATAGCTTCCTTGTTATCCATAGTCCCAGCAGTACTTTCAATTACCCCGGTGTTCAGAATTCAAGTTCTTGCTTGACTCACTGACTGACGATTAGCATGTCCCCTCAAGCCTATTGCTAGCAGCATGCATTCACTGAGTATAGGAATCACTAAAACCAGGCATTCACATAGATATCAAAGTAGACACTTGTATATCATGGAAACCCGAGAACAAATGCCAAGATTAATAACTTAGATAAATTCCCTCCTACTCCATGATTCCCACCCACTTCCTCGCTCTCATCATTTCTCTCTTCCTTGATCAGTGACATCAGTGACATAGGATCTCGCTTCGACCTGTTGGATGATTAGCCTCGAGATATTGAGAAAACAATATAAAAATTACAAGGGTCTGAAGTAATACTGTCCTGGGTTAGGTAATGCCTTGTTACTTTCTCCAGAACTACATATTGATCACTTATTCTATGCAGGAAGCTCTTTATGTTACGAGGTTGTTTCTCTAAGAAAACTTTTATTTTCCTTGTGTAGTCTCTCCTACACACCATATCTGCATACAACACAACACTTTTTTTTCGATCAGGTTATTCAATTCAGCTCGTGAAGTCTTCGAGAACGGTCGTCGTCTCGGCCGGAGATATTCCTTCGGATGCTCCGGGTGGGTTGAGATGGCCACTCGAGGTTTAGGTACAGTACCCGTCTATACATGCGTCTGTACATATGAGACGAGACTTAAATGACGTAGAAAGAGAATTTACGTTCTACGTATGGGTGCATCAAATTGTTGGTAGGCACAACCTGTGTGTTGTAAGCTGTATGAGTACTGTTGGTAGGGCTTGATCTGACGTCGCCTGCGGCGGGTCGGGCGTTGACCTTGGAGAAAATATTAGCGCTGCGCGTCTACACTCTACAGTGATGATATTTGCGATAAATCCTGATCGAGTGATTGTGCTAGTAAGAAGTGCGGTTTGGATTGTTTTCTCTAGATTAAGGAATGAATTGATAAATTTATAAGATATGGGTCAAAAAACTCCATCATAACACTGCCTGTAAGTACTGCTCATTGACTTAGAGGAGACTATATTTAATGGTCTTGAAAGACTCACCTGAAGTCTTGCCGCTCCTACATCGGCCTTGGAAAGCTTTCCATTCGAGAATGTCAGTGCTGCAAGGTCCTTCTTCCGTTCCTGGATTGCGACGACTTTCTCTTCGAAAGAATTCTTCATTCTGTATCGGATAGTTGTGACTTCCTTTTTTTGTCCCATTCGGTGTACACGGCACAACGCTTGCTCCTCCATCATCGGGTTCCATTGAGGTTCCATGAGGTATACTACGGAGCCTGCAGTGAGATCCAACCTTTCCGCCGTTAGTCATGGGACAAATCGAGAAGGAAGATCCTATGGTTTTAGCTTACCCTGTACCCCCCGCAAGTTATAGATACCAGGATGACCCGTACGCTTAGATCTTCTTGAAACTTCCGGATAGCGGTGTTGCGTTTATTTGAGGATAGTTGCCCATCGATACGAGAATATTTGATGGTGTTTGAGATGAGGGCCGATTCAATCAGATCGAGAGTGTAGGTCCAATACGAGAACACAACGCTGCAAGATTAGATTACCAATGCCACCAGAATTTACCAAGAAGTCTTACCATTTATCATCCACTTTGAGAGATTTCAAACTGGCTAGTAATGCAAGGATCTTGGTTGGAGTCTCTTCAGATTTTATGACTGGTAACTTCTCGTCTATCTTCGAGGCTAGGGGCTTTGTGGCGGCGAACGACACTCTGTAACCAAGGCAATTGGCAAGAGGCTGGCAGATAGGACATCGCGTCGATTCTGTTTCTTCTGTCAGACACGATCCACATACCAGGTGAAGGCATTCAGAAATTTTAGGCCGGGAAATTTCAGTATCGTTCGCATCAACATCCGTGAGTGTGGCGTCTGCTAGGTTCAGAGAGCACATCGCGCAGACTGCATTGCCAGCATCGAGCATACTTCCAAACGTCTCTTGAGCTTTGGATTGGGACCATAAATATCTAGCAGATGCAGTCGTAGCCTCTTTGTGACGATGCATTGTCCCATGAACGCAGATGAGTCGCAATTGAGTCAGCCATTGCAAAGCATTCATATAAATCCCCTTTTGCGGGTTTCCAATGGCATCTTCAACTAATTGTCGCGTTCTGATTTTGGTATTCTCATATAAAACGCTTTCATTGGGGCTGAACTCAAGGTAATGAACTGAGTCACAGCGAGGTGGCAGACTGATGCTCGCTGTGGTTCGGTATAATGTGATGAAATTAATGAGAGTTTTAGCCCGGAGGAATCCATCACTTTCATTATCCTGCTAGCTCCGGACAATCTCATTGTTGAAGACGCGGGGACTGGAGTATGGATATATTCTTAGAAATTGAAATAGACTCGCAAGGTCTGTGAGTTTGTTCTGGATCGGGGTCCCTGTTACTGCCCAGCGATGTTGAGCTTCTAGATCACATGTTGCTTTAGTTATTGCAGCTGACCTATTCTGAATGATATGGGCTATCTGTGTAAGCAGGATAAGTCATATGGAAGTGTGCTGTGGAGGCATACCCTCATCGAGAATAATACGATGCCAATAAAGCGAGAAGAACGATGACGATGTCGTTGGGCGATTCTTAAATACTTTCCAATGGACAGCCACAGTCCCATACGTAGTGATTACCACGTCAAACTTATGAAGCTGATCTACAGCTGGTTTGTTGACGCCATGGAATTTGCACCAAGATAGAGCATTGGGATATAAATGTCTATCAAAGTCAACAAAGCAAAGCTAGGAGAGAATTAGGGGTTTGCCACCAACGTAGAAAGCTGGGTTTCCCAAGTCTGCATAACTGTATACAGGGCATTTAATATATGAAGACATTTGAGAGTGTTCGGATTAGCATACGAGAAAGCGGAACTATGATCATGGTTGCCTTGATGGGAGCAAGCTCAGTTGCTAGGTAATCTCCAGGCCCTGAGAGCTGGTTCGCTGCTATGAGGGCTATCATGCTCAAGGATTTCCCCAGCCCCACTGCGAGGCGCTGGAGTTAGCAATTATAGACAAAGTAATAAATTGAACCCATCAAACCCCGAGAGGCGATAACTCAGGAATTCCTTGGAATATGGCGATCCAGAGCTCATCAGTACAGTTTGCATCATGGAACTTCGCCGCCAGAGTTACGTACTTTGATGTGCTAGAAGCCCGGCTCGAAAGTTCGGCGGCTCGGACTGTTGTTTCTCGCCAGTGATATTGTTGATATATCTATGCTGCTTAGCTAAACCATAGCAATGGATCGCATTGAGTACATGGTAGTCCCGCCTAAATTCGTTCCTTTCGACCATACGTCTTTCCCATGTTCATCATATGCTAAGCCCTGTTCGCGCCTTAACATGAATGTCAAAGCTTGCTTTTGGTGTCTGTAATTTGCTTAGCAAAGTTATGAAAGAATGCTTGGAGACAGACTTATGGAGTAGGGTTGTTACAAGGCTTGGCTGTTGAGCTTCCGGGAGAATTCGTTCTTGATTAAGAAGCTCAAAGAGGTTCGGGGCCACTTTCAGGACTTCCATGTGCGCACTTGGAGCGTGAAAACTAAAGGAAAAGGTCATGACTGGCTCGTGATTGTCTTCGTAGAGTATATGAGGGTTATGATAGAGTACGTTTCTATCACAGTGGACCGGATCTTGTAAAAAAAGTCCATACTTTGAGAGCCAGCTCCCCACATCTTCTGAAATATAGTTTAGTCCGTACAATATAACGCAACAGATGACCACTATGCCTTTCCCTCCATAGAGTTCGCAGCGTTCCGGTGGAACAGAGTATCCCCCATGGCAGTACAATTGTGTGGCACATCCAGCTGCTTGGAGAGCACGAATAATCCGTGCAGAACGTTCGGATAGTGTGCCATAGATGCTAGTGTCTGCTCGCCTTAGATGCTCGTTGTGTTCGTTTAAGAAGACAGGCTCGGCGGGCTCAATTGAGGATGGAGGTAAATGTGGGCCTCTTTGCAAGGGAAGATCGATCTGAAACTTAATCAGCTCGAGACTGATACTCACTCACGACTGCTACTCTAAGTGGTCATTTGTGGCGTGCGGTGGTGGAAGATTGGAGTACCAGCCCAAAGCAAACCTCTGCCTCGTTGCTGTCGCTGCCATTAATCGGCGAGTCAGCCCTCGGCGCCTCATTTTTTCGTTGCCGTTTACTCAGTCTCTCCAAACTAGCCATCTCGGAAAGCCCAGGCTACTATCGTCCGCCTTCTAGGATAGAAAGAGGAGTGAATACTAGGTATTCAAAAATTATCAAATACGTTGGTAAATACGTCGGTAAACATATAAACCAAATCATCAAGCTGCGGGCCTAACAACTCCTCCAAGCAGGCACGATATCGCTTAGATTATTGATGCTATACCAATGGGCCTGAAAACCGAATAATCGGTCGCATTTAACCTCTCAGTGCCGACAGATAATTTATATGTTACACTTTAGCTTATTCGAGGATGATAGATTTCCTCACATTTAGGTTGAAGATATGTTTGCACTGAGCCAGCCTATGATAGTAGGGAAAGGAGGTGGCGAGTTTGCCCGCAGTGGCTAGGGCCGGCACTAGTGGCACGTGTGTCGCGTCAATAGAATGACTTGGCGTCTTCACTGGATTTGTCGTGCATCCCTCTTTTACGCTAGATGACGTGCATCCCTCTTTTACGCTAGATGACGTGCATCCCTCTTTTACGCTAGATGACTCCACCCCCAAACTCAGCGGCACATAAGCTCGTTCTTCCTCGTACCTAGAGAGATGCCTAGCCGTTCAGAATCTCTAAGCGCCCGAGTAAACGTACCTATGCCGGCTTTCAACGACAAACACCTCAAAGGCGCCCCTCAAAGCATCACCAAAACTCTACCTAGTAGAAGCTCACGCATCGCAGACACACGAAAGGTATGTATGCGCGAATCTCTATCTCTTCTAATGACCTAACTAAATATTAATAGAAACAACGAGCTGTCACAGAGCCCTCGACCGTTAGGAACTTACCCTCCGTACACACAAGCGCCACTACTGCTATTCAGCAGAAAAACACTCGAAAGCGGCCCCGACAGCTAGATACGGGCTCAAATCTGCGCGAGCAGCCCCACGAACCTTCTCTGTTCCGCGCTTCCAAAAGAACACGTAGAGTCGGAAAAGACACGGGTTACGATCAAACTCAGGTATGCGAGTTGTTCTTTGAGGGGAGAATCTCATGTTAACCTTTGTCAGAAGTCCCATCCTGTCTCACCTAATCGTCGGAAGAGAACTCGAGCGGAACTAGACCAAAATAAGTCTTCAATTGAACTTCCTCCAAAACGACGCCGATTAGAACCAGCAAAGGGAGCCAAGGAGGACCGTGTTCAGTCTACAGAACAACGACTACCCACTAGCCACGAGACCGACAAACCGAAAGTCGCCAGCCACTTGACAGCTTCTTATACTCCTGATATTGAAGAGTGGGTGGAGCAAGTTACAGAATCGGAACCAGTACACCCTGCAACCGGAGACGTGCTATGGCATCGTTATACCAACATGCAGCGTGTGATAGCCACGAAGAAAAGTCTTTCAAAGAAACGATCGTCATCCAGTCTCGCGTCCGATAGCGATCGGGGATATCAGGATGGAAAATATACCACCCAACTTGAAGCATGTGGGGGTATCATGAAGAGTTATCGAGATAAGCTCCCCGATGATGTTGAGAGATACAATGATCAACTGTCGCAGACGCTCCTTGAGAAAGAGCAGCCAATGCCTGAAACTTCTCTGTTTAGCGATGACTGTTTTGAGGACACCATGGACATGATTCAGGATCGCAATGAGGCTTTCATCATTAGAACGATCGGGGATCTGATGTTTCCGAAAGTCCAGGAGAGGGCTATTCGAGAAACAAAGTACAAGCCTTTCGTCCAAAGTTTTGATGAAGTATGGAATAACTGTATAAAAGTAACTCAAACGGTTCCCAAGCCGGATTCCGCTATAGGATTTGGAGCCCCTAATTTTTCGGACGAGCAGCACGGAAAACTTCGGATTATTGGAGACGTAGACGACAAGTCCTACTTCAGAGCTACATATTACATGTACTTCCCATGCCTGATGCTTGAGGTGAAGGGTGGCACCGTTGGGCTTGATATCGCCGATCGACAAAATGGTCACAGCGCGACCGTTGCTGTGTTTGGCATAGTCAATCTCTTCAGAAAGCTTGAAAGAGAGAAAGAGCTTCATGGAAAATACTTGGTTTTCTCAGTTTTCCATGACCACCGCATGGCTAGACTTTATGGCTACAAGGCGATAATCGACGGCGAAAAGACATACTGTTACAGAGATGACATGGATGCATTCGACATCAAGGCCCGCAAGGGCAAGAATAAGTGGAAAAGCCTTCAATTTTGCCTGAATGCGTTAGACGCTGGCCTTGAGCTTTTGGAACAAATCCGGTCGGCAATTGACGAATGGAAACCGAACTTCCAGCTGGAATCATTAGAGCAAATTGAGACTACACCAAAGCATTCTGAACTCTCTCAGATTTTTGTCGAACAAGCCCTGTCAGACACCGAAGCCTCCGATTCTTCGAATCATACTAATTTGCAGCAAATTACGCCGGAGTCTTCAGAGAAACCATCCGACTCGAAGAAACGACGATAATAGGTATTACGTGGCTTCAGTTTGATAGCACCCTGGGGATACTATTGAGTGTCATGTCACCTTAATCATTTACTTAAGCTTTGAATTCCCTGTCTACGTATTGAGATTGCACAGTGTATCGATTGCCTTTGAATACTTCTCTAAACATTGGAGAAAAGGCTTGAGCCGGCTCATGTAGCGGAGCGATCGTCGTTTCCTTTGGATCTCCTGTATTTGGTATGCGGTATCATACACATCTCTCAACGTCGTGGAGTGAAAATCCAAAGCGTCCCGCGGTTTTACAACATCTACCAAGCGGTCGAAAGCGCTCTTGAAAGTTGCTATGTGGGCCTGTGATGCTGCCATAATAGCGACGATAGGCGACGACGAACAAGAACATAAAGAATCAATTTCTCTAACTCGTAGTATATATATCAATTAGAACAAAAGAAGCAACAAGAAAATTACATAGACTGACTGCAAGGCAGTTCTCAGCCTTGCCGTGCATGGCTCATCTCAACGGCAGGTGACTGATAAAACCGAGATATCTAAAGCTGTTTTTATTATAGCTTGGAGATCCTAGCTCAAGATAGCAAATACATTGCATTTCAATATCTTGCCAATTGCCTACATCTTTCTGTAAAAGATATTTCGACGGTTATTTCTTAGCATAATATTCTGGCCCGCCCACGTGACCACTGTTCTGAGGGTTGCTTCTTATTTTGCCCCGCACGGACTATGTCCCGCGATCCTGAGTATCTGATTAGATATAAAAGGGCTCACCTAGTCACTAGTTAAACTAGGTTACTAGTTATTTATTTTTAAATAAGTTGCTAATAACGACGTTTAAATTTAATTATATTATTATATTTTTCTCAATTATCATCATCGTCAGAGTATATATTATTTCCATCACTATCCTCGAAATTTGATATAACCAAGTCGTGACCTAGCAGAGGAAGCCCAGCCATTGACAAACAAGAATCGCTATCATCATCGAATACTGTGTGCACTTCAATTGTTCCCACTGGGCAGGTCGCGAGTACCTTGACAGCCGGTCCAACGGTATCATCCCTGGAAAGATCCACAATGAACTTCAGAATCTCGATCAGGTCGCTCTGATATTCTGGATTCTCGTAATATGTAATCCCGTCGAGCAAACAAACCAAAGTTAATCTCCTCGATACTAGTCTCACTAGTAACTCAAACAGTCTACAGAGCGCTTCAACGTCTCTATTCCTAATGCCATCAACATCCACGTCATCCTCTAAAAATTTCATGCCCATAAGCTGCTGTGACAGCAGCTGCGCCGCCAAGCACCGAATCATCGCTACAGGCCCGACTTGATCGCTGTCGAACTTGTCGAGCCCTGCACAAAAGAAGACCAAGCAAACGGACTGCTCGCGCTGTCGCAACGCTTTCGCCATCGTTGCGCAGACGAATGACAGCGCCTCCGCCGAGTGTGCCGGGTCACTGGCGATGTCGGCCTGGATGAGCAAGTCGCGTGACGTCGCGGACGTGGCCCAACTGTGGAACTGCGAAGATTGCACGACTTGAGCCGCGCGGTTGTGGTACTTGGTTGGGATGGAATTGCTGCTCTCGAGGATGGAGTTGATGTCGTCGGAGTTGACGATAGGTATGTCAAGAAGCTCGAGGAGAGTACTCGCGTCGAGGGTGCGTAGGGGAGGAGGCTGTGGTGGCTGAGCGCTGGGTTGGGGAGTCGGCGACGGTCCAGGAGGACAGTACGAGTTCCAGCCGCTGAGCGGAGGCCCCCACCATCCGTTGACCCAAGGGGGCGGATATTGCCAGGGATAAAGGGATTGTTGCGGCGGAGAGGTAGGCACATTCCTGTCTTGTCCGCCGTGTTCGCTCTGGTCCTTAAGTTTCTGGTTTTGTCGTCGAAGAACTGTGGGCATGATTAACGAAAAATCACCGACCCCATAAAGAGTAATTTATGGGGAAACAATACACCTACCGATCAGTTCCTGTTCCCGCTGTTTTTCTCTTTCCTTGTATTCCTGCTCCAGCTGTTTCTCTTTTTCCTCGTGTTTGGCTTCGCCTTCTCTAAGTAGATTTTGGACGCAATTTAAGATCTTCTCCTCGAATTTGGCTTGCATTTCATTGAAATTTTTGATCACCTCTTCCTTTGCTTCATCCACTTTGGCGATTACTGTGTCTGTTGACTCTGTTACAAGTTGATACGTCTCATCTAGCTTGCCTAAAACAACATCTACTTTTCCAATGACGAACTCGATACGCTCTGATTGCTGGATTTCCAAATACACGATTTGACCCACTCCTGCAAGCTGTTAGTTCTCCAAACGCTGGAAGGAAGTTGTGTTTCATATGTAGTTGAAGCCACCGAAACGTACCGTTAAGAATCTTCTCCATGGCCTCTCGATTTCCAACAAGGTCAGACCGTTCTGCCTCCCGAATTAGATCGTTACTTTTTTGTTGAATATCATCAACCTCATCAAGAAGGCGTTTTTCGTAGTTTTTCCCCCGGGTAATGACAGCGAACCCTCGTGTGACTGAGAAATTAGATATTCAGATGACCCAAGAGGGAAGAATCTGTGCAACAGGCTTACGTTGGTGAGAAAGAAAAAAAAATATTGCGTCCTCGATTGCAATCAATATACTGGTAATCAGTTTGATTGACGCCTCTCCAATATTATCGTCTTCTTGGAAGGTCGTGAGGAAGATCTCAACATCTCCGAATGTCTTCTCCAAGCTTTCCGCCATTGTACTAGATGTAACCTTTTCGCGTGTTTCTTTTGCTCTTTCGGCAGCCTAGATCCGAGGTTCAGTCAGTACTAGTGACTTCAATTGTACCGAAAAATCGGACTGAACACACATCGAGAAGAACTTCTACCGCAGCCTTTACGGGAGACACAATCTCATGATCAGGGATGATCTGGAGCGCTTGTTGCGCGACACTGGTGTACTCGGAAGCCTTGCGAAATATCTTCCTTGTTCCTCTTTTGAACTTGCCCCAGAACCCTTTCTTTCCACCGTCATATTTTTCTCTTGCAGCCTGAAGTTTTTCATATATTTTCTCCCAATCCTCCTCTCTTTGAATACTAAAGTCTTTCTTCTTCCCCTCCAGCGGCTCATCCGCCCTTTGCAACATGAATCTATTCATGGCTTCCGGAAGAATGCATTTCCAAAACTTCATGGCTGCAACAGCGGGCATGACGCGCCTCGCACTTAACAGCTGTTCGTCTTCGACATCCTTCTCGTTTGTTGACGGGTCATTGCTCGAGATGGCGGTGGATGGTGGTCGAGGAATGAATCGTTTTAGGTCCGGGTTCCATTGGCAATATTGACTCTTAAACCCTTTGTGATACGATGGAAGACGGTTCTGGATGAAATCCACTGATGGCGGTTGAGCAGTGACAAGTGGAATCTGGAGCGATGCGCCCGCCATTAGAAGCACGATTTCTAGCAACAGACACGGAAAGTCTCAACTTGTTCGATACTAATGATGTCGTGTCCGGTAGTTTACATTTACGTGGAAAGTTTGGACATCTTTGGAAAATGAGACAATCAAACACGCAGTCCGGCAGTACTCGAACATCCAAACGCGGCAATGCCACCGGAAAGTGAGCAGATTAGTAATTGCTCGGAGGAATACTTACGCAATCCAATAAAATTTTCGGAAATATTGCGATAATTGTATTGCTTTTTTTTGTTTGTTTTTCTTTTGATAAGCAGTAGTTAAATGCAAGTTTCAGCTCTTGCTAAAGTAGCTGGAGGCTGAGAAGTTTATTCCACACCATTTCCACTCGTGTGATTATAAGATAGGCGTGCATGTAGTATTGTAACGTTCCAGTTCAGCTAATGTAGATCACACCTCACGGAAGATTACATCCATTTGAAGATTCCTGGATACTGGTTCGTTCGCTACTCTGGAAATCCTTGAGCCAACAGCATAACCCGAGCCTCCCGCCTCTATAGCTATCTGCCAGTATAAAACGAACTATTCTGTACTACCCCAACTCTTGTAATTTCAATAGAGGCGTGCATATACTGAAGTAGTATGGAAACGTGTTCACTGCCTTCTCGTTCACTTAATGTAAGTTACAGCAGATGATACCCACCCGTACGGGCACTCTTGGATTCGTTCGCTCTCGTAAAACCTTCAGTGCATATAGCTACAACAGGATTTGGAGTAAACTAACGAGAAGAAAGCTAATTCGATGGCTGACAGATAAAGCATTCATGCAAACCTCTGTCAAGTTTGAGTTCCGCAAGGCCGAATTGAGGTTGGGCTGATTCAACCAGATTAAGAATCAACGGGAACGTTCGCAGTCCAAGATTTATAATCACCAAGATAGCCGCAACAATTTCCGTTGCTTATCCCTCATTCAAGCTTCTTTCTAAGCTTTCCTTCAATCATGGAACCAATCACGAGTGTCGAGCCATCTGTGGATGATGCTCGGCTTGCTGCACCTGCCTCGACAGCTGGACTAGAAATCTCTACCAAATCGGTATCAAATAACCCCAGTGCGGCACCAGCTGGTGATTCCAAGGTTTCAGATTCCGTTAATGGAGATAAAAGCGCCGCAGAGATTGAGCACGATGATCAAGATGAAGAGAACCTTCCTAAGCAATCAGAGAACAGCGCAGCTACTCTTGAAGGCCAAATCCGTATACTTCAGGACAAATTGAAAGACATTGAAAAATCCAATGAAGAAAAAAGGCTCGAGGACGAAAAACTTAACAGAATATTTGGTATCACCGATATGCCACCTTCCGTGAGCCATTCAATGGCGATCACTAGTAGCGTCTACAATATAGGAAGGAGAAATAGGTTGCGAGAACGTTTAAGATACCTGGGAAAGTCGGAACAAGAAATCTATGAGTATGAGTTAGAGGACTATACCGACAATGCAATTACCTCATACGAAAGAGAGATTACTCGGCTCAAAAAGCAAAAATCTTGGATTCAAAATCTCCAGGAAGATTTGGAACGGCTGCGCGACATGGAGCGAGAGTGGGACCGTGAGCGCGGCGAGCTTCATCTGAAGCAAGAGGAGCTGGATAAAAAGCTGGGAAGGCCAAAGGAGATAACCCCCCAAGCGCCAACCACTGGGGAAAAACCTGAAGTCGCACTACCACCAGAATTTGAAGTGGTCCCTCTTCGTGCGGAATGGTCTGTTTTCAAAATGAGTGGTATAGACTTTCAAAAAGAACCAAAGGCTTGCCACGCAATCGATATTCTCAAAGGCGAGCCTTCTATCACCTTCGAGCCTATCTATCTTGGTGGGTGGACCAGGGGAGGCCGTAGACAAGGTAACATGGATGCCCCAGCAAAAACACAAAATATTGTCGCCAGCACGAAGAAGCCCCTTTCTCCAGGAGAATTGCCTCTTGCTGAACGTATTCGTATCAACTCGACACATATTGCCAAAATGCTGGCAAAGTTTGACAGTGAAAATATCACGAATAGCCCCGGAGGAATCATGATCAGGCCTTACAAAATCCTCGCTTTCTTCGATGAGCCTATTCGACAGAAGCTCCAAGAACTGGAAAGGAAGTTTGTTACGCAGGAAGAAGAGGAAAAAGAGGCCACACTGGATACATTATCTCCGGAGTCGAAGGGCCAAAGCAACGAAGTTACCGGCGACAAGAAAGGCACTAGGTCATCGTTAGATGCGAAGGCCTTGGAACATAAATCGGAAGACATATCGGAAGGCACATCGGAAGATGCCGAATTTACAGATTCGCTCAATGCATACAATCATCTGAAGTGTCTTGTGGAGTTTATGGACACCGACATTCGAGCCAAGAAGAACTATCTCGCAACTGATCACTGCGTGAAGGTTTCTTTCGCTGACCTTTGGTACCTCTTCAAACCTGGCGACGAGGTTGTGGGTCAGAATCGCCGACAAGCCTACCGTATCATTAAAGTCACTAGCGCCAGCCACAAGGCAATCTCCCCCTACCCGAGATTCACCCTCACGTCGGACTCCTCTTCAGATGAAACACCAATTGTCTTGCACTGCGTTTATGTTGACTTTGACGGAAAGACCCTTGGCCCTATTAGTAAAAAAGTTAAAATTCAAAGATATGATGGAGAAAAGGATGTCACATCTCTTGAGGTGTTTCCCCTTCGGTTCGTCGACTTGGATCGAAAAGGAGACAAGCCCGCCCAGTCTTTCAGGGACCGTCTCATCGAGCGAGGCAGATCCTTCCTTGACGTTACCACCTTCAAGCACATGCATTACAGTGGCTTCACCCTAGACCAGAGAAACGAGATTGACAGCAATGTTGTTGTGGATTTCGAGGAGGCATTCACAGCCAACCCGGACGCTGGGTGGAGGCCGGAACCAGAGAATTTGATTGGGGCAATGTCAGAAGATGATGTCAACACCGAATCTTGCACCGCGGCTTGTTGCGTGCACGAAAGGATCTATTTGGATGCCTTTGCTGAGAAGAAACGAAATCAAGAATACATTGGCGGACTGATCCCGGAAGACCGCAATCGGCCTCCATCACTAGCCATCTACCCAAGGGATCTAGATAAGACCTCGCTTCACGACATAGACCCGCGAGATTTGTTAATAATGTCTTACCGTGTCTTTGCATTTGTGTTGCGCAGCCGGGAGTGGGGTAACGTCAAATTTCTTTTACTTTCTTCTTCACTTACTTATGAGACTGTCTTGCTGACTGGTAATGACGGATTACAGCGGTACTTGATATAAGCCATCTTGGCCCACCCGTGAGTTCTCGAGAGAATTCAGGGGGCGGCATCGACTCGAAAATAGAAGCCACAGATGTCACTGCCCCCGCGAAATCCAACGTAGGTGAGGCTACTAATATTGAAGCTATGTCGGAGCAAAAAGCAAAGCACTCGGTGTTCGACGACCTCGTGATTCCGAAGGAGCACAAACGAATCATTCGTTCACTGGTAGCCCAGCATTTTACAGACAAAGATACCGCGAAATCGGAAGAGTCGAGATATGATGATCAAGTTGATATTGTCCGTGGCAAAGGTAGGGAATAATGCTACAAAGTACCGTAACTTCGCTTTCAATATACTAATAATTCTGCAGGAAAAGGTCTCATCATTCTCTTGCACGGAGCCCCTGGCGTCGGAAAAACATCGACAGCAGGCAAGTCCATCGCATTTACGTGACAGAAAGGTTTCACTAACGCTATTTGACAGAGGCTGTAGCAGAAATGTTTGAAAGGCCCCTGTTCCAGATCACTTGTGGTATGCCTCAGCTTCGGAAATCCCTCTAATGTTTGCTTATCTGACCTGTAATATAGGCGATTTAGGAGAATCGGCTGCCGAAGTTGACAAGGCTTTGAGCAAAAATTTCAATCTGGCCAGCAAATGGGGGTGTGTCTTACTACTGGATGAAGCAGATGTCTTCCTCGCTGCGCGATCGAAGGAAGATTTCAAGAGAAATGGAATGGTGGCTGGTAAGACACAGCGGATGTAGTTATTTAACAACTTCGATTGCTAACACTCGCATAGTCTTCCTCCGCGTCCTCGAGTACTACGCTGGTATCCTATTTCTTACTACAAACCGAGTTGGTGATTTCGACGAGGCTTTCACGTCCCGCATTCACATCAGTCTTTACTACCGCCAACTTGACTTAGAACCAACCAAGGATGTCTTCAAGTTGAATTTCCGGCTGATTCGCCAGCGATTTAAGGAAAGAGGACGACTACTTCAAATCAAGGAGCCCGAGATGCTTAAATTTGTCGAGGACTACTGGACAGACCACAAGAACGAGCGATGGAATGGTCGTCAGATCCGTAACGCCTGCCAAACAGCCTTGGCATTGGCTGAAGTCGATGCACAAGGCGAAGATTACGGCAAGAAGCCCGTCGATCCAGAGCGCATTGTCGTCCTCGAAGTTCACCAGCTGAAGGTCGTCTCGGCTGCCTACCTCGACTTCATGGAGTACCTGAACAAAGTCCGTAACAAGGACCAGGAGGGCTACGCCAAGTCCATTCAGATCCGCGCCATGGAGTACGAAGTCATCAAGGAGCTGGCCGCTGCTAGGCAGCAGGAAAAGGAACAAAAGCTCAAAGAGGAAAGAGAAAAGAAAAAGGAAGAAAAGGACAAAAGATTGTCTATGCCAGCTCTAGCCTACCAACACGACGCCGCCCAACCCTCCTCCCACCTTGAAGCTACAATGCGCTCATCCATCAGTGAGTCCACCCCACGCTCTGCCGCTGCGATGCCTAGTCCTCAGCCCACACCAAAGCCCGGTGGGCACGCCCAGCAGCCACCCCCATATCCATATCCTATGCCTCCGGGAGCTGGTTATCCCCCTACAGGAGTTGGTTATCCCCCTGCAGGAGCTGGTTATCCTCATCCTGGTGCCGGATATGCATCGCAGTTTCCTGGCTATCCGTATTATCTACCACCGCCGACAGGAGGTGGATATCCGACACCTAGATCAGAAACAGAGCAGTAAGAAGTAGCGCCGCCGCTATATTAGTATTGTAGTTGGGCTGATGCCACATCGGACTTTTAATTTTCCGTTCCGGTGTTTCCCCTATATCTAGTAGTAGTGTAGCTACTTACAATTGACCTCCTCTTCACTCTTGCTTCCTCTCTTCCTAGTACTCAGCTATAGCAGTGTGTTTACTGTGCACTTCGACGGCACATCCATATCCCTTTTACAGTATTACAAGATATCACCGCCAGAATAAAGTCTATTTAGAGAAAGTATAAATACTAGAATATGAATTCGAATAATTATTATATAAATTTGTAGGGCGTCGGACAGATAATAAAAAGCGTCGGACCATTATCAATTCCCAATTTTAGATCCGCGAACTCCACCTCCACCTCAAGGCCTCGGCCTCGGGCACCAGATTATAGAGATTTCATATTCAACTGTTTCATGCAGGCTTTCTATTACCACATTCACACAGTAGGCCAACTGTTGAAAAATTTCGGCGGAGATGCTCTACCTTGGTGTTGGTATTTCGAACCAACCTCTCAAACTAAATTGAGTAAAAATGACTCACAATAACACAGGCGAATGTGCCACCAACATTTTCGACAACATATCCAACTGCATTCCCAAACGTGCTTCCAACTGCATGTACAACTACATGCAAGAGGAAATAGATTTAAGCTGATTTTCTTCTCCCATGCTACATCCATCCTCGTCCATGAATTATATTTACCACTGTTAATTTGTATCTAGAAGTCTAGGAAGACCTGCTCGCTTTCGATAGCTATAAATATCCGAATTCCTTCTTGAGCCAAAGAGAGTATCTTCTTACCAATCTTCTACTTCAATCTATCATGGTCAAAATGAGGGGGCTATTTGTTCTCACGGCATTGCTTGCTTCACACCAAGTGCAAGCGGCTGCGGTTTTTGCCCATTTTAGTAACTCTAGTTCTTTGCCTGTACACTTGTTGTCCCCAAATTTTTTCTTTATGTTTCATTATATATACCTTCTCAATTTCCTAGATAAGATAGATTTCATTCTTTCCTTCTACTCTTTCCCTCCTAAAACGTACCCCTGTAAGCAATTGCTAACTATCTGGTGTTCTAGTGGTGAATATGGCTATTCGCTGAAGATGTCAGGCGCTAATGCTAATTAAGTTACAGGTTGGCAACACACAATACTTTTCTGAGGATGATTAGGAAACAAATATGCAATTAGTAAAGATCTATCGTATAGATTTGCACTCAATATGGACTATGGCTGGGTTGACATTAAAGCTCAGACTGGATGCTTCTTTTTTCCGATTGGTCATCTATAGGTGCTGGCTCGATTGCAGATTTAACGAGCACCTCTCTGCAGAAAGTCAAAAGAGAGATCATTATCGTGCTTTCTATACTCTTGATGATGATTCCGGACAATACTTTACTTCAATATATACATTCATTGAATAGAACTACGTAGAGACTCAGGATTTCTGCAAGGCTAGAGTTGTTTTCTGAAGCAGTCGTTCCCAGCACGCTCCAAAAACTCAAATTTGACAGCATCATTGAATTCCCATCTAGATGCTCGACAGGCATAAGTTAATGTTCAGCTAAACAAACGCATTGATCAATGTCTATTAGGCTCGTGTGTAGCAGATCACAAGATGAAACGAATATATTATCTCTAAACGCAAATGCAAGATCCCGAAAACCATAATATCTGAGTCATAATATAACTGGATATCCTGGCCTTTCCCGGAAACAGTGAACTATCCGCTTCCTACTTTTTATGTCACCTCGACGCCGGCATCTTAGTTGCAGTAGAATCAGGCTCTGTCAGAGCTGTTACACGATTGTGCTTAAGTTCTAGTTGTCCCTTTTTGATATTTGGATTATAATATTGAGTCTGCTTCTTCGGACTTCCGTCTCTAGTCTGGGATGACCCACGCTTCCGTTTTGTTGTTTGCGAATTTTTACTTAAAGGATATCATCAGCATAGCATAACAAACCAACAAATGTTGGCTTTCCGAAGGTCAAAGTAAAAATACATACCTCATATTCAAAGGTGACGCGAGAAGAGTGTGCCGTGGCTGATCTTCAGTCTACCGCTCCTGGAGGGGTCCAAGGTGGTTGTACGAAGTATGACATGAAGCAGTGACGGCATAGATTTATACACGCACCAACATCGGTGCATGTTTCATTCGGGTGGAGCACGCAGAAGCCTTTTCAATAGCCATGTACCTAAAACAGACGAGATTAGCCAAAATTAGAGGCCGGAGAGACCGCCATAAGCGCCGTACTTGCGGACAACCGCATCCATGTACCCAGGGTAAGCGCAACCGCGACCATGTTGGTTGCCACTTCGTGGCTGTGTCGGGATTCCAAATTTTACGCAGGGATATGTACGTCAAGTTGCTGGTCGAACTTCGACAAGTTGTAGCTTGGCAGATTATGATATCATATGCTGTGAGAAGCTAGAGCTCTTGTAGAAATGTTTGCATTGAACTTGATTGAACTGATCTATCTGATGAACTGACTACATGCCTACTTGTAGGAGGTTTATATCCTCAAGCTGTAGCAAATTAGTGATTCTGGCATTTTCTATAGCTTAAAAATGAAAAAGCAATGGAAATTCGGCATTCGTGGATCATTCCTCAATTTGGGAATGCCCTCATTTATCGAATACGTTGTTTGTGGAGATGGATGTGGATCTCATTCTCACATACTTATGCACACTCTTTAACAAAGATGAATTATTTGGCGCAAAGAGTCATCGAATCATCTAAGTGACTTACCATCCAGCGGGCCATACTATCAAACGGGCCACCCAAATTCGAAAAAAATCAGATATTTACAATCAAATAATTGATTAATATTTTAAGCTGAAACTTAAAACCCTTTATTAAGAAGTATATTTGAGCTGATTTTAGGGCTTATAATCTTTCTGGAATTAGTAATTCTTGCAAACTGACCTAGCTAGCCAGTTTTGGCCCCCAAAATGTAAGGTCTCAAGATATACTAACCCTTTCAACTGAATACTCTATATTTGAACTTCTTTAGAATCTCTGATACTTAAATTTAACTTTTAGCTTAATATATTATTAAGTTATTTGATTCCGAATATCTGATTTTGACGAATTTGGATGTATTTTGGGGTGGCCCGTTTGATGATATGGCCCGCTTAATGGTAAACCACGTTAACGATTGGAATTTTCCATGATGAGTCTGCTAGAAGTGTATCAAGAGGTCCTAGAATACTCTTCATTGTGCTGACGAAGACGAAAGTTTTGCTTATTGGAATCTCAAACGGGGGCTTCTACGTGGAGTCATCAGAGAATGTTCGAGTCGTGTTGTTGCTATGCCAGAACAAGAGCGAGAGAGAACAACACGAATGGTAATATGTGTTAGATTTTGCTATGAATTAAACCTAAACCTCGCTTATCCTTAAACGGAATCACCTAATAGCTTGCTTGCCTGCAGCCTTCTCAGATAATTTCCTCCTATTCCCATTTGGATCAGTTGACTCCTTCTTCTCTTCTTTTGGACCAGGTAACTTCTTTGCTCGTGAATTAGATGAATTCTCCTCCGCTCGTGGCTTATAAGTCTTTGTACTGCTTTTCTTGGCTGGTTTCACTATATTTGTGGTTTCAGGTGTTGGCACTGCTTTTTTGTCTCCAAGAGCCTGCACAGCTGTCTTGGTCCCAGACTTTTGTACAGATGTTTTGTCTTCGGATGTTTTCACGGCCTTTTTATTGCCAGATGTCTTCTCACCTGCTTCATCACTAGATATCTCAAGGTCATCGAAGCCTCTTACCAAATGGTCCAAATCTCCTAGTCCATCTCCTATGCCGAACATCTCGAGCTCTGTGTTGCGTTGCGGTACATTTATCGCAAACCCGGATGGAGAAGCATCTCTTGAGTGGTCATTGTATGTTATACTCATCTCGTCGCCATCGGAGTGCTGAGCACGAGTTTTAACGGAGCCATCGCGAGATCTCGTCGTGGAGTCCGTGTCATAATCCACTGGTCTGCTTCGTTTGCTTCGTTTACTCCGAGTGCTCAGATCTGTCTTAGATGCCCCCCCTTGGTTACAGGGGTCTAGAGAATTCGAAGCTCCCGGAGTAGATTTTATATTTCTTTTGGAAACAACATGTTTTCGTCTTGATGTTCGACCCAGATGAGGCCTTAAAGGCTCCTCCTCCGAAGATGGGTCATCTCGACTAGGAAGAGGTTAGTAAAGCGTTACTGAGATTGCTATGCAATAGAACTGTGTCAAAGTACTTCAAAACACTTCCGGCACGCTTTTTAGGGTTGGACATTGTAAGTTTAGCTCGTGATCTTGGTTATAATAATTCTATGGTTGAGTGTAGAGGAAATTTATGATTAGAACAGCTGGAAGGAAGGGAAACTTATACTCTTCGCTCGATATTTGCCACTTTCAAAGTAGAAGCATAAACCATCGGTTACAGTGAGATGGCCTTATTTCCTAGACCTTAGAATATCCTCGACCATGCTAGTGGCCCTCAAATTGAAAGCTCTTACGTGAATGTAAGTTTCAAAACAGACCAGCGATCTGGCTAAGAGATGTTCAGATGAATCACCCGAAGTATTGATTTGGACCTGAAAACTCTTCTACAAAGCTAATCGTGAGGCACTCTGTTATTGGCGTATCGCTTGAATAGAAAACTGAAAGTTCTTGTAGGTCGCTCTTGATCTGATAGTAAACACGCAAATCGTACCGCCAAGGAGCTTGATGGCTTAAGCCGCAAACAGCCTGTTCATGAATCTGGACACCACGCGGTGTGCCAACAACCAAAAAAAAATGTGTATGTTTTGACATTTAACTAAGAATTCGTGTACATACCTATACCATACAGTGGAAATTGCTTGCTGAGACTTGGGCTTCCTGGCTAGTCTCCGGCAGCTTAAACAATCCCCATTGATGTATATTCCTCCCCAGTGCCTTTGAAAGACTCGTGCAGAAAAATTCCAAGCACAGTATCATAATATAAATGATTTATTCGGGCTGTCGCCATTACTAGGATCACTTCGTGTCGGGATGAGAATTCAATGGACTACAGGAGGAAACAATGGACTACGGAGTATAGTACAGAAGAGGCCATTCATGTAATTAGTACAGGAGGGCGAGTCTATATAACCTATAGCATTAGACCGCTATAGGAGTGATCTTGATACCAAGGGTTTGGAAGTCAAACCACACTTCGACATTCCGTTGGCGCAAGATAACAAAGTGGGCGTCACAGCCACATGCTCACGCCACGCCCTAGTTTAGCGTTGCGCGTTCCACCCCACAACCCTTTGTGAAACACTGCGTCAATTGCGTCAATTGCGTCAATTGCATCAATCCCAGTCTGATCTCATTTTTGAGGATATTCTGCTCAATATGATTACCCGTAGCCAATCAAGAAAGCCCGTTCCCGAGTCACGGTGGGTATCGTCTTTACCTCCCGAGATGTGGAATATTGTGGCGGAGCAGGTATGCGCTTCAAGTTCCTAACCATGATTCCGTTCATGATTTGACATCTCATACTTGTAGATCTGTATAGCGGAAGACACCAAGTCTTTGGCATCGCTTGCCCAGGTCTGCCACGCCTTTCGAGATATCGTCTACCCAATTCTATACGCTCGTCGTATCATATACGCAGACCAAGATGAGGATTCGTCTCTTCCTAGAGTAGGCAAAAAACTACCGTCAACTCTCATTTACACCAAAGAACTGGAAATTCGGTTGAGTTCTGAACTATGGCACGCAAGGATTGAATTAAAGCGGTTTTCACCTTTCCTGATAAGAGTATTAAGGATGACACCAAACTTGCAAACATTTCGGTATGAGTCGCACTTTTGTTGTTTCTCAATAATGCATTGCACTTGTCAAATGCCAGCTCAGATTGGACATTACTAAAATCTTGGGGTAGATGGATTGATAATATTTTCGATTTGGAAACACCAGAAAACGACCTGTATCGACATTTAATATTGTCAAAGGAAGGTATCTTCAGCGAGCTAAAGAAGCATGTCAGGCTCAAGCACCTGTCCCTACATCTGACCACTGAGATATGGGCAGATCAACAGGGAACACCGGACCTTTGGGTTGATGTGAGGAAGTTTCATAATTTGAATTCTCTTGAGATCTATAACATCTATGGAAAGGGTCCCCTGTTAGTTGACGAAATTGCGAAATGTCTGATCGAGTCTCCAAATCTGAAAGCTCTTGCAATTGGACTCGCATTGGAATTAGGTCGAACAATAGCACCCCAATCTATTGACCTAGCTTTTAATGAAAACATTCTAGAAGAGTTATGTCATCGCTACAGAGATCACTACAATGGTAGGCCATTAGCTCTTCACACCTTGCGTCTAGGTTATGGCGTAGCTCCGCTTGAGGCCACGGGAGGCAATGAGCAAAACTACCTCAGCAAGCTCGTTAAAACTTGTGGACTCCAAGTTCTACAAATATTCAATGGCTTAACTTTGTCCAGTGATGCTCTTTCACAAAATCCTCAGCTTAAGCCTATGGAAGTAAGCTTTCCACTTTTCGAAGACTGTGAAGCACTGAAGAGTTTATCCTTAACAAGACTCCATGAGGAGGGCCGGAGCTGGCTCAACGATAGCCGGCGATCAACAATTCAGGAACTGATTATCGAGGGGCATTCTGGTTTAGATCCAATTGTGAATGGGTTATCGGGTAAACTCAATCTACCACTTTTATCAAAACTCGTTGTCTACGAAAATCACGATCTATGTCCTGCAGAGCTTGCTATTGAACCTAGTCCTAATTATCCTACACTTACCTATAGAATATCCAGGTATTCTATAATAAGTAGACTCGAGAATAAAGGATCTCAGCTCACCAGTTTGACGCTAACTATCGACTTGAAACTACAATGGGTATTTATTTCTCTTCTTGAGTCCTCGTTGATACTGACGATGATAGAACGATTTAGCTGCTCGGCTTTCCGACCTTGGATCGCTAACTGAAATTTGGCTACGTTCTTGTTATCATGGGCCCCAATCATTTCCGGCATCAATTACATCTCTTTGGAAAGATGTTGATGATCCAAAGGACATTGCTTACAAGTACGCCCGGGAGATAGCGATAAAATGTCATAACTTGCAGCACATACGAATTGGCGACACGGCTTGGCGTGTGGTACCAAGTGGGAACAAGTGGAGAGTATCACTTCGTCGGCTTGACAAGAACGCAATGAGAAAGATCAAGGCTTTTTCATTCGGCCATTTTTATCCATTATCATCTGCCATTTTGCGCGAACCACACTCCAATTCAAGCTCATACCTGAGGTGGATTATGAATGACGATTAACCTTATATGTGGCTGAGTCTGTCTGTTACTATTAGAGCATATCAAAATATACATATTCATTGCAGATCAAATCGCTAGATGAATTGAACTGGCTTGCTGTACGTCGACTTTCATATTGTTCTGCGGTTCCAGTCACCCTCTCGCTCTTCAAATAATCCACCTCCCTTGCAGCTAATACTGGAACATCAAGACTGCACAGATTAAGCGATCAACCACTGCACTGGCATTTAACTCCACTGAACTTGGCGTTGAAATGCCTTGCACCATGACCACCCCCACCAGATAAGAGCAGAAAAGACCGTTACCTTGTATATGACCAGCAATCTTTCGACCCACGCATCGACCCCATCTCCTTACGAGTGAGGCGAGCCGCATACTCATGTAGTCACTGACATCTACGTCATCTCGATAGTTCATCTGAGATCGGTTCATGAACACAGCGAGTCAAATAATACGTAACACACAATTGGGGAAGCGACTAGGGGAGGATATGAACACAAATATGCACCATACTTACTCTTTTCAGAGACACCACATTAATTCTATCACCACAGATCTCGTTTCTTCCCTATACAGTACAATATGCCTTCGATCACAGTGCTTACCTTTGAGCCTTTGCCTACGTCCCTCTTTTATCTTCCATCTTCTTGCCTTACGTTCCCACGTCTTGCTTTCTTTCCTATTCTATCTTCTTTTATCCATCTAGCCATAAAAATCTCACTCCATTAACTCTTCGCTGGGGTCCCTACATCTCAGACTTCACTGTCTCTACTTCATTTTCCCTCGCTTCATTCCATCTCCTTCTTCACTTAATCTAACTCCCATCTTTGGTCCATCTACTTCCGTATACCACATCCTATTTCTTGCTCTAATACATATTTCTCACTTCATCCCATTTGCTCTTTCCATCTCCCTCTTCCCTCTTTCCAACTTCCCAAACCTCCCAACCGTTCATACATACATATTATGTATGTATGTCTCTGCTATCCCATCTCGTATCATATACTCCCATCACTTACTGCCACGTCCACAGTCCATTTCACTCGCATCCATCTCCCTTCTCACATCTTCCACCCCATCTCCACACTTTTTACTCCATTCACCCATCCACCCACCCACCTACTCCCCTCCTTATTCTTCTCTAATTCCCATTATCCCTCTTTCTGCCCCCCTTCTAAACCCTATTCCTCTCCCCACTCCCCACTCCCCAATCCTCAACACCCACCCTTACTACACCCAGCCTGCATCTACACTTCCACATTTCATTTTCTCTTATCCACTTCCTCTCCCCCTCTCCCCCCCTCCTACAATTTCGCTTATACCCCCTGTCCCTCTCCCCTGTCCCTCTCCCCTGTCCCTCTCCCCTTTCTCCTTCCACATCCACATGCACATGCACATGCACTTGTCCTCCTCCATCCCCCTCCTCAACTTCCTGCTCTGCTTGCTACACCACAAACTTACAGTACTTACTTACTTATTATACATACACCCACCCATTGTATCGTCCACCTACCTACCTACCTACCTACCTACCTACCTACCCATCAACTCGCTCACCCATCCATCTATCTACCTGCCTACCGATTTATGTTTATTTGCTCGCAAGTCGCAACTATACCTACCCATTATCTATCTATCTACAAAGCAGGAGTACCAAATATAATATCAGCTCAACTCCCTCTTCATTTCAGCCACGCACTATTCCCCTAACCCTATCCCTACCCCTTCTCCTAATCAATCAAGGAGTTAAGTTAGCAAAACCCTCTCTCAAGTAACCACACGCTTAAGTCACGTTTTTAAATACCACATTGAAAACAGATAATCTATTGATAAAAACCAGGCAGCAAGGCATGTAGACAAGTGAGATCCATTTAATTCTTAATTCTTGATTCTTATTCTGCATTCATCCATGCATTCCTCCATCCATCTTTCCCTTCCTCCTCCGTATCTCCTCTCCTCTCCTCTATCCGTTACCCCCCCGGCAAAGCAATGTATTTAACTCCAGCCCAAATACAAAGCAATATTCTCATCTCAAATTTCCTTGTATTCTCATATCTACCGCTTCCCATTCCCGTATCCCATCTCTAAATCAACTCCATCATTCACGGGACGAGAATCAGAAGAAGCAAATGAAGAACTTTTCTTTCTCTCGATTTCTAGCCCAGCCAAACCCAACCTACACCAAGTTACCCTCCAAATATCCCCCAACCGAAACCCAGTCAAGTTCTCCAAACCAAATCCTCTAGAAATCTGTCCTTGGCAAGCAGCAAAAAAATGACATAAAGGACATGAAAAACATGAACGCCAACCAAAGATCCAAATCCAGCTCAGAACAAACCAGACCTGAGTACTTGTCCCAATTTCCATAGCGCCAACCTGCAATAGCCCATCGCGATCCGGACCGCCAGAGGCACAAACAAATAAAATAAGAAAAATCAAAAGCTAGGCCGTGCCGTATCAAGTCTAATGTTAAAGCAAAATAAAGAGAAGAAAACGCCAATACAAACCAGCACTTGGTATGCAACTAGCTTCGATAGGGGGTTAACAAGAAGCGAAAGAACATAGTCGAATCCGACGCAACCCCAGTCCAATCGCATCCTGACGACAGGGAGAAAGGAGGCATGAACAACGACCATATGGTAATATGTGCCGATGGTGATGGTAATATGTGCCGATGGTGATGGTAATATGTGCCGATGGTGATGGTAATATGTGCCGATGGTGAAAGCAAAATGTCGATGTGAACAAAAGAAAATCAGGATCGAGTTTGGATCGCGATATGGCGCCATGCTTAATGCGTGCTGACGTGGAAGAGTAGGGTAGGATATAGGGAGAGAGAGTTAATCAGTGGTGGTGTTCATGTAAGGTGTATGCGGAGATCGGACCAATTCGATCCTGACGTGGGGGGTTTAACTCAATTTGCGGGGTATTTTCATGCAGTTTACGCGAGCGGCGCGGGAAAAAGCGGATTTTGGTGTGACAACGTCACCAGTTTTATCGCCGATGTAATTGATGATCATGACTGTGATGAGTATGGTGTGGCTGTTGAGAGTGGTGGAGAGTGGTGGAGGAGAGAGGGGCTTGGTTTATCGCTCTTGAAAAGGTATCGCGTTTAGACTCGTGCAGCGGGTGAACTTTGGCCTTCCCGTCTTCGTCTCTCTTCCTCTGCTCGGATCATCCTTTCGACTGCCTCTTGTTCTCTGGTTCCATCTCCAAGTAGACCACCTCGACTTCCTCGTTGGCCAGCAATAAGGTACCCTGCACTCTCTTCCAATTCAAATGGTGTGATCGGTCCCGGGCTGCCTAAAGGAAGTAATCTAGGACTGATTGGCTTCGTGCTTGAGATTGATGGTACTCCGGAAGATGAACTTCCTGCTGCAAGACGTGCCTGCTCAATCATGTCTCTTTGATATTTTTGTAGTTTGCGCTTGATGTCTGAAGTCCGTCGCTGATGGTGGGGGTTCGTAGGTTTTTCGCGTTGATTCTTCGAAGGCAGTTGAAGGCTGGTATTTAGAACTGCAGCTGGATTTGGTGATGTAGGCGATGGCCTATAGTTTGATGGGTAGTACTTTCCCTTGGGAATAATTAAAGTCTCGGGCATCGCAAATGGCGAGGTGATGATGGACGCCGGTCCGCGAACGCTAGTATCAGAGGAAGGCGAATCGATAGGTGAGAATGCAGAAGACATTGTGACGGTTTGTTCGACGGGTATCTTCTTAGAAAGCACTTTGTTTGAGGGGATGAGTGGGTTATTAACAATTTGTATGCTCTCTTCGTGATCAGGGAAGTAACCTCTAAAGGGCATTTCGTCAGAATTTCAATGCGCGAAAAAAAGTTCCCAGCATGGTCCCTGACCACCCATAGAGGAAGAGGATGTTTTATGCTTACCCTGGTAATTCTCCACGACCAGTCAACGGCGTGTATACTCGACCTCTTGCAGGCTTATCTATGGAGATGGCGATTGGAGCACTTTTCTTTCTGCTTGATGCGTCGAATGAAGGTGTAGATGTACCGGAACTATCATCTATATACCCCAGTCACGAGTCAGTATTGGGTTTAGTTAGGCTGCGTATGTGGCGGCGGGGTAAGCTCGTGGGAAGACGGAAGAGGCGTGCATAAAGCGTAACATACCAGCCGTATCACCACATGGAGAAGCGGCGCTAGAACTTCTGCTAGAACTTCGGTGGTGCTTGATGTTTTCCTTGCCTTTGGGATTAATCGCGAGAGCTTTTAGTGTTGCGGTAAGAGGGTCTTCGTCGGACGAAGAGGCAGAGAAACGAGAATTCGAGTGTCGCCTGTGCGGTGAAGTGGTGGCAGGACCATTTGTATGATGGTAGGGAGAGGTCTTGTAGGAATGATGGCTGGCCATGCTTTTCTTTTTTTTCTTTTTGTTTCTTGGTTGATGTACTTGAGTAGGATAGACAAGTGGCCGGCGGGTAATGAGCCAAGTTTCAATAAATCATTCATACAAAAATGTTTCGCAAAAAGGTGAGGACTGGGGGCAATGCAAGTTTACCCCAGCGCGGACAATTTTTGAGACGCCAAACCCACACTTTTGCACCGCTTTAGCACAGCAAATGTTTGCCTAGTGACGCTGTTGTTAGTCAACTGCAGATAAAAATGCCGTGGATTGTTCGGAGACGGTCGTATATAGTGTCGCACAAGACCAGATGGGTTGCTTCGCTTTGCTTTGAGTGTTTTTGAGTGGATGGGAGCGGGTCGAGAAGATTGCTATTGCCTGAAATAGGGAACGAATCGTGTTGCGTGGCTGTTGAGTGTGCGAGTGAGTGTGCGAGTGAGTGTGCGAGTGTGCAGGTGTGCAGGTGTGCAGGTGTGCTTCGTGATTCGTGGTTCGTCTGTTCCCAGGACTTCTCACAGCAAAAGGTTGTCAAGTGATAAGGCAGGTGATATTGTGCGCTGCTGGGATTTTTGTAGATTTCTTGGAATTCCTGGGATTTGCTGGGGGTTCCTGGGAGTTCCTGGGGTTTTCTGCGATTCTTCTGGCGACTGTCAGATCTTCTTGGGTTCGGATTTTGTAAGTTGACTCTGTATGTCTCTCTTGAAACGGCGTAGCGTACATACCTAAAACTCGTCCAAGTGTATCGTCTGCCGTGTGCCGTGCTGCTGTCTGTATGAAGGGTTTAGCTTTCTGTGTTGGGCTGGTGGCTGGTTATAGCTTCGGTGTGGACCTTGTCGTGTGCACACGGTTGCGCTTCCGCGGTCCCAGATCCCACTCCCCCAGTGCCAGCCCCCGCTCCCAAGGCTTTTTAATCAAATAATGAGTGCTGTGCTGTGCGGTGCGGCGCTGTGCAGTAACAACGACCCCTTGGGAACTTCCTGGGAACTTCCTGCCAACCAGCTTCGATTGTCTAATCAGTTGCGTTCGGATATTGTGCCGAAAGATGTGTTCTTGCTGTGTGTTGCTGTGTTCTTGCTGTGTTCGTGCTGTGTCCTTGCTGTGTTCGTGCTGTGTCCTTGCTGTGTTCGTGCTGTGTCCTTGCTGTGTCCTTGCTGTGTTCTTGCTGTGTTCTTCCCGTGTTCTTCCCGTATTCTTCCCGTGTTCTTCCCGTGTTCTTCCCGTTCTTTGCCCCTCGCACCTCGCTTCCGTGTTTGTCGTGCCCGTGGCTCTTGGCTCTTGGCTCTTGGATACTACTAGGTGGAGGGAAATAGAAACATGTGTGAGTCAATAGTACCGTTACTTTGTATGATCAGATCCGATCCGATCAGATCATCGTCAATAATTAACAATTAATAATTCGCTTCGAGTCACTGACTTACAAGTACCTCCGTACTCGGCACGATCGGCGCAAATGGAAGGTAAAGAAAAGAAACCGAATATTGCCAGAGCCTTACGGAGCTCTGCACGGAAGTCCTGGGCCACTTTTATTACTCCCTTTTTCCTTTCTTTCTTTTTCGTTGCTGGACAAGAGGAAGTGGAGCCGTGAAGCTCAGAAAAGTTTGGTGATAATGATGTCAGTGCACGTACTTGTACTCGTCTAATGTCACCGCTCCTGAGTAAGGTAGGGCAATTAGGGGATTTTTGCTAAGAAGGAAGTGGCCATGCTTCTTGCCCTTCACATGTCAGGCACGTCAGGCACGTCAGGCACGTCAGGCAAGTCAGGTTGTGTAACGCAGTGCGCAATGTAATACCATGCAACGCGCCATATCTAACCTAAAACTTCCATCTACAAACCTTACAATACAAAACCAACGACTGCGATCCTGAACGTCTTGGCTAATTCTGCGAGGTAAATATGCAACACAAACACAGACATGCCTATAAAAGGTCGACTATCAACCCTCTGTCGTCCCCCCGTCCATGTTATGCCTCTCTCAATCCGCCAACTCGACCAAGTAAGATTACACGGTTGCATGACTAATGCACACTACCTAGTTCTACGTCTCTGCTATGAACACGGGAGGGAAACTCCAAGAGTCCTTTTCAAGGATGGCTACAGAACTCTCAATGATCCTCATCCTCCGACCCAAGAAGCGCACCGACGCGGCTGTGTCGTTTGCGTGCTCATCTGTCCCAGCGAAAGAAAGCCAACATGAAACAGACATGGAATCATTGAGGTCATTCTGTGGGTTCGCGGAAGGAAAATTTTCTTTTCCAAAACTCTATGCTATTTCTGTAGACTTTTGGCCTTGCACGAGCACGACCACGACCCAACCAACCCACGTCTCCTTCAAGAAACTCCCCTTGAAGATATCTTTCCCTGGCTGTGTAATCTCCGGCGACGCAACATATCCCCAGCTTTCCTATCGGGTCGCGAAAAAGCCCAATTCTCACATTTGCTTTCCGTTGCACGCTCATCTTGCACTGAACTTCTTGGATGTCTCGGCCATACTCCATAATATCCTTCTTTCGATGACGATTTTTCCCTTATCTGTGTGGTCCGGCGCAAGCAGTGCAACCACCATCTTCACCCCCATCCAATATGAAGGGCTCCTGTCGTGTTCCTTTGCTGTTGCACGCTCAACCAATCTTTTCCCTTTTTTTGGTGGATGCTTCAAGATCATCCCACTCCTATCTCGGCCCCGCCATTCATAGTTTGTTGATCGGCATATTTGGGTTCTCTTTGGGCGCTCCGTTTCGACCACGATTTGACCTCACGTTATGCTACTTCATGCAATTTCTGGAAAGGCTGCAGTCGATCTTTATGATCTATCCATTCAGTGCAGCCTTGTCAAATGACAACGATAGAGATGGAGGGTAATCTGCATACTTTAGTAGATAACTTATGTGTCTCAGGGTAGCTGCATTGAATACTGCACAAGGGTATCTTCCTCTCACGTCATTGAAAAGCTTATAAACCATCCATAAAGCCTTGTGTCAGTCAGCATACTGGTACCCTTAGTGGGGAAGCTGGCGTTTTGTTTTCATCCCTTGTTTGTCAAATTCTGGTGAGCATGCTGCAGCTCTGAACGCTATCCCCTTGACTGTCATACGCGACTTCCCCACCTTATTTTTGCTGAGGTCGCGAGTAGTTGGCAGTCAAGGGGATAGGAGCCGGTTCCGTGTTTTGCTGTCATTGGATATAATCACGATCACTTCACGGATTGATGGCGGAGTTCTACAGTTCCTGACCTAGGGCTCTACTAAAGCGCCTTTGAAGATAACTACATTACTCGTAGTTGGCTCTTACTGACCGTTATCACTTGGAACGTTCGTTGGACGGTGACAATGAGATGATTGACAGGTGTTCTGCGACCAGAAAACGGCTTTTTCCAGGTGATTTTCTTTCTCTGCTCCATATGAGACGGAGAATTGTTTCACCCAACCTTCACTGAGCTGTACGGCTCCTGCTGTTCGAGCAGCTTGTGCTACGATAGCTCTTCTCACTGCTTATCTATGGAATACCGGCATCGACTATCTGGTGTGCATGTTGATTGTCAAAGTGATCGTCATCATGTAGGTCCAACGGAGCACACTTTGCATACTACTTTTCATATCACCGCTTCCCGATACATTTTTCATCCACGAGATGCGCATCCCTAGACTCAGGTTTTTCGTTGTATTCTACCGGGTCGGCATCTCCCATGTATAGATTAATTGCGTCGGGTGAATGAGATTGGGCCCGAACATAGCGTTGGCAAGTGCTTGAGCAATTCAATTTGCTTAGGAAATGCCCAATGGAGTAGCCGAACATCAACAGGTTCGTATTCGAAGAGATCAAAGTCTATTGAGAACATATGTCTAGGGAATGCATCGACGGTAAGGGCTTTGAAGACACATGTCAACTTCATTTTTACAAATGCGGTTTGTAACGTTATGTTGGGCGTTGAGATTAAGCACGATGCACTCTTACTGTAGATTTACTTTGCATAACAGGTAAGAGGTAATAGGGCAATGCTTCCACAGCCAGACAGACAGTGGTGGGGTAACTTGCTCGGGAACATGAAATCAATTGGATTAAACACCTTCAAATCTCGAATGCACGTAGAGGATCATAGCAATTAACCCGCGTACTCATGCCAGACTTCTTTCTTCATGTGATTCAAAAATCTTTCATGCTCTTTGACATTTAAATCAATCCCACCGTGTCATTGCGCCTAAGAATTCAAGGGACCAAAATACTTTGCAGAGCGGGTGCGCCCGCCCTCTTTCAACCAATCACATCCTCCCAACCCCATGCAGCACCAACAACACAAAACGATCTTCCGTTTATCCTCCCCCCATCCCACTTTTTCCATGGCTAAACCAACATTTGCCTGTCGTCATCAGCCAAACCCTTCAAACCCAGTTTCGACCCTTACTTGGACCAACAATTTCATTGGATTACAATGTGGCTTTCACCTCTTGTTAGATTGGAATGGATGCGATGGTTGGATACAGGTAGGTCGTCCATGGCCTCTGCCTTGAAAATATTGATTTCAAGAACGAGAAAGAGGTCCTTCAATCTTACTGAAAAAAAGCTTTCTGAAAAGGTGAGGTCGTGGGTTAATATAAGTGAATTGTGATTACCTCGAATCTTCTTTTCTGTTCGCATATTCTGCTCGTTGCCGGCTTTTTGTCTGTTGGTTGGTTTGATTCATATTCTCTGAATCAAACGTGCGAATTCCGTGGGACCATACACTCAAATGTAGTACGAAAAGACGATCAAGGAAAGGAATTGTTGAGATTAGTCAACGTTAAGAGGAGAGGCAGAAAAGAGCAAATATACAACGAGAAAAGAAGGCAAGAGTACAACAACCGGCAACGACATACAATACGGCGAGCGCGACATCGTATCTCCAGCCAGCGACGCGCAACCAACGAACCAATACGAGGATATAAGAACAAGGGAGACAAGAGCAAGTCAGTGAAAGAAGAGAAAATCCTCAGCAGCCATGCATTTGATGGGTTATGGAATTGGTCGCATCTCGCACACAGTTTGGAGATTCTTCCAATTCGTGTTCGCGATCACTGTCTGTGGACTGTATGGCACAGATCTGAATAAAGCCGACCGAGAACACAAGTATAGTGATGGCAAATGGGTAAGTTATGCGTTGTCCCTCCTAGTCGCCTGCACCTCTTCGCATTTCCACTCCCTTTGCCCCTCCTACCCACCACCCAATCTCCCTTCCATCCAACCACCACAAAACAAAACAAAACAAAACAAAACAAAACAACTCACTAACCAACCCCTCACCCAGGTCTACGCCGTAGTAACAGGCTCCCTCTCCGCCGTTACCGCTGTCCTCCACCTTATCCCACTCTTCAACCTCATACCCATGCTCTTCCTCTGGGACACTATCCTCTTCATCCTATGGATCGCAGTATTCGGCACCTTTGGGAAATTGTACATAGGTGAGGACCCGGAGGGCGATGGTGGCGTGCAGAGGATGGTGAATTCGGTGTGGGTGGATTTGGTGAATGCACTTTTGTGGTTGGGGAGCGCGGTGGGCATGGTGTGGTTTTGGAGTCGGGAGAAGAGGACAAGGTGGACGGGGAGGGCAATGGGAAGGAGTGGGAGTCCAGGGGTTTGAGGAAGGGGGTGAGGGGTGAGGGGTGGGGTGGTTAATGGGGAGGGATGTCTTGATTGGGAGGGTGGTTAAGATGGAGATGGTGGGGAGGATTTTAGGGGGGGATGTGGAGGAAGCGTGTTTCGTGATATCATGGTTACGTCGGGTTTGATATATAATTTTATTATACGGCGGTTTGAAGCTTTATGAATGGTTTGATGCATGCGCATGTATGCAGGGAGATACCACAGGATTCTAGTTGCAGCTTCGATATACCCATTCTCGATAAATTACAAGATACGATTTACGCTCATTCCCTTTTCATTCTTTCCCCCCCTCATTCACTCCGATTCAAGCAAGTGCTATCTATCCCTCTCTACTCTACCCATATTCACAACCCATCTCCTTTTCTCCACCTCACCTCCATCTCATTCACCTCACTCGACACACGTATATAAAACACGTACGTACCTACTCTATCCCATTCCATCTTGACTAATTCGAGGCAGCTCCAACTACATCCAGACCAGTCAAGGCGTCTGTCTGTCTGTCTGTCTTTATGTCTGGACACGAGAGGACTCCAGTTTGACGTTTGTCCAAGGTGGCTTTGGGAGGTATGTAATGTAATGCAGACGGCAGTTGAGCAAGCAAGCAAGCATATGGCGGAAGCGTGATTCTTACGAGTAAGGGCAGGAGGAGATCGTCGATCGAGGTGGGCAGAGAGTTAGTTAGTTGTTACTGGGGATTATGGCTGGCGTGTTTGCTTCTTGCCTTCTCGCTGTCAATTGCTTATTTGTCTGGTGGTGGTGGTTGTTGTTGTGGTTGTTCTCATCGCGTGTATTTCAGGTGCTGGTGGAAGTTAGTTTTTGAGGTTGCTATGTATATATGTATGTATCTACTTCTTCCTTCCTCTTTCTGTTCTGAAAATACATGTTTGAGGTTCGGAGATGGAGATAGAAAGGGAAGAGAGGCATGGCATGGCATGGTTGGTGGCTTGCTTATCCGCTGGATGGCCTATGGGAAGAGGGCTTTTGAGATAGATGCCTGTATAGAGTGTCGAGATGATCTGGTTTGAGGAGCTATACATGGATGGCACAGTGAATGTATAACACACAGATCTTCTGAAGGGAAGTAGCGGTGCTTCTACTACTTGGGGTTCCTCTGATGCCGGGGATAACTTGTTAGGATGGCGGTAACTCGTGTGAGCTTCCGCGAGAGCGTTCTGCAGATTCATTTCATCATCACTGTCGAGTTGCCTCCCGTTATTCATCGTTGGGATTCGCTGCCACCGAAAGTTGTGTGTTTGATCACTGTCATTGCGCTCTGTTGATTGTGCTAGTCGTATGTCTTATTCTGTTTCTAAATTGCATTCTCATACTCTCTCATTCGAGAAAGATAGTAGATCGCCATTCTAAGAGGATTTAGAATGCTCCCATTCCTTAATTTTTTCTGCTTGAACGAAGTTCTATTTGCGATTTGCTGGTTTATGGCCAGTCAGTAACTTTCGTTTATACCTACACGACAAGCTTGCTGAGTAGGCAGGAGAAAATTAGATTCACTCGTTTGTGATTTATATATCGAGTTCTCTATGCAGCCGTGCTCGTAGTGAATCCTGTAGATCAGTATTCGAAAACCTAACCCCCCATTGCGGGATCGAGGCTTCTTTTCATCTATTTAAAAATTGAATCTCCCTTGAAGCCAAGTCAGAAATAGTATATGCTCTTAGATTCACATATGTTGAAGGCGCAGGATCAATTGCGAGCTGCATTGGGAAGGAGTGGCATGATACGCTGTGCGGTCGAAGTCAGGATAAGACAGTCGCTTCATACGTTGAAAGGTAGAGAATAGATATGTTTTAGAAAAACGGACAAGTAATGGCGCGCAACAGGTTCTGGAGTATGGGAAAATAATGAAATTGGTGTGCAGGGGAGACGTAGTAAATCATTATATCGTGCCAATGATGATTGTATATTTTCAGTGTCCATATACTCTGACAACGATGCTGCCGATTCTGGTGACTTGGGATCAAAAGAACTTGGATTGGTCCATGTTGCTACAGCTGGAGAATCTAGCAACAATCGTGTGGTGGTCGTTCAGTCAAGTTTGCCAGACCTATCCGCTTCCGCCATGCAATTCATTGGATCAAACCATGAGTAAAAGTAGTCGCGGTTTCTGACAGCTGCTACAAGTCGGCCTGACTACATTGCACTTCCTCGTTTTCATTCAAGAGCTCTGATATCCATTTTAGATCGTATCCGTAAACGTAGCAGTTCGGACAGGGGAGAGGTAGAATTATCACAGATTTGCATTGGATATTATACAAAGTTCACCATAATGTTCTGCAAAGTAGTAAATAGGTAGAGACTTTGGAAAGAAAGTTGATGCTTAAGTGAGCCAGCCACCAATTAGGTAATCGAATGTGATTGGTTACAGTTAGTTCTTATGAAACCTCAGTTCTCAGGCACTTAGTGGGTACAATGTGCATACGAATCGTCAGAGAGATGGACAACTGGACTATAAAAATAAAGGTTGTTATTCATACTATTCTGTTTATTAACTCATATTTACAAACAAAGGTTCTGTGCTGGTACTAGTGTATATCTGATCTGAGCTGTAATTTTATTTCACTATGGCATTAGTTTCGAATACAACCTCGAGCGGGACATACTACGATCTAGGGTCGTACCGACGGCCACTTAGTACCAAGTCTGAGGAGGCAAGAGAATGGTTTCACAGAGGTTTGATATGGAGCTATGGTTTCAATCATGAGGAGGCAGTCATTTGCTTCGAAAAGGCCATTGCTAGTGATAACAATTTCGCCTTGGGATATTGGGGGGCCGCCTATGCGTCGGGCCCAAACTACAACAAGCCTTGGAAGTTCTTCGATTCAACCGAGCTTAAAAATACAGTGCAGAAAACTCACAGGATGGTATCTGAGGCTGCAAGGACGTCTTCTCAGGCTTCACCTGTAGAAAAAGCCTTAATTCATGCTCTTCAATTCAGGTACCCACGGGAAAGTGCAGACAAGGACCTGTCAATATGGAATAGATCCTATGCAGATGCGATGGAGAAGGTTTATCAGGAGTTTCCGGATGATCTTGATGTAGCTGCCATCTGTGCAGATGCGCTCATGAACCTTACACCGTGGCGGCTGTGGGATATGAAGACGGGCAAACCGGCAGAAGGGGCACGCACAATGAACATAAAAGCAATCTTGGATCATGCCATGGCTCTAGAAGACGGCACAAAGCATCCAGGCTTGTTGCATCTCTACATACACCTAATGGAAATGTCTCTAACACCCGAAGCCGCGAAACCAGCGGCGGATCAGTTGCGCACGCTGGTGCCGGATAGTGGCCATCTCAACCATATGCCTACACATATAGACTTACTGCTGGGGGACTACGATCTTGGCATTGAGTCGAATCAGAGAGCGTATAAAGTCGATGAGAACTTCTTGGCTCGCTCCGGACCACTTAATTTCTACACGCTCTATCGGATGCACGATTATCATTTTTGCATCTATTCCGCAATGTTCGCTGGTCAATCAAAGATCGCATTGGAGAGTGTCGAGCGCATGGAGAAATCACTGTCGGATGAGCTGCTGAGGGTTAAGTCGCCACCAATGGCTAACTGGCTTGAGGGGTTCCTTACGATGAGAGTACATGTCCTGATTCGGTTCGGTCAGTGGCGAGAGATCATCGAGTTAACCTTCCCTACAGACTCTAGTCTTTACTGCACGACAACAGCAATGATCCACTATGCGAAAGCCGTTGCTTTCGCAGCTACAGGAGATCTTGAAAATGCAGACAAAGAAGCAAAAAGCTTCGTTTCTGCTCGCAAAAATGTGCCAAGATCACGTATGTTGTTCAATAACAAGTGTGTCGACATTCTGGGTGTTGCCGAAGCCATGATGAACGGAGAACTTGAGTATCGACGCAAGAACTACGACACAGCCTTCGCTCATCTTAGGGAAGCAATTACTCGTGACGATGGACTTCCATTTGACGAACCCTGGGGATGGATGCAGCCAACGCGTCATGCATATGGTGCTCTGCTGATGGAACAAGGGCATTTTGATAAAGCTGTGGAAGTCTATGCTAAAGATCTTGGGCTTGATGATAAGATTCCTCGTGCCCTGTGCCATCCAAAGAATGTGTGGTCGCTGCACGGTTATCACGAGTGTCTAGTTAAGCTGGGACGAAAAGAGGATGCAGACGGTATCATGCCACAACTTAATGAAGCACTTAAGAAGGCAGACATACCTATCAAGGCATCTTGCTACTGTCGCCTCAATGCAGTTAGAGACTAGTTTACCTAGGCAGTTTTTGGTATACTGAGAGTGAAGTTCTCTTCTATAAGGTTGAGTTTAGTAATATATTCTATTTACTTGCTTGCTTTATAAAAAAGATAACTTTATATAAGGATTAAATATTCTTGACACTGAGTTTATAATACTAAAAACATGATCGTTAGTAACTAAATCAAAGTATAAGAGTACTTTAAGTATAATTTAAAATATTTCAATTATTTAAATTTTAAACAAGTTTCTTAATAGATTAAAACTAGACAGATCAGCGAGGACTCTTATCTATTAACGTTACAGGAGAAGATAAGTGGGAAGTTGACAATATCCTTGCTTTTCGAAAACGCTATATCAACATTTAGTAGTGTGTAGAATGGAAAGATCATAACCGTGATCTCGAATAGTATCCAGCTGACAACTTCAAATACTCTCCTGTCCAGATCTGTCTAATGTCACTTGGAAAATCCCGATATCAGATCCTTCTACTGTTTTGGCTAAGTGGAGAAAAGCTTAAAACGATAGACCAGATGAGTATAATGAGATTATTAAAGACAGGGAGGTATATAAATGCTTAAATGATCACATGCATATAGGCTTAGTTAGTTAGTATTTAAGAAGAGAGGTTCCCTCTTCTTTTCTTTCTTCTCTCCTTAATTGGGAATTCTAAAGATACATTCAAGCCTTTTTCACACAGATTGTAAAACGAATTGATTTTTTTTTTCACTGGAAAGCTAGCTAAAACCATTGTGGTATATTCATTACACATGTGACTTGCCGTCAGATCGGTATTGCATCACTATACTCACAACAAAATACACTATTCCCTTGGAGTCTGTTTCCCAACCACCTCAATCTGTCCCTTCCAACCTTTTCCATTTCTCGTCCATATCACTCCCACAGCCAAAACCTGCACCGCCGAAAACGCAATATTAACTCTCATCTGCATATTATATCCATGCGCGAAAGCTTTCACTGTCTCTATCCTCAAATCTTCCGGTAATTTTTCGATTTCACGTGTAGATTGTAGTATTAAAGAGAGCTTCTCAGCGCCGAGTAAGGGGGTGAGATGAGAGGTGAGATAGTTGTTCATAATGGCGGTGGAGATGGCGAGACCGAGGGCGCCGCCAAGAACGCGAAGTTGGAGGAGGGATCCGCCGCTGATAGCTAATTTTCACATATTAGGTTATGGAAGAAGAATGAAGGAAGATAGGAAGAGGTGATGACGTACCCAGATCTCTACCCTCGACCACCGCTGGCGGCAACAGCAAACAAATGCCCATAACCCAACCCATACCAAAACCGGTCAGTACTTCCCACCCATAGATGGTTTTCGGTAGCGTGCCGTTCTCGGGAAGGGTGGAGAAGAGCGACATGCCGAGAAGTTGAATGATGGAACCAATGAAGAGAAGGATGATGGGCGGTATACGTCTTTTGGCGATGATATTGACTAGAATAGAGGCGATGGAGATGGAAAAGTTGAAGGGGATGAGTCGGAGTCCGGAAGTGAAGGGTGAGATGGAATTGATGGCTTGGAAGCGTTGGGGTATGTCGATTACGATTACGTTGTAGGGGACTCCGGAGAGGAATGACAGCCTGTGGCTTTCGTTAGAATTATTTTCTCTACTTCTGAGTCTCTGAATTACTGAAGTGTGAGGTAGGGAGACGGGAAAAACGTACAGCAAGGTCCCCATCCAAGGCCGATTCGATAAAAATCGGAAAGGAAATACAGGTTCCTGAGTCCTGCTTTCCTTGCTCATTACCTTCTCGTTCAGCATGAACGCGATGAATAGTATTCCAGATAAGATTATTAATGCAATCGCAGTACCGGATTTCCAGGAAAATTCTATACCGGCTTCAAGAAGGACTGTTACGAGTAAGACAGTGGCGCCCAGGAGAAGAGATGCTCCCGAAATATCGAGACGAGAGAGAGAATTTGTAATAGGATGAGGAAGGGCAGGACGACCATGGTAGGGAAAATTCGAAGGAACAGAGATATAAAGTAGAGCCGCGGATACCACACCGACAGGAACACTTATAGATTTTTCAGTTATTTCTCTTTGTAGTAGGATGGATTCGGGAAAGAAAAGGACTTACTTGATCAAAAACACCCATCTCCAAGTCGAATGTTCACTGACACCTCCCCCAATCAACGGTCCTACTAGACTCCCCAACGCAATTGCAGACCCTATAAGAGCCGCTTGCAACGGATATTTATCTTTCGGAACCATTTCATAGGCGGCTACTAACGCTAACGATACCGTACCCGCGGCTCCCACACCCTGGAATACTCGGCATACGATCCTACACTGCGTCAGACCCGGCATGGAAAGGTAGCGGGCGGCTAGCTTACAATTGGACCATGGTGTGAGCGGCGCCACATCCGCCGGAGAAGACGGTAAATATAAGCATGGAGGTTATCATCGCGGGCTTGCGCCCGTATATGTCGCTAATCTTGGCCCAGATTATGAGTAAGCCTTTTTTGTTTGCGCTGTTAGTACATTTCCGTTTGAAATACTGCGTCTCGTCGACATTGAAAACAAAGAATTGGCAAGTGGGAGCATGAAAAGAAAGAATGGAAGATGAAGGTACCGGTATAGGTAATAAGATAGCCGGTTACAACCCAGCCCATTTGGCTGAAACCTCGCAGATCATTGGTGATAGATATTAGGGATGTGCCAATGATGGATACTTCCATATTAACGAGGAACATGGAGATGGAACAGCTACAGTCGGGTCGCCCACATTAGCATTCATGAGTCTCGAACTCTCAGTGTATAAGATGACTTACCACAATCGCATCAAGTGGAGTCTCCATCCTGTCATGTATACAAAAGACGCATCTTCAACAATGCCATCTGGAGTTGTGAAGGAAGCTTTCTGCTCTACATCTGAACCTTTCTGGGCGTCGGATGAGGCTGGGTCGTCGCTGGTGCGGACCGTGACATGGTCTGAATCTTTGATTTGCTCAGCCGGCGACATTGTAAGGAACTTGCAGGTTTCGTTTGTATGCAGGTATTGAAGTGCAATACTTCAAAAAGATACCAGAAAGAAGAGAGAAAAATATCGACGAGAGATTGCTTCACAGAAGAACAAACAAATTCATGATAGAAGAGAGAGAAAGATCACATTTCATCCACCCCACCAACATGCACCGATTTGCTCCTCGGACATCACCAATAGATAGCCTTCACTACTGCGGCACATAACAACTCGTTACATCGGCAGCATCCTACTCAACCAGACATGAACGATGATCGGGCCAACTCGAACGATGATCGGGTCAACTCGTTTATGAGGCGTAAGACGTAAAACGTATCTTAGGTGGCCCCAGACCCCAGAGCCTCAGAGTCTAATCGCGGCAGTCGACGGAAAACCCGTATTGCAGGGCAAATTAGGCCTCCATCCTTCGTATTGACACTAGTTCCTTCTTGTGTAACACATATGCATATATGATGTATGCATGCTGTCAAAATAATATTCTGTGCCTCAAACGTACGCTAGAGACTTGCATTAGCTGAAGGAGTGCTGTGTTCTAACTTAGCTGTACATACACACTTATATTTCGTTGTAACGTTATTACTAATATATTTTATTGTTTACCTGATATATTTACAAGTATATAGGAAAAAAGAGACTTGTGTTTAGAATGTATTCATCATGTACCTATACTACTGTGCCAAAGAAGAGATTATTTCCTTGCCCTCCATACGCCTAAGCAGCGACGGTTTTGCATTACACAGATATAGGTTTCATAGGCCTTCCGCCCCTTGTCTTAGCGATATCAGCCCCAGCTTTTAACGCCATTGCCTTTTTCATTTCCCACTCCATAGCCGTAATATCCAACTCCTCTTCATCATGCTCTACATCGGGAATTCTTCCGCCCACAATTCTCTTCATCGATACATCACGTTCGGGCCTAATTAGATATGCTATACTATGCCTTGTAAATTCTGCTTGTGCGCCGGGTGCATACGTTACGCGATGAAGATTCGAGCGCAAAACCCCGCCCGTCCATTCCACCATTGCGTCGCCCATGTTTACGATTAGACAGCCGGGTTCGGGCTTGATGTAGCGCCAGTCGTTTTCGTCACTGCCGCGAGGGAGGATTTGGAGACCCCCCAAAACGCTGGTGAGTAGGGTGATAGAACCGTAGTCTGTGTGGGGAAGTAGAGCAGTGCGACGAGCCGAGGGATCTTGTGAAGCATATCGAATCATACGAACCACTGTACCAGATGGCATATTGGTTTTCTGCAGAGATGACAGTTTGCCATTAGGAAGACCCAGCTGGGAGTCAATGGACGCAAGTAGGAGTTGCGCAATGCTGTTTATGTGGTTGAGATACGAAATTATGTGGGTGCGGTTTTCGTGGATGACTTGTGGGTTCTCGCCCATCGGCTCAGTACCTAGCATCTCTGTATTACAAGATGCACTGTTAGCATCTGCCTTGTATTCGAGAGAACACAAGCTTGCACTTTAAGTATGTATACGCACCATCTCGACTGATATTAAAGAATTCGCATTGATCAGGTTGTCCCGTTTCCGTCTTCATCACACCTGCTGCCTTGTAACTATTTCCACATTTAGCACATGTACACATCGAATCTACTTCGTATCAACCTCGTAATCTATCCACCTAGGAGGCGTCAAAAAAAGAGCTTGAAGAAAATAGGAACGAACCCAACAAGCTTTTGAGGAGGAACTTGATTGTACACGGTTTTCTCTTCGTAAGGCAGATCAAAAACCTCCTTCGCAAGACCCAACATGACATCAACATCTTTCTGCAAACTCATTCCCACATCATCGTTCTTCAAATCGAGCAAGAAGAACCCAAGTTCCGTGCATGCGCTGAACATACGCGAAACCTCCGTTGGGTCGCCAGCCGTCAATTTAGCCAAAGAGATCTTCTCTACTTTTGCAATCGGAACATCGTTTGGAAAAGCAGGATACGAATCGAAAAGTTTTTGAGACGCCATTTTTTCTTTCTTTTTTTTTTCTTTTTCTTTTTTTTTTCTCGTTGCTAGATTGTGTGATGATTATGGTTCGTTGTTGATGCTCAGTTGAAAGCAAACTCAATTACGGTAGATAAAATAAGGAACAAGATTTATAATGCAGCCTTCCTGAAACTTTATAGGTTTAGCGTTAGCGTTAGCTTTATTGATAATAATATTTTTTGGTCAGAGTAGATGTAAGCTGAGAATGATTGGTAGTGAATGTTGCAGACAGTGTGGTAGGATTTGGCATTGGTAGTGGCGAAAGTAGGTAGATGTTTTGGGTGCCTTAGGGGCGTCGGCTATATCAGAAAGAGAAACATCAGATGATGTTGTTGCGCTTAAAGGAAGAGGTCCTCCGCTCAGCATACCACTTTGGGCGTGCTTTTGTGCGAGGTGTTACAGTGTATTGCCCCTCTTGGAAGTTCTCCCTATTGGTAGACTCGGACTTCTATCAAGTGAATTAGTTCTCGCGGCACAGCTACAGCGTCTCATAAATAATCTGAACGCTGTAGTTATACTTGTTTCTGTCAAAAACCTTCACATCGAAACAGCTACTATGGAACTCATTGCCCTCTTTGCAATTACTCTATTCTTCCTCCTCTTTATTCTCACATACCTCTTTCTCCAGCTTTCAAAAGACACTCCTGCATTCTCAATCTCATCCCCCCAAAGCCCAAATTTATTCCTCCAAAAACCCCTAATATTCCCCGCCCTCATATCCCACACCCGTCTTAAACCCGTCCACCACTCTTTCAAATACAGTTTTCTTCTCCTCGGCACACCCATCCTATATACACCTCAATCACATTGGATATTATCCGTCGACATTGGCGGGATCCGCAAAAGAGGATGGTTGAGCGTAGAATCTCGAGATCATCTACAGCGAGGACATAACGATATTGGTCTAAGAAGGAAATTCGATCTATGGTTGGAATCCGAGGTACTTCTGCTGACTTCCATTTTCTGATTTTGAAAGAGAGAGAGGGAGAGAATGAAGTCTGATGTATATTTAACGATAGGGTAAAAATCCAAATGATTATCCGTTTGTGTATTTGGTTACCACACCGAGAATTCTAGGCCATATGTTCAATCCGGCTTCCTTTTGGTACTTGTACGATTCGTTGATGGTTTTGAAAGCCATGGTTGCCGAGGTGAATAACACTTTTGATGAGCGAATTATGTATTTTCTTCCCAATACTTCCTATCCCTCCTCCACTCCCTCCTCCCACTGCTCGAATTCCGATTCTCCTCAACCACATACCGGGGTACTCAAGCACACCTTCAAAAAAGATATGCACGTCTCCCCCTTTTCATCTCGACGCGGTACCTATACCGTGGAATCACATTCTCCATCTTTTCACCCCTCTCAAACCCCTAACCAAGCCTTCAAAAAAGCGTCAGATAATCCACAAACAATCGACATAAAAGTAACGCTATCTTCCTCTTCTAACCATCCAAAACTCTTCGCTCGTCTTTACTCAACTGGACTACCCCTCGATCCTTCAGAACAATCCTTCTTCTCCTTTTGGGGGTTTATGTGTAGATGGTGGTGGGTTGGTTGGTGTACTTGTATGTTTATCTTCTTTTTATATTTCGTCTTTCTTTCCGCTATCCGCCTGTCCTCTCACTACATTCTTCATACCCTCCCGCTTCCCTTCCCACCCGCATACACAGGATCCGAATAATAATTTGAATATGTAGATCCACGTATCCTGCAGCAAGCAATAAAACTAGCCTATCAAAAAAACTTAAGTATTTGGTACCGACCCGAACCACGCTCTTCAAATGTTGCTCGTCATGCTACTTCTTCGGAAATGTTTGTCCCCATTAATTCCTCCTTCCCCCTTTCCCCCACCCCCCCACCTCTAATCCTCACCTCCACATCCCGTCCCCCGCCTGTTCCTCGACCCACTAAAGCCCCCCCGCTAACCACATCCCAGTATCTTCGCCAAAACCTTTCACCACTACCTCCTCCACATCCTCTCCCCTGCCAACCTTTCACCCCCAAACACCGAATCCTCCCCCTCTCTCACACTACGCTACACATCCCTCACCACCCAACTTTCCACACACATAATTCCTATCCATTACCATCCCCCTCCCCAATTCTCCATCCCTTCTTCATCCACTCCTCAAACCCTAAAGCTTCATATACTAACCCCCTCATTCTATTCCAATCTTCTATTCTACCCATCTCTGCAACTCGCTCTCGAAGAAAGTCTGTTTCCAGAACGTGAAGAGAATCGATTGATAGATTCGGATGATGGGAAGAGGGCTTGTGAGGTTTTGGCTAAATTTGCTTGTGTTGAAAAGGGCGAGAGGATCAGAAAGGAAAAATGGTGGAGCCTGGAGGGTGTTAATAAACACTTAAGAAAAAAAGTAAATAAAGGAAAAGGATGGTATCCTAATCCCAACTATCCTATTTCTCAAATTTTGGGAACCTCTACTCCTCAGCCATCTATAGAAAAAGATGAGAAAAGGGAAGAGAAAAAAGAAGGATTAGAGGGAGAGAATTTCCTATCCTCGTTTGTATCCTCACATCTCTCAGAAAGAGAGCAGAGGGAATATAGAAAGGCCGAGTTAACATTTCTGCTTGCGAAGTTACTCGCGGATTGTGACAAGGGATTATTGAAATTTCTTGGTTTAGTTGTGATAGGGGCTTTGGTTGTAGGAGGATGGAGGTTTTGGAGCTTATGGCGTTAGATAGAAGAAACATGTGTGACTTTCTCATATGCAGAATTCACTATTTCCTCCCTCCAAATACAGTCGCCATTGTCACATTCAAATTGTACAATCAAAGCTACCCATGTGAAGATATGCAACAAAAACATATGAATGGGTAAAGATAGGACGAGAGAATATTTCTCCACTGAACGACAATCCAAAGAAGCTATTTTGCGCAGATGCTTTTACTTGAGATTCATTACCAGATTTCCTTTGCGGCCCTATGAAAACCGTCATCCTATCCTATATTACACCAATAAAACAAATTTTCTGTTCCAGGCCTATTATGTAAGTTCCCTTGCTTCCCATTTTCAATACTCAAACCATATCCCGCGCAGCAGACAATTCATATACAACAGCCCGCCCTTCCTCCATTCTCACCACCTCCCAAACCCATACCTAAAACTGAACAAATCCTACCACTTCCTTACAACCCCTCTCTTATATGTACATCCGACCTCGTCCTAAGCGGAATACTATCTCCACTCTCCCCGTCCCCATTCCCATTCCCAAACCTCCTATTCTCCTTCACTATCACCCTCTCACTATCCATATTCTTCCAAACCGTCTCTCTCTCATCATCCATACTCCCAAGCATTTCCCTTTCACTTCTTCCCATACCTAACCCACTACCAATCCCGCTATTAACCAACCCACCACTCCTCCCACCACTCCTCCCACTCCCCCCATAATACCCCACCGACCCCTCAAAACTCGACACCACCGGTTTAGTTCTATGCACCAAATGCCACAGCGCTGGTAAATTAACGATAACAGCTGACATATTACGTTCAATAATATCACAGATAAATTCGTTAACTAGAGCCCATGTAGCGTCTGGGGCGAGGAAAGCGGGCGCGTAGTGAATATTAAGAAAAGCTACTATCGTTATACTTTTGTTTGTCAGCATTTACTGAGCAGACATGGGGAGAAGGTGATGAAAGTGGAGGGAATGAGAAGAAGGGGGAAGTTACAGAATACCCGAGCCTGTAAGAGCGAGGATGGTGAGTTTTCTTTTGAGACTGATTTTGATGTTCCAGACGAAATAGATTGGTGATAAGGAATAGACGACATCCGTACACACACCAAACGCTATTCCCATCAGTTAGTTAGTCACTTCTACATTGTCAAGGTAGGTAGGAAGCATACCATAGAGAATATAAACCACGGCCAAAAACCTCTTCCCTGAAACCTTTGTTCCCTTCACCCTCGGGTCCCAAAGCTTTTCGATCGGACTAGCCTGAAGTCCCCAAAGCAACAAACTTATAAAACTGGATATCACTGTAAAGGCCAGTAAGATATAGATACCTATTGTGAATCGACGATGTGTGCCTTTGATGATATTGAGCAGAAAGAAACAAATACTGCATTTGATAGCGCAGATAGCCAGACCAGCAATGCAGACAGCGAGTTGAGAGTATTTTGCACAGGTAATGAGGGCGAGGGGGTGAAGATATTGTTCGTGACGACCGAAACCAGACTTTGTCGCTATAAGGTCGAAGGCGTTACCTACGAGATTGAGGAGCTGTGTGAATTGAAAAGTTAGTTGCTAGTATATCCATACTTTTTCATATCTATATCGTATGGTGTTGGGATGAGTAATAGAGGGCGGTTTATTGTACATCCATCAATATCATTGTGTTGTGTGGGGAAGTGGGGAAGTGGGTTTGGGTTGGGGGTAATTTACTGTCCCGAGAATAATCAAATAGTCATCGAAAGTATATTTCAATCCATTTTTCCATTTCACGATAACCCTCGCCGCCGTGGTTCCGATCAATAGTATCGTGACGACGATAATCACTGCATACAATTCACCACTGCGGCTCTCGTTGGGGATGTTAGGGTCGAATTTGAGCTCTGACATTGTGAGGTTGAATTTTAGTGGAGACGGTAGTTGGAAAAGCGGTAGTTGGAAAAAGGATTTCTTGTCAGATTGCGAAGTTAAGTCAGCCCAAAGGACAAAATGTAAGAAAATGGCTGCGGGCTGAGAGGGGCGTTGTAAGATAGCTTTCTTACGTAGAATGTCTTACTATATCTTAATAGTATTCACCCTCCCTGCATCGGGGGATTTGAGCATGTTGGTTACTTAGGGGCTGCGTGGTTACAATAATTTGGTAACACTACATAACTACCATTAATGTTCTCTTTCTAAAAGATTTTTCAGCTCAAATATATATTCTATTTTATAAAATTTTTCCTTTTTCGGATAATTGTCCCTAAACGCTGTCTATAAAGTATCACACTACTTTTAAAGCACAGGAAAAATTCGGGCAAAATAACATATCAACTGGTCAGAATATTCGGTGTGATTTCTTGGCTAGGTAGGTATAACGCAGCTCTTTGTCAGGAGCTGTAGTCACAGGGTTCTCGACAGTGGATTGCCCAAGGAGCTGTAATCACAGGTTTCTCGGCAGTGGATTGCCCAAGCCGGTCAGGAAAAGCAGAGTAATCGGAAGCAACTTACTCAGCTTACTCAGCTGCAGTATAGAGAATTAAAGCATAACACGAGGCAGAAGGCAATTGTAGATAGGTAATAATTAGTTTGGATATAATCTATACTCTATGTTCTACTTAATGACGATCTCAAAATTTCCTACCGATCAAACCTTCACACCCTTTTATTTCGAAACATTTACATCCTGGGTGAACGTATCTGATTCTCCCCCGCACTCCTTCAACAACCAATACGACGATGCAACATTGTGATCCAGTCGTAGTGAAGAGTTGGTTTATCTTCAACTTGGCATAAGCTGGCATGGGTTGGCACAAGAAGGAACAGGGTCTCCCAGACACCAGCTATTACTTTTGATACATCCAAATCACTGAAATATTGAGCATGGTTGTTTTATTCATTCGAACCAACGCGTAACAGTATAATCATACTCCTGGTTCTGAGACATGAGCCAATGTTATTCTGATGAAGAGTGCCGAGTCAATAAGCACTTCGTTGTTTTTGGTTCCGGAAACTTCATGACCCCCGTTGAATATGAGCATCGCCCGCTGATCTAGACGACAGAGCTTCAAAAGGTTTCTTAGGCCATCTGGAAATGACTCACCCATGCCCAAAGGTGCGCAGTTGGAGTCATGATTTGCTGAAGATGGGGCATGATCCCCCGATCTCCAACGCATTGTAAGAAATGAATATGGCGGACCTGGAGGGGAATTCCTGGAGATGTGAAAGAAAATAATCGTCGTCTTTTCAATTCCTGGTTTTTGCTGCTAGTAGCGCTTTCTCTATGGAGCTACTCTATCCTTCTAAGTAGTAACGAAAGTATTAAGACTGGTTTCTGCAATGTAACATTGGAATAATTCTTTCGATCCGACATAATGTCGCTGCATCGGATGGCGAATAGTTATGCCCGCGGAAGTGGCATTAATTGAAAGGAGTGTTTTCCTTACTGAATACTACCGCAAATCATGCATGTCAGCCCGCTGTCAAAGTCAGTGGCGTTTTGAAGGAAGCTGAATGGGTCGTAACGAAAGGTTGGATCTCGTGAATGTGGCCTATCAGAGGACGTTGGTGGAGATGATGCACAAGCTGAGTGACATTGCCGGATGTTGATGTAGCAAGAATTCATGTCGTACACTGTAAGCAGTTAATGGACCTATTGTAGGGATTTGAATAAGGCATGTGGTAGAACTTTAAACATGCATACTGAATTAGTGAAGTACAATTACATACGGATACACCGAAGAAACCACATGAATCTCTATACAATCATCACAGTAACACAAGAATATTTAAAAAAAAAAAAAAAAAAAAAAAAAAAAAAAGATTATTACTATTATACATCATCGAAGGCTTGGTGCCTTCTCGGTACAACACCATGTTAGTTTTCGGAGAATACTTGATTGCCGGTCATAACTTTTGGACGATGTTGCCTTGGTGGAAATGAAATAGGTAATAAAAATAAAGATAAGGCATATAAAAATACCATAGAGAATTCAATACGACTAAGCAATGGGGCTGAGTTCCAGCACCGCCGTTCATATGCAGACACGATGTCCTGGCTAGGTCGTTAAACGGGGCAACTTGCCAGAGTTGGCGACGATGATGTGGATATCCAGAAAGGAGCGCGAGTGCAGTATATGTGTATATCTTTCCCAGTTGTTTTCCTGTGATCAGCATATAAATAACAAAGTGAACAAATTTCCCATGTTATCTTCACCTTGCCTTTGAGTGCCAATCCTTTTTTGAACTTGAAGTTAAACCTGAATTTGTGGTGCAATGACGGATCACCCCGAGAATAAGAGAATAGCGATCGTTGGCGGTGGTATCTCTGGCATATCCTGCATGTGGAAACTGAGAGATACAGACTGGGATATTCATTTATATGATGCAGATTCCAGACTAGGAGGGCATGCCAATTCATCCAAATTCGAAGGAAATGGGTATTCGGCATCGGTGGATACTGGATTTGTTGTGATGCATGAAGGGTTCTATCGTGCGTTGATCATGCAGTGCTGTATATATTCATGTTGTGTGAAGCTGACAATTTCCCAGCAAAATTCAATGCCTTTTTGAAGGCGCTGAATGTTGGGACAGTGCCAACTGACATGTCGTTCGGAGTATCGGCCGATGGAGGTTCGTTCGAATGGACAAGTGTCTCATTCATGGGCTTCATTGGTAGTTTTTATAATATCTTCAGTCTTTGGTTTTGGCGACTTGTATTCGACATAATTCGATTTCACTATTGTGCGACAGATATATTTCATGAGCAATCAGGTGCCCAAGAATGTATGACAGCAACTTGCTTGAGTCAAAAGCACGACGCAAAGTGCACACACAGCCAAAAACTCGAGTCTATCGGCCAATATCTTGATCGCAAATCGTACTCTGAACAATTCAAAAAGTACTACTTAGTACCGATGGGCGCTGCCCCAAGATGTATCGACCCAAAGGAATTTGAGAGGGACTTCCCAGCGACCACATTCATTCGCTTCATGTAAGCAATTCCAAGAGAAATGCTCTATTCAAACACTGACATTGTATAGGTACGAGCATGAACTTCTCGATACCATTTCTAAAACATGTCGCTGGCGTGCTTTTAAGAATGGTTCCAAAACCTATATTGACGCATTTTTGAAAACTTTGAAGCCTAACCAACATATTCACTTGGAAACGCCAGTTGCAAGCGTAAAGCGCGATATGAATGATAGAGTCACTCTGCTTACAAATGACGGGTCCACTGAGGTTTTCGACCACGTCGTTCTGGCTGTCCATGCAAATCAGGCACTGCAGATCCTTGGCGACGGCGCGACTCCAAACGAAAAGGAAATTCTGAGGCATTTCAAGACCACCAGAAACATTTGTTATCTTCATTCTGATGAAACGGTAAGACCCAGATACCTCTGAAATGAATATGACTTGACTCATTGTCTAGTTAATGCCTCGTCGAGAAACTGCATACGCATCCTGGAATGTTCTTATGAAAAGCTCATCTTATAAACCGTTGAAAAGAGTAACCGAAAAAATGAGAATTTTCTCCAAAGAACTCTCGATGGTAAAGAAGATTAGAGATGAAAGAATCGAAAAAATTTCAATCACGTTCGATATGAACAGGCTGCAAGGAATCCCCATGCCTAATGAGTCTGGTAGTCCAGGGCGGGCTTTGGTGAGTATGAACCCAATTCACACACCTCGAGGTGTCAGAGCATCATTCGTGTACTATCACCCACTATTCACATCGGACAGTGTGCTTGCTTTGAAGCGTATGCATCTGATCAACGGTGTTTCGACAGTCAGTTTCGCCGGGGCGTGGATGGGTCATGGTTTTCATGAAGACGGGTGTAGAGCAGGTATGGCCGCAGCTGATGATCTGCTGAAGAACGCCGAGGCAGGAAAATATGCCCTTCTGTCAGATAATGCTGAAGTTTCTCAAGAGGAGAGTTTCAAAGAGAAAAGATCCATGAAGACGGCAGCCTGTCGCGTCATGATCCGTGGTATTCAAATATTGATAGAGATTTCCGAAGCGTACATGTAGAGGGAGGCACAGGAAAAGAGCGTGGCGAGGAGAAGGCGTAGCGCGAGGAAGGTGAAATCAAGATTGACTTGGAGGAGTATCTGGTGGTAGAGCTTTTCAATATAAGAGAGAAGAATGAACAATGGCGTGGCGTTCATGTTGAGATATGATCGGGATGAATTAGTGTGTGGCTAAAAAGGGCGTGGTTTAAAAATGGCTGCACTAACCCCGCCTTTTCAAGTAATTAAGCTGGATGTGGTTTAGTGGCCGGCGTCCCTCGTAAAACCCGCGACCTTGTCCTTGACGAGGGGCAGTAATGTATTTCGTAACGCCACTACAATATCATCCTTGGCTGTCGTGCCACAAGTTAACAGCTGACAGGCTATGGGTGCAGGTATCTATGTACAGCCTCGGTATGCATCTGTTTGCACAAGCTTGCACATGTCTTTTTTCACCTCAACACATGCAGTGAATATGAATAACCATATGTACTAGTTCTAAAGGGTTCTGTATACCGTACTCGTTTGCTCTATCAACAGCTTCCCTCTCCCACTCACTAAAATTCAGAATCAGATCAACGAATATTCCACATCACCCCACCAAGCCAAGATAGCATCATGACAACCATCCAAGAACAACGCAAGATTGTCGATGCTACCTGCAGGAAATACCGCTCTTTGCCATGGATCCCATTGTCTCAGATGCAGAAGGCAACTTCATACGATCCTCCAGCAAAGGGACCTGTTTGGATCAGTCGAGCCGTCCTTCCCTCTCCTCCCGAAAATGACGTGCGCGATGCCCTATATCATATCTGCGAACATCTTAAGGAACCTCATCACACTATCACTCCTGCAATCGAAACTCCTATACTCGATGTTCGCCTTGAATTTGTTGGAAATCGTGCTGGTGCGGATGCCAAAGCTGCAGAGCCTGATATACCCGAAGTGGAAAAATTGATGGCGCTGGAGAATGAATGCGAGAATGATTTTACGATCCTGTTTGTGCATGGAGGAGGTCTATAGTTAGTATTTCAAAACGCAATACAGTTTATATACTGACATATTCTCTCCAACAGCTTCAGCTGCCCTGCCCAATATCGTGCGGCCACCAGTCGTCTTGCTCGATTAACCAAAGCACGAGTTGCATCCTTTGCCTACCGACTTACCCCCCAGAACACATTTCCTGGTCCTGTTCTTGACATTTTGATTGGATATTTAAGCCTTTTGTATCCACCACCAGGATCAACACATTCCGCTGTTCTAGCAAATCGTATCATTCTCGCTGGCACCAGTGCCGGTGCAAATCTTTGCTTGGCATTAACCAAATTCCTTCTCGAGTACGAAAAGAATCCTCTGAAGAAAGTGCTCCTATTCCATGGACGCGAGATAGCTTTACCACTGCCCGCCGGTTTAGCGATGTGCAGTGGATGGGCTGATCCATGTGATGTCATGCCTTCATGGCGAGACCCGAACGCGGACGATATCCTGGGTATTTTGCAACCCGCACTTTTACAAGGTCACCCTACCGATAATATTTGGCCTTCAGATCCACCACGAGAACATCTTTACTGCTCTGCTGCAATGCTAGATCACGAACTTGTATGTCCTGCTGCAGTGCGCGACTGGACTGGAGCTCCACCAATGTGGTTTGCACTGGGTTCTCGTGAGCGAGGTAATGATGGTAATAGAGTCGTAGCTAGTCAGGCAGCGCGATGCGGAGTTAGTGTGCAATGGATTGAATATGAGAATATGCCACATGAGTTTATGACTATTTTAGGCGCTCTCCCACAATCAAAACATTGTTTTGAGAAATGGTCCAGGGCGTGTAAGGAGTTTGCAGAAGGAAAACCCGGGAAGTCGCAAGCATTGAGATTCAAGATGCCTGATTGTGCGGAAGTCGAGAACCTGGGCGATATCTCTGATATCTCACCCCTTTCCTTCGAGGAAGTGAGGAGACGTATGCGGGAGGCCAATTCAGAACGACCTATATGGACAGGCGGGTCGGAATCTTCGAAGTGTAAGGCTATGATATGATATGATATGATATGATATGATATAGCGAGTTCTCGAAAACTTTGATGATAGCAGGATTCTGAAATTAGGATCTAGGAATATCATAATTGGTTCTGTTGGTTTCAATAGTCATCTGCGAGCGGGAGGAGCTGCGTCGAGCACGCTGCTCTGTATATTTTCTATGTCACGGCTTGCCTAAGCTAGTGTCACGTAGAAGTGATACTTGGACTTGGTGTTGTGTATTGAAGACTTACAAAGAATTGAACAGTTGATTCGAGGCAGCAACAACTAATTAATGGAATTACTGCTTTACTTGAACACAAAGCCTTATATAATAAGGAAATATATTCTAATTATATGGACCTTTGTAACCCTTGTGAGCTCGCTCCTGAGTCCAGCAATCCATCAAGCCTTCAAGCCTAGACATGTGAATTCCTTCCTGATGTTCTATTTTTGCCTACCAGGTAACTGAATATAAGGTCCTCGGGCTTTACAGTTCTTGACATTAAGCAGTTCATGCGCCACAAGAGTTAATTTCGCAATACCTGGGGTCGCTAACTTACTAGTATATGACAGTTATCATGAGACTAAGCATATCTTAGCGGGAGACCGAACTAGGTCAATTTCAGGTGGTGGTCAATTTCGGGGGCTATAATGATGCAGGAAAGACACTTTAGCACTTGTAACGAAAAATAGCGAGCTCTAAGCAGTTCAAGGATGGTATACCATGATCATAGAGCTTCAAATTAGTAATGATCGCAACACTAATTCCCATTAGTGCCGGTCTGGGTGGTAACGCTACCCAAGGTCTCTATCAGGCGTGCCATGCAGGATAGTAGCTAGATCAGGTACCCAAGAGAGAATGGTGATCTCGCCCTACGAATCTGAGGATTCTATGCGCAGTCTCGTCCTATTCACGAGGGGCTGGGTGGTCCCAGAGCGACTCCTGGCTCCGCGTATGCTTGTCTTTGGGCAGAATGAGGTTCTTTGAGATTGTTTGAAATTAGAATCAGGCGAGATTTTTCCGGGGTCAAGACCAACAGTCCAGTTTATGAATGGGCATGAACACCATAGGTTTTGGCAAGAGCTGTAGATAAAAACTGAACCGGAGCTTCTTCAAACGTGAGCAAGATTGATTCGAGAATATGCACCCAGAAATGTGACCAACATCGGGGATAAACTCATTGCCATCGCAGGCTTAGCAAGTGAGTTAGGTAGAATCTAGGCATATTGGTTCCGTAGCGCTCTTCTTTGGGCTTCATCTTCAAGTATGGGTGGACATCTACACGGAGAACACACAATACCGCTCCCATCTGGTCATGGATTTCATTAGATGGTGGTGTTCTGATGACCATCTACGAGAGTTGTGAGGGACTGGTAGAGATTCTTGCCGTCGAAATGAAACTAGCATCATCACCACAACCTTTTGGCTCCGTTAAAGGCGGTATGATACGATTGCGGGACCCATTGGTCAATGCGATGCTAGTCAAAATATCGAGTGTTGAATATATAATCGATTTCTTTCCTTTGGAAGAGAAAAAGAAAAAGAAAGGGGAATCACTAGAAACTAGAGTTGACTGGGACGAAGAATATATGCTAGATATGGTGCAGACCGTCAATTTTTACTTCGCTCTATTCGAGGTCCGGGTTTCCAATATTGGCCATCTTCATGTCCAGGGGCTGCTGCTACAGCTAGTTTATCAACACGCGGGCCAGTGTCGAAGGATGGGTACCTTTGACGTGGAGGATTCCTGGCGGCCTCCTGCCAAGGCTCAGGATGAAGAAGATAACAAGGAAGAATTTATCCCTCCGTCTTGCACTGAGATGTAGGTTCAGTTGGAGAAGCTCCAGGAAAATTACGGTCACACTTAGAGAGCAACCCCTGAAAGTCTAGTAACCTTGATTCTTAGCTCCCAAAGCACTACAGCAGCACAGTGCAGTCACTTTACGCACTTACTAGAGTATTTATCAGTCCATCAAGCTTAGGAAAGAGAGTTTTCAAAGACAAACTGCGGTCTTATTCGGCATGTAAACACTTTACTAACTTTTGGATTAATATACTATCTACATGTTTATACTATTCTCTTGGTGAGATGACACTTGTATCTTAGCACATGATAACGTATCGAGAGAGAAGATTAAGGATGTTGGAGATTTTGGGGATGAAGAGGATACACAGGGTATCATACCACAACTTAACGAAGCACTTAAACTTAAAAAGGCAGATATACCTATAAAGTCATCTTGCTACTGTCGCCTTAGTGTAGTTAGAGACTAATTTATCTATGAGACTTCTGGCTCTCTGGGAGTTTGGTGGACAACAGAGTAAATCGAAGTATAATAGTACTAGTAGATGCATAGAAACTGCTCTTGTCAGCTAGGACACTTTTGAATCCTGTCTGAAATTCTCCAAAATTGACGGCGATACACAGCAAGTAACGAAGAAAGAAGATTCTTCCTATGTAAACAATTTCAATCGGTGATCTATTGCATTCAGAAGACGTTTAAGTAGATCTGTAAACAGAATATACATGTACTCATCCAGAAATATCTGTCCTTGCGTCCCGAGACATACTGTGTCATGAGACAAATTTACAGTTTTGGAATCACAAATCTTTCTCTTAGAAAGTCTATAAGTTGTTATTAACATACTATCTCTTTAACTGTTTCTTCTTAAGGTGAACACTTAGTAACAAGAAAAAGACTACAGTTGACTATACTATCGATAGTTTCAATCACGCTACTAGTCGCTACTCTGGCTGTTCCCTCTACTTGATCGTGACTATTAAAGTCTCTTTAAAATTCGGAACACCCACAGAAAGGTTTTATAACAAAATATTATAGCTCTAAATTATGAAGACGCTCAAAGACGAAAATAACATAGTCCAGCCTCCGGGGGTTACTCTGGAGGTGGGGAGTAAAGAAATTAGTGCTGATTAATGTGAATTAGCGTGACTACAGTGCTATGTTCTACTGCCACTGTTAGGCCTCGTCATGTGTGCGGCGTAGTAGTGTGTTTCTCGAAATTTCCAAGGGTGGGTGTACGTACACCAGCACGCTGGCGCCTAAAGTTTCTGCCTACTTAAACAACCATATGGAATGCTTATCATTCTCATGAGCTATTTCTTTTCTCAGCTCGAATAGTCTGTTTCTTCGCGACGAACAATGACTGACCTTACATCCGGTATTTATCTTCGCTCTATTACTATAATAACGGATCTGACAGTATGAAATTAGAGTCTTTGAAGCCATCATCTAGTCCACCTTTGGACAATCCAGATCGAGACTTATGTCCATATGCTCCAGCTCCATGCCGCTGTCCAGTTCCAAAGGACTCAAACGGCCGATATGTTAGACCATACGTAGTATATCCAAAAGATGGAAATATTGTAAATGCCGCTACACAACAACTCGAATCATTTGAGCCTCAATCAGAGACCCAATTGGAGCCCCATATGTCACTCGGTGATCGGGGCGTTTTGTATTGGAAAATTCGTCTAACACAAGATCAGGCAACAGAACTTAGAAAAAACCCTGATGTAAGAATTTACTAGTCTGGATCACCTTATTACATACTGATTGCGACAGCTTGCGGGAGTCGTCGCACCTCTGATGCATCACCTCATTCCGAGTTTTGGATCCACTTATAGCAGGGTAGGTGGGGTATAGGCCCACTACCCTAAACTGAACGTTGTAGTATTCATTTAGGCTTACAAAGCCTATAATCTCAGGCTTGCGGAGCCTGTGGGACAGGCTTGCGAAGCCTGTGGGCCGGGCTTGCGAAGCCTATGGAATCTATGACTTCAGGATTACGAAGCCCGTGGATCCG